>OX638131.1:60879564-61293397 GCA_951804985.1 Dryomyza anilis
TATATATATATATATATATATATATATATATATTATATATATATATATATATATACTTTATATATACTTTTCCATACCGGAGATGCTTCCTTCTGGGTGTTACAAACGGCGTACCAAACTGAATATACCCTTTCACTCTTTGTGTTGGGTATAAAAACAATCAACGAAATTATCTATTTCAGAATTCTCTAAATTACGATCTGAAGGAGGCAAAATCACCGACTGTTCAGAATCCAAATCGTACTGGAAGTTTTTTGAATCGGTTTTTGTAAATGAAGTCACTAAACGTGGATTCCTTCATAAAAAATCAAAATCATTCAAATCGAATTTTAATTTCAAAGGAAAATGATCAGAAAATGAACACAAAGTGGAGATACTAAAATTTTTATTTATTAAATTAACCAGTTTTGAGCTGATTAGAAAGTGATCAAGAAACGAAGACCCATTAGGGTATGAAGGATTTACGTAACAAATTGAAGCCATTTAAATTTATATCACCCTTGAAGCCATGGGGTGATATATTTGCATTATCAAATATATCACCACATGCCTGATTTCTTGAATTCAAGTCACTCCTATAAAAAAAACCGTCAAAATGTTTAGACAAATTATTTATTTGATCTAATCCATCAATTAAGATGTTGTCAGCGGTTTTACAAGGAAAATAAACACTGCCAAGCAGAAACGATTTGCAAACACCATTCAATGAAAGTTTAATCTGAATGAAAAGATCCAAACATTTACATTCGGTATTATAAGGGTTGAGTAATTAATTTTCTTTTTTATTGCAATGCCTCTCCTTGTGACAAAGTGGCTTTAAAAAATGTTATCTTCTAAGAAAACATTACAGTTAGCAGATAGGTGAGTTTTCTGAACAAACGCTACATCAATATAATGATGGTATAATATTTTCAACAAATCAATCTTCCTACTTCTATCAATTAAAGACCTCACATTAAAAGTTAATATATTGAAAAATCTATGGCCTATACTTTGTTTTGACTTATTTTAACAATTTTAAGTACTCAGCTTTTGCATGATTTTTCGGTAAAGATCGATAAGTATAAACAAAATTTTAAATTTTGGTTTCCAAAGCAATTGGCTCAGGCTCGCAGAAATACTCCGCAATTTTCAAAAACTCCTCAATAAAGGCAGGTTTGTTATTAACTGTCAAGCTAAACTGGGTACGGTGCTGTAAAAATTACTAATAAACGTAGGTATATAAGTAATCTAAGTTATCAGTTTCATTCATCTAACTCTTCAATTTTTTAAGTAGTGTTGCGGGCTCCAGGGGTCCTTTTGTACTTGCCTTTTATTGATGAAACCGTCAGTGACAATTTTCCCTCGAAGTCCACAATTCTTTCCTAAGATTTATTATTAAATAAAAACGCAAGGATATTTTAGACTTACTTTATACTTTTATTAATTATTTTTAAGTATTTTTACAAGCTTGAGTTTAAACTGAAAACACGTCTGCTCTCTAAGGCAGTCAAAATCATAATGCTTAAAATCTAAACTTAACCTCTACTCATCACCTCGGTATCGTGCGACTCACGAACCCCTTGCTTATACTTATTTCTTAAAACACATCTCATAAATGCAAGTGAAGTGTCTTGCTTATAGTGAATATCAGAACACAAATTTTTATAGAAAACAATATTTATTTAGACAAGACTTGAACCTTTGAAAATAATTTCTGAATGAATAATATTTTTATAACATAAAACAACAATATTGAAAAATACAAAAATCTTGAAATAATTTAAATTCAAAGTAAAATACAAAAGGTGAATTTGTTAGTATACAATATTAAATGTATGAACCCTACATTTACTCTCCTTCCAAATTAGCAAACTATGAATTTAACATTATTAATTAATATTGAACGTGACTTTTTTTTTAGGTTGTGTATATGTGAATGTAGGTTTATTTGTATTTTTAGATATGTAAGCAGGTTTTAAAAGATCAATTGAAATTGTTTTTATTAGATTACCATGCTGTATTTTAAAGGACTTATCTTGTTTAGATATGACTTTAAATGGACCTTCAAATGGATGTTGTAATCCAGAAGTGCGGGCTATTTTAACAAACACTTATTCACAAGTTGTCAGTGCTTTTGGCATGTAACTTTTGTCAACATTATGATGAACTATTTTAGTACGCACTTGTGAGAAATGCTCTCTTAGTTTATGAAGAGTGTCGTCTGGAGAAGTTAAATTATTATTAGGTACAATAAGCTCGCCAGGTAGCCGAAGTGTTTGTCCATATACTAATTCTGCAGCAGAACATTTCAGATCTTCTTTAATTGTTGTGCGTAATCCTAACATAATTATTGGAAGAAGTTCGGACCAATGAGTTCAATTATTGTTTGTTAGTATGGAGGTCTTAAGCTGTCTGTGGAATCGTTCTATCATTCCATTTGCTTGTGGATGATAGGCAGACGTGTGTATTTTATGTGATCCAAGGAAATTAGTTAATTTTTGACATGCTATACAACTTTGTGTCCAATCGTTTATGTCTTTTCGCATTGATGTCCAAAAATATTTTGTTTGAATTAAACGTCTAGTAACACGAATGCCTGGGTGTGATAATGAATGTAATTTTTCAAATATAACTTTTCGCATGGAAAGTGGTACAAATGGTCTTGCGGAATGACTAGAAATATCACACCAAATTTTTAAATTTAATATAGGTATATTAACATGTTTAAGATTGCATTTAAAACTTGGGGTAGAGATGATATTTTGTAATTCATTATCTTTTTGTTGTTCTGTGTAAAGGGTCTCAAAATTAATATCAAGTGTAGAAATTCCTTGAATTTCAAGTATTCGTGACAAAGTGTCTTTCCCAGAAATGTGTTGTATGTTGTTAGTAAATTGTGCTATAAATTCTAGATGCCTTGGAGATCGGTCAACTTTTGAATTTAGTACATATGTAAGTGGTTTGTGATCAGTAAAAACGGTTAAATTTCATCCTTCCAAAAAATGTCTAAAATGTTTAATAGAAGAATATATGGCTAAAAGTTTGCGGTCGAAGGTTGAGTATTTTGATTCTGCAGAATTTAATTTTTTAGAGAAATAGGCTAAATGTTCCCAAGAGCATTTTGTTTCTTTTTGCAAGACTGCTCCTATTGCAATATTTGAAGCGTCAACGGCAATTGAAATATTAGCATTTTTGTTGAAATGTGTTAGTAAAGTAGTCTCAGCGAATTTATGTTTCTCTTCATTAAAAGCTTTTGTGGCATCATCTGTCCATAAAGTTCTTTTTCTTTTCTTTTATTAGCTTTAGTCAAAATGTCATATAAAGGACCACAATATTTAGCAAGCATAGATACATAACGATGGTAGTAATTTATTATACCCGAAAATTTTTGAAGTTTGTTTATTGAAATTGGTTTTTCGAAATTAGTTATATCTTGAATTCTTTCTTTTGATGGTTCTATTCCGTTATTTGAAATTTGGTAACTTAAAAAATCAATTGAAGAAACGCCAAATATACACTTTGATGGTTTAATGTTTAATCCATATTGTTCTAAACGAGTAAAAACTGTTTTCAAATGTTGTATATGGTCATTTGAATTTTACTTGCAACTAATATATCGTCAACGTAAGTAAACACAAAGTCAATGACGGAAAAAACTTCGTTAATAAAACGATGAAAAGTTTGAGCACTATTACGTAGTCCGAAAGGCATTCGCACAAACATACCAAAAGGTGTTGTTATGGCTGTTTTGTGCACATCCTCTTCGGCCATGGGGATCTGATGATATGCTCGGACTAAATCAATTTTTGAGAATATAGTTTTATGTTTGAGTTCAATACTCAAATCGTGAATATGTGGTAGAGGATACCGATCAGGAACTGTAATGTTTTTTTTTTAATGTGGGATAAAAAATAGAGCCACAGCACTCAGACAGGGTTATATCCATTGTGCTGTGACCCAGTTCCCTGGTTTTTAATGATACTTCTTAGATTCATTATTGAATCTAAGAAGGCTATTGTGTGATAGAGAGTGAAGCTGATCCTCTCTCATCACGTCTGTGCCAAAGATCTGCCTTCTAATTCTAGAAAATGCTGGACAGTCACAGAGATAGTGCTCTGTGGTGCCAGTTTCTTCGTAGCAGGCAGAACATAAGGCGCTTTCGGCCAGGCCGATTGCGTTCATGTGTTTTTCACATGCATTGTGTCCCGTTAGAAGTCCCGTCAGTTTTCTGCACTCCTTTCTACTTAAGGAAAGTAGAAACGAGGCCGATCTTTTGGTTATCGTCGGTGTCATGAACTTGGAGAATCTGCATTTCGTCTCATTCAGCCATCTGCTCTTGTGTGCGGAGGCGACCCAAGAGCTGATGACGAATTTTCCCGTAGATGCAGGTAGTCCAAGCACAGGTTCTGGTCCAAATGGATTATCCTTAGATCCAGCACGTGCTAGTTCGGCAGATGTATCATTGCCCGAAACTCCTTTATGGACCAGCACCCAAATCAGTTTCAGTGTTTTGTATTTACCAACACAATTGAGACGTGATCTGCATTGACGTACAATTTTGGATGTGATGACCTGGTTGTTCAAAGCCATAAGAGCAGCCTGACTATCGCTGCAAACTGATATAGCCCTGTTCTGCCATCTATTATGCGCAATGTAGTCCATAGCCATAAGTATAGCATAGACTTCGGCTTGATATACCGAGGCATTGTCGCCTAAGGCGAAGTGAAGTCTGCGGTCATCCGGTTCCACAAACACTCCAGCACCAGATCCCTGATCGGTTCTGGAGCCGTCTGTGAAAATGCGGTTGACCCTCTACCTGGCTCACAGTCAGGAGTTAGCCAGTCTTGATTGTCAGGTTGGCAAACCTCAAAATTTTGTCTTGGTAATATTTCTGTTATCATTGCATCAGAGGGCATCTCCAGTAGACAGGTGTCTAATGGAGTGTCAAGTGCAATGTCAGAGATATTCCAGGGAACATTAAACCAGAAACCACCTCGTTTTAGTCTCCAGCAGCCTTTCATGGCTTCGCCTCTGATGAAGATGTCAAGTGGTGGTAGGTTTAAGATTGCATTCAATGCTGGACCAGGTGTAGTGGGAAAGGCACCCGTAACACCCAGACACACGGTTCTCTGAATCTTGGCAAGACTAGTTGTCACGCATTTTCGCGACAGCTTGTTTCACCAGACTACCGATACATATGATATTATCGGTCTTATCATTGCCGTGTAAATCCATAAGGTTTTGCTCGGCGATAGTCCCCATGTCTTCCCAAAAATTCCTCTGCATTGCCAGAAGGCATTCAATGCTCGCGAAATTTTATTTTCAACATGTTTTGTCCAAAGTAGTTTACTATCTAGAGTTAAGCCCAGATATTTTACTTCGTTAGACAGAGGAATAGTGACACCCTTAAGTACTGTTAGAGATAATCCTGTCATTATTCTTTTCCTAGTAAAAAGAACAATCCCTGTTTTGTGAGGGTTGACGGAAAGTCCGTTTACAGTACACCAGCTGTCAATTCGGTTCAATGAGTTTTGTGTTTTAACACTGACCTCATTGAGGGAAAAGCATATGGCAAGAATGGAAACATCATCTACATAGGCCTGGGAATAGACACCTGGTCCATCGAGATCGTTGAATAGAGAGTCAACCAGCATACACCAACCAGCATACACCTCTATTCACCCCTGCCATTATATACTGACCGCACTCCGCCTCAGAAGTGATGGTCCTAAACATTAGCATTGACCTTAGCCATTTGACCAATGTTTCATCTATTCCATGCCTTCTAGCTGCGTCACACATTCCATCAAAAGTCGCATTATCAAAAGCACCCTCGATGTCAACAAATATGCCCATCACGTACATCTTCCTCTGAAAAGCATGCTCGATCCGGCCAACCAGATGTTGCAATGCTGTTTCACAGGATTTTCCACATTGGTAGGCATGTTGTCTTGATGATAGTGGTTACCTTGACAGCGATGTTTTTCTGATGTGCAGCTCAACTAGTCTTTCTAGACACTTTAGTATAAAGGACATCATACTAATGGGTCTGAAGCTCTTGGCTATGGAATAGTCTTCTCTTCCAACTTTAGGAATGAAGGCTACTTTAACTAAACGCCAGGATGTCGGAATGTATGCCCATGCGAGACTTGCTCTAAAGATCTTCTTTAGGCATGGTAGCAATTGGGTTATACCTTCCATGACTGGGTAGATGTTATCCGGTCCAGGTTATCTATCGCGTTTTGCTGTGAAAGCTCCAGCGTCGCCTTTAGCCTTTTCAGCCTCTTTGCGATCTTTCGCTTTATTCTTCCTTCTCCTACTCACCTGGGCATCGGACAACCTGACCTCTGTATTCAGAGATCCGGCTCCGGTCTCCAATGGAAGTTTAGCATCTAATCTCTAGGATTAGATGCTGGTAAGACACCACTTTCCTTCGATCGACCCATGTTTCCAAATACGTGACAGAAAGGAGCCCTGAGAGGAAATAACACTGTCGAGCAGCCATACAGTGGAGGATTAGTCGTAGGCATAGCCGAACCGACACTTTCCTCTACTTGTATGGGAACCGCTGCGTTGTCGTTATCCTCCTCTAGATTCCTAGCTGTTTCATAAATTTGGGAGATGGAGGGGCACGATGAACCCCCTGCTACAGGAGCAGAGAGGTTCATCGTACCAGGGTTGGTTGCGTGGATTGAGGCCTCCAGAATCCTTGCCTCAGCCGCCGAAGCGGGTGGATTGCCACTTTTGTGGGTACCACCAGGAGTAGTTAAATCTTTATGTTGACCCATCGCGGTGGTATAGGGGTTTCTTTAGAGTCTGCCACCCCACCAATAAAAAAGACTATGGTAGTATTTAGTTCATTACTCATCACAAGCCTGTCTGACAAGGGTGACCCTACCAGAAACTTAAAAAAAAAAAATGTTTCCGTCAGCTTTGCCTTATTGAGTCATTGTAACTTAAGCCCCCACACCACGTCAAGGTAACCACCACGTGGGGAAAAACTGTAATGTAGTTCAATCTCCTATAATCGCCATATGGTCTCCAATCATTGGGTTCTTTCTTTTGAACTAAGGACTGCGTCGAATAAAATTGACCGTTACATATCTTCCCATAATGTGCTATTGCAAGATTCAAATTAAAAAAATTTGATCATAGTAGCTCTGAATTAAATGGCAGAAAATAATTTGTGTCAGTTATAGTCAATACAAAATTTATTTAACGCGAAAGTGGCAACCTAGTTGGTCTTTTAAAAAAATTGCCAAGGAGGTAGGGGCTAACCCTAAGACCATTTCTCGCGTTATCAACCGCTTTAAGGAAGACCTGAGTATTGATCGGAAGAAAGGTTCTGGTAAAAAAAGGCCCACATGATCGTGAAAAGTGGAAGAAGGTTGTGAATATTTTAAAGAAAGATCCAAGCATATCCAGAAGGAAATTGGCGAGAAAGGCGGATTGCTCAGAATCTTTCGTGCGCAGGACTAAGAAAGAAGCTGGGCTGAAGACGTACAAGGTCCAAAAAGTTCCGGATAGAAATGCCGTCAAGAATGAAACCGAAAAACAACGAGCTAAAAAGCTGAACCAAGATTTTTTAAAAAATTCGATTGCTGCATAATGGACGACGAAACTTATGTTTTAGCGGACTTTTCTCAGCTACCTGGGCAGGAATTTTATACAGCCGATTCTCGAGGAAATGTCGCTGAAAAATTCAAAACAAAAAAAATGACAATATTCCCAAAGAAATTCCTTGTTTGGCAGGCAATTTGCAGTTGTAGAAAAAGGAGCAGCTCATTCGTGACATCGGGTACAATTAATAGCGATATATATGTGAAGGAATGCTTGCAAAAGAGATTGCTTCCATTTTTACGCCAACATGAAGTGTCCACATTTTTTTGGCCTGACCTCGCTTCATGTCACTACAGCAAAACGGCTCCAACAAAATGCAGTGATTTTGGTGCCTAGAGAAACCAATCCACCAAACTGTCCAGAACTCAGGCCGATTGAGAGATACTGGGCTTTAGTAAAAAGGGAGATGAAGACAACAAAAAAATGGCCAAAGACGTTCAAGACTTTAATAGAAAGTGGTCTTCAGCAGCTGTGTGGGTGTCGGACACTACCATTACAACATTAATGAAAGGGGTTCCGGAAAAATTAAAACTTTTTATTAAAAAATATGAATTTCTGGTTTTTTATTTTTTTTTTTAAATCTTAAAATAATTTGCAAAATAAAATATTTTATTCTATAAAAATTCGATTACTAGATTTCTAGATTTTTTCATTTTTGTAGCGGACAATTAAATGGAGTGGTGATGCGATAGTAGAATTTGATAGTCTACACACACCAATTTTCACTAAGTACTCAAATTCTGATTTTGCAATTTTTAATTTAATTGGGTCTAATCGTCTTGGTTTTGAGAATGGTAATATGCCTTTAGTTTCAATTCTGTGAACCGTGTTATGTTTAACTGTTTTCGTGTAATCTGGTTCAGTAGTAATTGAGGGAAATTCTTAAGTATGTTTGAAAATTGGTTTTCATTCATTAGAAATTTAATGGAAAATATTTCGCAATAACCTGTTGAAGTTGAAATTTGTAAGTTTGTCGTAGCATCAATGATTTTCCTATTTTTAATGTCAACTATGATACCGAATTTTTCGAGAAAATTGGCTCCAAGAATGGGAGTGGAAATATCAGCTAGAATAAATGGAAAATTTAGATCTCTGCGTAAACCTAAATCCCATTTAAGTAATTTTGAACCAATATCAGTGTTTCGTTTATGACTTTTAAACTTTGCAGCTGGTATGACAGAGACTACAGCACCTGTATCAATAAGAAAATTTAATTTATTGAATTATATGAAGAGACGGTGAGCTGGTTTAAAAGAGTCCTCATCATGTGTCACCTCCATGATGGAACGTTTTAGTTTAAAGTATTTGAATTAGAACTTGAGATGAAACCGCAAGGTTTAATGCATTTATGGGCATCATCACCGAATTTTTCATGATACCAACAAATTGTTTTTTGTGACTTTGATAATGATCTTTTCCTTAAGTGTGAGTAATTTTCTGTAGATTTTGACCGTGTTCTAATTTCAGACACTTCTAATGATAATTTATTTATATTTTTACATAAAGATGATGTGATTTGAACAAGATTTTGCATGATTTGATCTGTAGAAGACGTTGAAGCACTATTTACTATTGAAATTTCACGATTACACACTTCAAAAATTTTGTCTGCTAAAGCAAGTTTTTCGTCAATGTTTTGTAAACTACAAGATGTTAGATGTACTTGTAGTTGTTGTGGTAACTTTCGTTTCCACAATTTAAACAATAATTCGCGCCCAATGATTGGAATTGAACCAGCAAGTGAGCACATGTCTCTAAAAAATTATGATCTCCAATTTGAGAATCGGAAAATAGCTGTTCTAAACGATTCTCTTCGCTAAGGGAGAATCTTTCACTAAGTGCTGTTTTAATATGTACATATTTGTTATGTTCTGGAGGACTTTGAATAATGTCCAAAACTTTAGTAATGATTTCTTGAGATAAGGAAATAACTACATGTTGATATTTTATGGTATCATCATCTATATTTTTTAATGCAAATTGTATTTCACTTTGAATAAACCACGCTTCTGGGCATGTTATCCAGAATTGTGGTAATTTAATATCAGTTTCATTATGTTGTACATTGTTGGTTACCGTGTTTGTTTCTGGCATATTGAGTTCGATTTGTGGTGTTGTATGTGATTGAGAAAGAGTTTCGTTTTCTAATGAGTTACTATCAATATTAGCTGATGGATTTTCACGAAGAAATAAACGTGTTAAAACCATTAAGAATAAAGAGATTTAAATACGAGGAAAGTAAACGTTTACATAAATTAATGTGTAATTAAAGGCAATGTAATAAAAATAATATAATATTTAATATTTAAAAAGACTTATCTATTATTTATGAAATGGTTTTTAATCTTGAATGAGCTTCTTTTCTGTTGTAGTATTTTTTTTTCTTGTTGGTTGTATTGTTATAAATCCGGAATTGGATTGAAACGCAATATTTTTCTACAGCAATATCGTTGATTGATTGTAGAAATTTTGGTAGCGTTTGAAAATAATGATTGATAATGATTACAGCAATTGGATTTTTGATTAATAACGGGATTAACAGTGTTATTTGTAGCGTGTTGTATTTGCGTTTGTAGCGTGTTGTAATCGCGTTTGTAGCGTGTTGTAAGGATACTTTTGAATTATGATGTGTTCTTAAATGTATTTTCAAATTCAACGTTCCAGGTTTTGAATAAATGTATACAATAGTCCAGATTCGTTAGATATTAGGATCGCCAATTGAAGTGTCTTGCTTATATTGAATATCAGAAATGTCAGAGTGAATATTAGAAAACAATATTTATTTAGACAAGACTTGAACCTTAGAATAATATTTTTATAACATAAAACAATAATATTGAAAAATACAAAAATCTTGAAATAATTTAAATTCAAAGTAAAAAAAGGTGAATTTGTTAGTATACAATATTAAATGTATGAACCCTACAGCAGCAAGCATATTCTTAAATCTACGTACTACTAAAAACCTCCTGAACCCCACATCAGATATTACTAATATTGTGAAATCATTAACTGAGAAAATTCCAATGTGCTAAATTCTTAATTGGTTCCCATGCTGGCGTTAGTCTTGACTTAAATTACAACCAATGTTTTTGTTGTTGCTTTTAAACAGACGGCACACTTGCTAGCGCGTGTCTCGGATCAAATTGCAACCAGTGCATTTTTCGTTGCTTTTAAGCAGACTTAATTTTATATCCTGAAAGTATGCACTCATAAACATTATGCACTTGTTCCAGTTACGTTGTAGACGTTATGTTAAGTTAACATGCATCTGTTATTGTGCTTTTAGGTTTGAACTTTATGTGCATACCAGTTATGTGCAGTCTTTCTTAAATACATAAAAAAACGTTTCTGATTCACAACATTCTTCCCCCCTTATTTTAAGAAAAAATTATTATTAAAAAGAATAATAGTTTTTTCTTTTACATCATTAATATTTCAATATATTTCTTAATTTATTTAACTTTCAATAATATTTAAAATCAATAATTATTTTTCTTATTATTAAAATTTATTTTACTTATTTTCATTTTAAGAATCTTATTAATGCTTATCTTCGTTACTCAATTACTTAATTAATGGTCGCAGTTTTAGTGATATTGTTGATAAAAAAAAATTAATATTTATATACTTTATGTAACGCTAAAAAGAAAAATGTATAACATTACAAGTCACTGAACGATGCAATTGACAAAACAGTAGTTGATCAAGTTATCGCTTTGCAAATCGCTGCGTTCCGTGTTGCTCTGTTGTTTTTCTTGTTTATTCATCTAAGTCATTAAATGCTTTAATTTGTGCAACGATTTGTTTTCTTTTAAATTTTTTGCTATATTTATTGAAAATAATTCATTTAATTTCTTTAGTTATTGTTTATATTTATAGTTTTCATATTTTTAATGTTTCTTCAAGTTTTTCTTTACTTATTTCTAGTCTATTAAATTAATTATACAAACAAAATTTAATAGTATTTCCTATTAATTTAAAACATAAACTGCTGTTCTGTTACTCTCTGTTTACGTATATAGGTTGGCGGGCTGTATTTTATTTGCTTCTGTCAATGTTTCGAAAAACATTGTTATCATCATTTATTCCCATCTTTCGTCTTGATTTTCTTAGCTTTGTTAAATTAGATGTCTTCTATATTGCGTTGTTTTTTCAGTCAAATTGAATCGTATTTTGTTGAGAGCAGATACTAAAATTGGTAATTTTGTAATTTTATATTTCTGGATATTAATACGAATTTGTATTCTTAAAATGTTTTAAGAGTTCTTGTAGCGAAATTGTCATCTTCGGAAATCATCTTTAATTATACGTACATGTTGTTGTTTGATGTTGTTCTTTTATATTTCACCTGTTGTAAAAATATTTGAATATTTTAAGTTCTTAGTGTTTTTAATTTTCGTCTTCTCTTTTAAGAAATTATGTTCTTTTGTTGAAGAAATTGTCAGCATAATGTGTGAAACGTTGTTGATTTAGTACAATTATGATAACTTTGTTGATGTGTCAAATTTCTTTTTCCATAAGGTTAGGATTGACAGCTGAATCAGTGTATATGGAATAGCTCCTTCAACTTATTTACAAAATATTAGCTTGTTCCTTGAGTGATAAAATTGTTATCTTTTAATTATATGTACGTAAAGATGTAAAATGTTGTTGCTTCTTTATGGTAGAATAGTCGCAACTTTGCTGATTTGTCGAACTTCCACATTCATATTTATAGTGAGCTCCTCTCTTTTAATTAAACATGTTATTGATGTACAATTGTTGTTGTCCGCGCCATGACTCTCACATGTTTCTTTATCATTCTTCTCTTGTACTTCATTACATAATATTACCATTTCAGACCTTTACCCAACAAAATTAAACGATCTTCTTTGACAATTAAAATTTAAACTTGGTGTCTTCTGCGTCGAATTTTATTGTTTGGTGGATTGCTAGTTCTTCTTCGTGCATGTTTTATTTCTTTGTCATGGTTGAAAAGCATTTCCAGAGCCAGGATTATTATTAAAAATACTTATTACTTTGTATTGTTTACTAAAACTTTATAAATAATTTATATTTAACATCATTTTTACTTTCAGTATTCATAATCTTTGTTTATATTACCGTACATCATAGTATTAAATTTTTATATTTTAATTGTAAATTTATATCGAACATTTTACTTATGCCACTGTGTACATATTTTATTTAACTTTAAAATCTTTAATTTTTTCTTAATATATAGAAATTCTTTTATTTATAATTTCATTAGCACATGAATCAGTGCTAATTCTATTCAAAAATACTTAGCTATTTATTCATGCACTAATTTGTGAATTTAAACATTATTGACAATTTTCAATAATGGTAAGCGCGCGCGATTTATGCATAACTACTTTTGTACATTCAATAGGTACATATATATTTTCATTACCGTGTAATGATCACATTTAAAACGTTTGTTAATTATGTTAGATTGTGTATTGTATTTTTTTCTTATCATTCAATTATTGTTCAAATTTTTACGCTGCATTAACGTATCTCGTTTAATTTTCGGTACATTAGTGCAGTGTTCCTAGATGCAAAACGCTGAATTGCATTTTATCGCTTATAACATTAGCTCCTCCCTTCTATATGTGCTCCACTTTAGTGTGTGCTACGCTAACACCTATCTGTACTTCAAGTGCAATGATCTTTCTGTTGTCTGTTTCCATTGAAAATGCTCTTGACAATGAAACTGAAGTACTGACCTATCTCAATTATAGTGACAATGTATATTTTATTGCATTGGCAAATTCGTACTGAATTCTTGTTTATGAAATATCTAATATAATCTTCTTTATACTTTATTCCTTTCTCATTTAATACTTGAAACTTTATCGCCTTCCTTAAAAACTACCGTATTTAATGTATTATCGTAACTTCGTTTAGATCTTTCCTTAGCTTGTTCTTGCTTTTGTCTGACTATCTCATGTGTACGCTGTATTTGGTATTTTAATACCATATTGTAATCTTCTTACTTACTTACTTAAATGGCCCTTACAACCGTGGGTCGGTTTTGGCCGCTGAGATGAAGCCGCGCCAGTCGGATCTGCTTTGCGCGAGCTGGTTGCCAGGTTGTCCTCAACTTGGTCTTTCCAACGCTGATTTGGACGCCCTCTTCTACGCTGTCCACCTTCGAGTTTCGATTCAAGCACCTTCTTGGCTGGAATGTTTTCATCCATTCGTTCGACATGACCGAGCCGCTGGATCTTGATGCGCTTGACTATGTCAATGTCGTCGAATAACTCATACAGCTCGTGGTTCATCCTGATTCGATACTCGTTAGCAAAGCAGATAGGGCCAAAGATTTTACGGAGAATCTTTCTCTCTAACGCTCCCAGTACTATTGTAATCTTCACTGTTATAAATTGGAGAACATTTTCGTTTTAGGTTAGTTGGCATGTCAAATTCAAATCCGTATAAAGTACGACAAGGCGTTTGCCCTGTTGACATATGCACTGTGTTATTATGCACATGCATTGCCGAATTCAACCATTGGTCCCAGCTGAACCCATCCTCTTTTGCAAAACATCTCAAATACTCCGCTAAAGGTCTGTGCCTTTGTTCTAACGAGCATTCGCCTGCGGGTGATAAGGTGTAATATGCATTTTTTTAATGTTTAATAACTTGCACGTGTCATAAAATAATTTTGACACAAAATTTGACCCATTATCTGTAATTAAAATTTACGGAATATTATAACGCGTGATAATTTCCTCATAAAAAGCTTTAGCTACTCTGCTTGCTTCCGCTTCTGGGATAGCTACGCAGCACATGTATTTTGAAAAATCGTCTTGAAAAGTTAATATATATTTATTTCCCGATACTGTTTCGGGCCAAATTCCTACCAAGTCCATATAAACCTTATCGAATGGACGTGTTGCCGCATCTGTCAAAACCATTGGCATTTTGGTTAACTTTGAAATTTTGTTCATTTGGCATTTAGGACAGTTTCTTACATATTCCTTTATTTGTTTCTGCATACCCCTCCATTTAAATTGTTTCTTAATTCTAAAGTATGTTTTAAGTGTGCCCTGATGGCCTCCTAGTGCTGAATCATGAAAATCTTTCATCACGGTTTTAATCTCATCTGGATCAGTTAATATTTAAGCTGAATTCGTTTCATTATTTGTATCTATTATTGTTTCATCTACGACTGGTGTACTGATTTGTGGTTTTGTTTTTGTGATTTGCTGATCCAAAATATTTTGTGTAGTTTTGGATCGTGTTTGTACGGCTGTAATATCTGGTTCTATATATGGTATTCTGCATAAAGCATCCGCATTTAAATTTTTTTTTGCCTGGTTTGTAAATTATTTCAAAATCATATTCCTATAATTTGTGTCGGAAACGCGCAAGGCGGGATGTCTGATCTTTTAAATTTGCAATACCTTTTAGAGGCTGATGATCTGTAAAAATTTTGAATGTTCGCACTAATAGTTATGTTCTAAAATTCTTTGTTGCTCAAACAATTGCTAAAAATTCTTTTTCAATGGTAGAATATAGTTTTCTGCTCCATTTAAAGTTCTACTTGCAAACGCGATCGGTCGGTCGCTTCCAACTTCACCTTGAGATAGGACTGCACCTACTGCTTCGTTACTTGCGTCTGTTGTTATTAAAAAAGTTTTTGTAAAATCTGGATATGCTAATATTGGAGGTGAAATTATTGATTCTTTCAATTTAATAAATGAATTTTAACAATCGTCCGTCCATTTAAATTTAATGTCCTTTTTTAGTAAATTATTAATTGGTAAAGATAACCTTGCCATATTGCTTATGAACTTTCTGTAATAATTAAAGAAGTACAAGAATGCTTGTACTTCTTTTCTGTTTCTTGGTACTGGAATATTTTTATGCATTCGACCTTAACGGGGTCTGAACATTTATGCCCTAAATATTTGTTTTACGGTTACGTCATTTAATTTACGAAAATCTATGACAAGTCTCCATTTTATGTTACCGTCTTTGTCGCTCTTCTTCGGTACCAATAATAATGGTGAATTCCAGGGTGATATGCTTGACGATATAATGCCAGCATTTAACATTTTGTTAACCTGTCTATTAATTTCCTCTCTATGTGTGTGTGGAAGTTTGTATTGCTTTTGGTTAATTGGTGGTTGATTACATTGTGTTGTTATGTCGTGTTCAAGTATCGGCGTGTATGACAGTTCGTCACCTTCTAAGTGAAAAAACATCGTGGTAAGAAATACAAAGATTTTAAAGAATTATCGATATTAATTTTTTCTAATAATCTATTAATCCTATTTTTTATATTCACTGAATAAATTCAGTGAATATATATAGAATTGTTATATATAGAATTGTTTGTATTTGATTCCCTATACTGATAAAAATTTGAAAATTTTGGTTTAAAATTGTTGTCTATTATAATGTCCTTTTCTGTAGCATTTAATACTGAAATTTTGGTTAACATTCGATAAGCTTTCTCCCAAATATACTCCAGGATAAATTTCTTGTTTATGTATTAATACAATTGGAATTTTTGTTTTTGTTTAATTTACGGTTCTCGGCATTATTTTTATTTCATGATTGTAATAAATATTTTCTATGTCGGCTCACGTTTTCATTGGTAATCGGATAGTGTGATTCTTTCCTTTATCATAGAATGTTATGGTCTTATTAATTGCGTTTATTACGGATCTGTTCCATATGTTATCCTGTCCCATTATTCCGTCTGCTGGTATTCCTTGTTCAAGAGATACTATACATGCATTATTAAATGTAACCACTTTATATTACTGTGTTGTATATTGGTCGTGCCTAACGTCCTTACGCATCCACCAAAAGCCCCATTAAAATCTTTCTTACTATTCTTTTCAAAATCAGGTAGTTGTGTCATTGCACCTTCCTTTATTATTCTTGCATCTGCTCCTGAGTCTACTAGTAATATGAGTTTTCCATTTTTAGCTGCCTCGCAAGGTACTTCAATGAACACATCAATTACATTAGACAATTTGAAGCAGTCCCCCTTTCTATTGTATATTTTGTTAATTCATTTTTTATTTAATCCACTCTACTGTTGTCTGATTTTTTTATCATAACATGTTATAAAATGTTCAAACTTTTCAAACATTATATATTGTTCACCTTTTGACCTATTTGCATTTCTTCCCATACACATCTTTGCCGATTAGTTTCATCCGCTACTAATTTAATCATGTTTGCCCCTATTGCTATTATCATATATATAAAGAAATGTATTAATGCAAAAATTACCATTGTCACTCCCTCACAATCAAACCACGGTGGATCAATATGTGTATCAACGGTCACTTCCGACGTCTGATTTGCAATATTTTCCTCCTTCGGTTTTCTCTCTTTTTTATGAGTTTGGGTAGTTAATGTGATCACAGACTCTTCAGCCTTATTATTTACTATTTCTACCCTTTTTGACATAATTTTACTATTTTTAATGGGTCCCCAGCTTACTGGCCTTGGCTGGGCCCCTGTTAGTTTCCCTTGTTTTGATCATTATTCTCCCTCGCCAGACAATCCCTCTTGGCGTAACAATTAGTTTCCACATGACCAAGTCTACGACACCAATTACATTTTAAATTATTTCTAGGGGTATTCCCATTGTTATTGTTATTATTTCTATTATTATTATTATTGGCACGGTACGTAGTGTTATGTCCTGTTTGCAAATTGTTGTTTCCCTATTAACGTCCAAACCCTTCCTTATTTTGAGCTTCTAATCTAATGGAAGCACACCTCCAACTGTGCCCATATTTTCCACACTCTATACAAAACGGTGTGTTCTTCCGCGTAATACATTCGTCTCGTGTATGTCCTTTTTTCTGGCAAAAAGAGCATGTTGGTCGTATTTTTGATACTTCTGTTTTATTTTGAGTTGATATTTTGTGATTCAGTGGGGTTGTTTGAAAATGGTTGTTTTGAATACTATTCGTTGGACTGGTTACAGATCGTTGTTCGAAACTGTACACTTCCTCGGGGAATCTCGGACCCCCTTGAATTGTTATATGGGCTTTTAATGCTTCATCTAATAAATCATTCAAGTTTTCTGCTTTGCTGCTTAATAATAGAACCTTTATTGTCGGATCTTTTACACCTACCTTGAATGCTGTCAGAACTGAGTTTACTAGTTCCGTATTAAAAACGTCTGTAGGTAGATTTTCTTTTTGTACCTTGAATCTGCTATTTCATTAGCTTTTGCCCATAATCTTTCTAATCTTCTGGCAAATGTCCTCAGACTCTCACCATCCGTCTGATATGCATTTCTTATACTATCCTGAACCGAATCTAAAGTAGTCATTTTTAAATATGTATTTCTTAGAACGTCAAATAACTCCTCTAATTCATTGAACTTTCTTGTGCGGACTAGATCATAAGCGTCACCAAGAAAATGCAGTTTGACACAGCTAATGAATTCTTCTTTGTTTTCTTCTGTAATTTTCAGACTTGCTAACGCACAACCGTTCATGAATCTATAAAGTTCAGATTTAACGGACGGTGATTCCGATCCCATAAAAAATGGAACCACACTTCCTACGTATTTCGCTACAGTATCTAACGACATTTCTAATGTTGTCTCCGGTGCTGTTATTTTATCAAACTTTCCTTCAATCTGTAATGCCTCCTTATGATATAATGATGTTTCGTGGGCTAGCTTAACTTCCGATTCTAAAAATCTGATTTTCGATTCTAATTCCCTTACTTTATTATTGGCTTCTTCTAATGTTTCGAATTCTAGTCTGGGCTGTTGGCTCAGTGCTCGTTCAATTAATTCGTCCGAAATATCTTTTTTTTCAGCAAAGTTCTTAATTTTTCGTTTTCTTCCTCTATTCCACTAGCCTGATCTAACAACTCCTGCCGTTCTTCTACAATATAAATCTGCAAGTTGTCCTAATAAATTTCTCTATGCTACTTCCAATTCCATAAAGTTCGCCATATAATCATTCAATTAAAATTTATAAATTTGTTTTCTTTCTTTCTATCATTTAATTTCACCATTTATTTACTGCTTTCACTCAAACTCACTAAAATTGACTCAATATTTAATTATTCTGTAGTTCTTCATTTATTTATTTATTTTTTTAATGCTCCTTTAAATTCGTCCTTCAGTCCTTTTTGTGGATTCTTGAAGAACCGGGTGCGCCAAAATGTTGAGGGCTCCAGGGGTCCTTTTGTACTTGCCTTTTATTGATGAAACCGTCAGTGACAATTTTCCCTCGAAGTCCACAATTCTTTCCTAACATTTATTATTAAATAAAAACGCAAGGATATTTTAGACTTACTTTATACTTTTATTAATTATTTTTAAGTATTTTTACAAGCTTGAGTTTAAACTGAAAACACGTCTGCTCTCTAAGGCAGTCAAAATTTTTTAAGCAGACTTAATTTTATATCCTGAAAGTATGTACTCATAAACATTATGCACTTGTTCCAGTTACGTCGTAGACGTTATGTTAAGTTAACATGCATCTGTTATTGTGCTTTTAGGTTTGAACTTTATGTGCATACTGGTTATGTGCAGTCTTTCTTAAATACATAAACAAAAAAAAACGTTTCTGATTCACAACAGTAGTAGGGATTTCAACAGACGGACAGACAGACAGACAGACGGACATCGCTAAATCGACTCAGGAGATCATGCTGATCAAGAATATATATATACTTTTCCATACCAGAGATGCTTCCTTCTCGGTGTTACAAACGGCGTACCAAACTGAATATACCCTTTCACTCTTAGTGTAGGGTATAAAAACTATCAATGAAATTATCTATTTCAGAATTCTCTAAATTACGATCTGAAGGAGGCAAAATCACCGACAGTTCAGAATCCAAATCAGAAAATGAACCCAAAGTGGAGATACTAAAATTTTTATTTATCAAGAAACGAAGACCCATTAGGGTATGAAGGATTTACGTCACAAATTCTACAAAAGTCGAATGAGAAATCTTGAAGCTTAAAAATCTTGAAGTTTAAATAAAACCTTCCCATTTGCATTATCAAATATATCACCCCATGCCTGATTTGTTGAATTCAAGTCACCACCTATAAAAAAAACCGTCAACATTTTTAGAAAGATTATTTATTTGAATAAATGATTTTGATAATTCCATTGTAATCAGTAGTGATAAAATAAATAAGTAATTCAACTTAAATCAGACCTACCTACTAACGATTTTAAATGGGATAAAAAACCTTAGTTTCGATTTATATAACTCTAATCTTTTTTTTTTGTGGGATAAAAATAGAGCCACATTACTCAGACAGGGTGATATCCATTGTGCTGTGACCCAGTTTCCTGGTTTTTAATGATACTTATTAGATTCATTATTGAATCTAAGAAGGCTATTGTGTGATAAAGAGTAAAGCTGATCCACTCTCATCACGTCTGTGTCAAAGATTTGCCTTCTAATTCTAGAAAATGCTGGACAGTCACAGAGATAGTGCTCTGTGGTGCCAGTGTCTTCGTAGCAGGCAGAACATAAGGCGCTTTCGGACAGGCCGATTGCGTTCATGTGTTTTTCACATGCGCTGTGTCCCGTTAGAAGTCCCGTCAGTTTTCTGCACTCCTTTCTACTTAAGGAAAGTAGAAACGAGGCCGATCTTTTGGTTATCGTCGGTGTCATGAACTTGGAGAATCTGCATTTCGTCTCATTCAGCCATCTGCTCTTGTGTGCAGAGGCGACCCAAGAGGTGATGGCGTATTTTCCCGTAGATGCAGGTAGTCCAAGCACAGGTTCCCGTTCAAATGGATTATCCTCAGATCCAGCACGTGCTAGTTCGGCAGATGTATCATTGCCCGAAACTCCTTTATGGACCGGCACCCAAATCAGTTTCAGTGTATTGTATTTACCAACACCATTGAGTCGTGATCTGCATTGTCGTACAATTTTGGATGTGATGACCGGGTTGTTCAAAGCCATAAGAGCAGCCTGACTATCGCTGCAAACTGATATAGCTCTGTTCTGTCATCTATTATCCGCAATGTCGTCCATAGCCATAAGTATGGCATACATTTTGGCTTTAAATACCGTGGCATTATCGCCTAAGGCGAAGTAAAGTCTGCGGTCATTCGGTTCCACAAACACTCCAGCACCAGATCCCTGATCGGTTCGGGAGCCGTCTGTAAAAATGCGGTGTGACCCTCTACCCGGCTCACAGTCAGGCGTTAGCCAGTCATGAATGTCAGGTTGGCAAACCTCAAAATTTCGTCTTGGTAATATTTCTGTTATCATTGCATCAGAGGGCATCTCCAGTAGACAGGTGTCTAATGGAGTGTCAAGTGCAATGTCAGAGATATTCCAGGGAACATTAAACCAGAAACCACCTCGTTTTAGTCTCCAGCAGCCTTTCATGGCTTCGCCTCTGATGAAGATGTCAAGTGGTGGTAGGCTTAAGATTGCATTCATTGCTGGACCAGGTGTAGTGGGAAAGGCACCTGTAACACCCAGACACACGGTTCTCTGAATCTTGGCAAGACTAGTTGTCACGCACTAGTTGTCACATAAATTATAACGTAATTCGAAATCAACATATAACTATCTAATTACATTATAATGGAATTGCATTATTATTTTGTTCAGATTGAATTATTATTATACGATATTTAAACATAAATTGCTTTAATCGCGGATTTACATGAATTTACTATATTAATGTTTCTGTAGAAATGTATATTTTTCATCAGATATTAATATATGTATGATTGATATTTCTGCTATTTAACACACCCAAAGTCAATAAAAGGTTCTTTGTATTATATGTATTTGGTTATTCGTGATTGTTATGTGACAATACATTTTTATGCAAAATGGTATCGCACAATAACTGCAAAAATTTACAACGAGAAACAAAATAAACGCAGCTGCGATATTAAACGCAGCCCAACTTCGAAACAACATCAACACGTCACCAACGTCGGCCGCTAATTTTCCATTACCTGAAGCGAGAATAATACTGGAAGCAAAGGTAACCAGTTGGGAAGGTTAGATCACATGGGAAATTTTAAAGTAGGTGTAATTATGATAGTTCGGATTATCAAAATTATAGTCGGTCTAAGCCGATATTTTGACAACGTTATTTCGTAGATCTGGGTCTCTGCCATCTTTTTCTTAAACCGCGGCCATTTTACGATGAATTTTCCGGAAATATTACCACTCTTGTATGCATGGCATATTTCAGGGACTTTTGCAGAAAGCATACTTTAGGGACCGGAGCATAAACTATTCTTTACATCCAAAAAATATGTATAATATAATATATAATAAAATATATATATATTTTTATATATATATATATATATATATATATATATATATATATATATATATATATATATATATATATATATATATATATATATATTAGCGGTTCCCACTTAGCGCTTGCTGTAAAATAAACTATAAAACTAAGCACTAAGCGGTTGTCCCTATGCTACTGCGAAACCCACTTGGTCAACTTAATAGCAGCGGTCATCGTTCGTATCGGTCGAAGCGTATGGTAAGTCGGTCGGCAGCAAAAGAGACCGATCTCTGTTGTGCGCTGGCTTTTATACTTCTCGCCACTGGAATCTGGTTCCCCGTGAATGTTGTTGTTTTGTTGCCTTCATCTTTTTATACCCTACATTAAGAGTGAAAGGGTATATTCAGTTTGGTACGCCGTTTGTAACACCCAGAAGGAAGCATCTCCGGTATGGAAAAGTATATATATTCTTGATCAGCATGACCTCCTTAGTCGATTTAGCGATGTCCGTCTGTCTGTCCCTCTGTCTGTCCGTCTGTCCGTCTGTCTGTCTGTCTGTCTGTTGAAATCCCTACTACTTTTAAAATTGAAGAGCTAGATAAATGAAACTTATAACTTAGATTACTAATATACCTACGCTGTATGTGCGAGATCGGTCCATTGTGACCTATGATCCGACCACTTATGTTCAAATACCTCATATAAAATGTACGTATAAAGATCAATTTTTATGTATACGTGCTTAGGTAAACTTTTTTGGTCAAATATATATTGACATCATGCTCAAATACATGATAATAATGTTTTCCGGCGAAAAGACTTGTGGTTCACAAAAAAATATCGAAATTCGGTACACCTACCCATTTGTAAATATGGGTATCAAATGAATGGAAATTCTTCAGCGATTGAATGTTTGTAGTTATTTTCAGGATTCGTATACCCTGGTGACCTATATATCACTTTGAATGGTAACCACACATATGTGTAGGGTATTTATAGTCGGCTTAGACCGACTATAATTTTGAAAATCCTAACTATCATAATTACACCTACCTTAAAATTTCCCATGTGATCTAACCTTCCCAACTGGTTAGCTTTGCTTCCAGTATTATTCTCGCTTCAGGTAATGGAAAATTAGCGGCCGACGTTGGTGACGCGTTGATGTTGTTTCGAAGTTGGGCTGCGTTTAATATCGCAGCTGCGTTTATTTTGTTTCTCGTTGTAAATTTTTGCAGTTATTGTGCGATACCATTTTGCAAAAAAATGTATTGTCACATAACAATCACGAATAACCAAATACATATAATACAAAGAACCTTTTATTGACTTTGGGTGTGTTAAATAGCAGAAATATCAAACATACATATATTAATATCTGATGAAAAATATATATTTCTACAGAAACATTAATATAGTAAATTCATGTAAATCCGCGATTAAAGCAATTTATGTTTAAATATCGTATAATAATAATTCAATCTGAACAAAATAATAATACAATTTCATTATAATGTAATTAGATATTACTCCCACTAGTTATATATTGATTTCGAATTACGTTATAATTTATGTGACAACTAGTGCGTGACATCTAGTCTTGCCAAGATTCAGAGAACCGTGTGTCTGGGTGTTACAGGTGCCTTTCCCACTACACCTGGTCGAGCAATGAATGGAATCTTAAACCTACCACCACTTGACATCTTCATCAGAGGCGAAGCCATGAAAGGCTGCTGGAGACTAAAACGAGGTGGTTTCTGGTTTAATGTTCCCTGGAATATCTCTGACATTGCACTTGACACTCCATTAGACACCTGTCTACTGGAGATGCCCTCTGATGCAATGATAACAGAAATATTACCAAGACGAAATTTTGAGGTTTGCCAACCTGACATTCAAGACTGGCTAACGCCTGACTGTGAGCCGGGTAGAGGGTCACACCGCATTTTTACAGACGGCTCCCGAACCGATCAGGGATCTGGTGCTGGAGTGTTTGTGGAACCGGGTGACCGCAGACTTCACTTCGCCCTTAGGCGATAATGCCACGGTATTTCAAGCCAAAATTTATGCCATACTTATGGCTATGGACGACATTGAGGATAATAGATGGCAGAACAGAGCTATATCAGTTTGCAGCGATAGTCAGGCTGCTCTTATGGCTTTGAACAACCCGGTCATCACATCCAAAATTGTACGACAATGCAGATCACGTCTCAATTGTGTTGGTAAATACAATACACTGAAACTGATTTGGGTGCCGGTCCATAAAGGAGTTTCGGGCAATGATACATCTGCCGAACTAGCACGTGCTGGATCTGAGGATAATCCATTTGAACGGGAACCTGTGCTTGGACTACCTGCATCTACGGGAAAATACGCCATCACCTCTTGGGTCGCCTCTGCACACAAGAGCAGATGGCTGAATGAGACGAAATGCCGATCGGCCTCGTTTCTACTTTCCTTAAGTAGAAAGGAGTGCAGAAAATTGACGGGACTTCAATCGGCCTGGCCGAAAGCGCCTTATGTTCTGCCTGCTACGAAGACACTGGCACCACATAGCACTATCTCTGTGACTGTCCAGCATTTTCTAGAATTAGAAGGCAAATCTTTGACACAGACGTGATGAGAGTGGATCAGCTTTAATCTTTATCACACAATAGCATTCTTAGATTCAATAATGAATCTAATAAGTATCATTAAAAACCAGGAAACTCGGTCACAGTAGAATGGATATCACCCTGTCTGAGTAACGTGGCTCTATTTTTATCCCACACAAAAAAAAAGATTAGAGTTATATAAATCGAAACTAAGGTTTTTTATCCCATTTAAAATCGTTAGTAGGCAGGTCTGATTTGAGTTGAATTACTTATTTATTTTATCACTACTGATTACAATGGAATTATCAAAATCATTTATTCAAATAAATAATCTTTCTAAAAATGTTGACGGTTTTTTTTATAGGTGGTGACTTCAATTCAAGAAATCAGGCATGGGGTGATATATTTGATAATGCAAATGGGAAGGTTTTATTTAAATGGCTAAATTAAAATTCGATTTGAATGATATTGATTTTTTATTAAGGAATCCACGTTTAGTGACTTAATTTACAAAAACCGATTCGAAAAATTCCAGTACGATTTGGATTCTGAACTGTCGGTGATTTTTCCTCCTTCAGATCGTAATTTAGAGAATTCTGAAATAGATAATTTCGTTGATAGTTTTTCCAATTTGATTAATTTAGTTTCCGCCTCTCATTCTGAAACCTTTGAAGTCAAAAATATATAATTCCGGAGAGCATTAAAAAAACTTTTTGAATTAAATATGCGTGGCAAAAAGAGTTAAAATGAATATACCATAATAATTTCAAGAGAAGGTCTTCTGAGTATCAGTTGTAATCAAAACAAATTCAACAGTTTAAGATTATTATTAAAGAAAAAAATAATTTAAATCAGGCAAAATTATTTACTGAGAAGTTACAAAATTTTCGCTAAAAATCTTAATTCGAAGAAATCGGTGGGTTATTTTCCGAGTGTCTGGAAGATTGCAAAAATTATTCCACTTCAAAAGAAGCCTGGTAATTTCTCATTAAATGGTTTCAGACCGATTCCATGATATCAAATATTGGTAAACTATTTGAACGTGTCATAAAAGACAAAATAGAATGTAACATTGATTTCGATTATATTCCGTCGCATCAATTTGGGTTTAAAAGTGGCCATTCAACAAATCATGCTCTTCTTAAGTTTCATGATGATCTGATTTGTAATCTTCGGGAAAAAAATGTACTGTAGCAGTTTCTCTAGACATATAAAAAGCATTCGATAATGCATTTCACGACGGAATTTTATACAAGCTGAACGATATCGTGTTTGATCCTGTTATTGTAAAATTGTTTAAAAGTTTTTTAGCAACAGGCATTCTCTTGTACATGTTAATAATTTGTCTTCTGATCTGGGTCCAGTAAATAGTGGTGTTCCTCATTTTTATAATATATTTATTCATGACCTTCCTCATGAATATGAACATTCAAAGTATATTTTGTACGCAGATGACTCGCTGGTGTACGCTCATGCTCATTTACAGCTCTGATTTTGGTTTAGAATGGTGTAGAACGGTGTAGTGCATGCGCAAGCCAGTAACCGACTTCTGGTAGTTGCCATAGCCTCTCCTACACAATTCCTAGTCTCATGTTCGCGTTGGTGAACACCGTTAACCCGAGCAACCAGCTGAAGATCGGGTTTCAACGCCGGTGGGAGGTTTAATGTTAACATTAAATCGCTGGTAGATCAGTTAAATGCTAAGTCTCCAAAAATTAAATTTAAAATTATTAATAAGACAAAGTATAAATCAAACTTTATTTAGAGGATAACGATGCACACACTGAAATGATGGCATTGTTGCGTGACAAGGAAAAAGATTCATATTCATATACTCCGTAACAATTAAAGCAAGTTATTTTGGTTCTGAGAGGTTTGTACCATCAAACCAATACTGATGAAACTAAATCTGCGCTAGATGAAGAACTACTAAGTACTGTGGACAAAGTAACTAAAATGTTACTCCCTCTTCTATTCGTAACAAACCAGATACCCGGCTTATAAAGATGATGTTAAAAAATATAAATATATATATATATATCTTGATCTTCCGTCTCTTTCTAACACATTGCTGAGTGCGCTGAATTGTCTTGCGTCTCATTTATTATTGTTGTATGCTTGCACAGTGGGGCAAATTACACCTTTTCGTAACAATATATATAATATATATATATATATATATATATATATATATATATATATATATATATATATATATATATATATCATTCAGCGCACTAAGGCAGTGTGCGAGAAAGAGATGGAAGATCAGCGCATTAAAACACATGAGTGCGAATGAGATGCCAATAGCATGCGTCATTCACGAAACGAGTAGAAGGTTCTCGAAACAAGTCGAAGCTTGTCGAAACGTGTCGAACTGATGCCTGCAGTATATAAGGCCGCGCATCTGAGGCACTGTACTTCAGTTGTGATTTGATAGTGAACTAGTGCGTCTCGTGAGTGTACATTGTTAAGCTTAATTGTATAGATTCAGCAGTTGATATAAGTGATTATTCTTTAAGTTGTTATTTAAATAAATAAACTTAATTAATACTAGTGGAAATAATACTAGTTAAAACCAAATATTATTTCGTTTTTATTTTGTACACAATCCAGCGATACGAACTCGTAGAACAGTTTTCCGTAGACTGAATTTTCGTAACATTGGTGTCAGAAGTGGGATTGTGATACAAAATGGTTAAATTTAAAAAACTTAAAGTCGACCAGCTAAAGATGGAGCTGGCGATTCATAATCTTCCAACTGTAGGTACGAAAGTAGAGCTACAAAAGCGTCTAATGGAAGAATTAGAGAACCAAGGCATTGACATCGCATAGCACGAGTTTGAAGTGGAAGCTGCAACAGCGTCATCGAAAAGTGTGGACACGGAGCAAAAAGTACAGTCCCAAAGTTTTGATATAAGCCAGGTGCTCGGAGCAATACAACAACAGCTCCAAGAAAATTCTAACAAAATGGAACAGAAACTTCAAGAAAATTCCAATCAACTTAAAACAGAACTTCTAGAATATTCAAATCAGCTTCAAACTAAAATGGAGAAACTTCAAGAAAATTCCAACCAACATCAAGTAAAAGTGGAGGAGCAGATGCAGGAACACTCGAAGCAGCTTGTGGAAGTTTCTAATACACTCCATAGCAAAGTGACGGAGCTTGAAACGCATGTAAATGACATGGAAGTGAACATTGATGAAAAAATTCAAAGTTTCGAAAACGGTATAGACAAAGAAATCCAGGAAATAAAAAAAGATTTGCACGTGTTACAGCTAAGTGGACCTACACAGCATGTTCTTAGTGGTTCGAAGCTGAAATCGCCGATTTACGATGGAACCACAGCGTTCAACATTTTCAACGTTTAGTGACTTAATTTACAAAAACCGATTCGAAAAAATTCCAGTACGATTTGGATTCTGAACTGTCGGTGATTTTTCCTCCTTCAGATCGTAATTTAGAGAATTCTGAAATAGATAATTTCGTTGATAGTTTTTCCAATTTGATTAATTTAGTTTCCGCCTCTCATTCTGAAACCTTTGAAGTCAAAAATATATAATTCCGGAGAGCATTAAAAAAACTTTTTGAATTAAATATGCGTGGCAAAAAGAGTTAAAATGAATATACCATAATAATTTCAAGAGAAGGTCTTCTGAGTATCAGTTGTAATCAAAACAAATTCAACAGTTTAAGATTATTATTAAAGAAAAAAATAATTTAAATCAGGCAAAATTATTTACTGAGAAGTTACAAAATTTTCGCAAAAATCTTAATTCGAAGAAATCGGTGGGTTATTTTCCGAGTGTCTGGAAGATTGCAAAAATTATTCCACTTCAAAAGAAGCCTGGTAATTTCTCATTAAATGGTTTCAGACCGATTCCATGATATCAAATATTGGTAAACTATTTGAACGTGTCATAAAAGACAAAATAGAATGTAACATTGATTTCGATTATATTCCGTCGCATCAATTTGGGTTTAAAAGTGGCCATTCAACAAATCATGCTCTTCTTAAGTTTCATGATGATGTGATTTGTAATCTTCGGGAAAAAAATGTACTGTAGCAGTTTCTCTAGACATATAAAAAGCATTCGATAATGCATTTCACGACGGAATTTTATACAAGCTGAACGATATCGTGTTTGATCCTGTTATTGTAAAATTGTTTAAAAGTTTTTTAGCAACAGGCATTCTCTTGTACATGTTAATAATTTGTCTTCTGATCTGGGTCCAGTAAATAGTGGTGTTCCTCATTTTTATAATATATTTATTCATGACCTTCCTCATGAATATGAACATTCAAAGTATATTTTGTACGCAGATGACTCGCTGGTGTACGCTCATGCTCATTTACAGCTCTGATTTTGGTTTAGAATGGTGTAGAACGGTGTAGTGCACGCGCAAGCCAGTAACCGACTTCTGGTAGTTGCCATAGCCTCTCCTACACAATTCCTAGTCTCATGTTCGCGTTGGTGAACACCGTTAACCCGAGCAACCAGCTGAAGATCGGGTTTCAACGCCGGTGGGAGGTTTAATGTTAACATTAAATCGCTGGTAGATCAGTTAAATGCTAAGTCTCCAAAAATTAAATTTAAAATTATTAATAAGACAAAGTATAAATCAAACTTTATTTAGAGGATAACGATGCACACACTGAAATGATGGCATTGTTGCGTGACAAGGAAAAAGATTCATATTCATATACTCCGTAACAATTAAAGCAAGTTATTTTGGTTCTGAGAGGTTTGTACCATCAAACCAATACTGATGAAACTAAATCTGCGCTAGATGAAGAACTACTAAGTACTGTGGACAAAGTAACTAAAATGTTACTCCCTCTTCTATTCGTAACAAACCAGATACCCGGCTTATAAAGATGATGTTAAAAAATATAAATATATATATATATATCTTGATCTTCCGTCTCTTTCTAACACATTGCTGAGTGCGCTGAATTGTCTTGCGTCTCATTTATTATTGTTGTATGCTTGCACAGTGGGGCAAATTACACCTTTTCGTAACAATATATATAATATATATATATATATATATATATATATATATATATATATATATATATATATATATATATATATATATATATATATATATATATATATCATTCAGCGCACTAAGGCAGTGTGCGAGAAAGAGATGGAAGATCAGCGCATTAAAACACATGAGTGCGAATGAGATGCCAATAGCATGCGTCATTCACGAAACGAGTAGAAGGTTCTCGAAACAAGTCGAAGCTTGTCGAAACGTGTCGAACTGATGCCTGCAGTATATAAGGCCGCGCATCTGAGGCACTGTACTTCAGTTGTGATTTGATAGTGAACTAGTGCGTCTCGTGAGTGTACATTGTTAAGCTTAATTGTATAGATTCAGCAGTTGATATAAGTGATTATTCTTTAAGTTGTTATTTAAATAAATAAACTTAATTAATACTAGTGGAAATAATACTAGTTAAAACCAAATATTATTTCGTTTTTATTTTGTACACAATCCAGCGATACGAACTCGTAGAACAGTTTTCCGTAGACTGAATTTTCGTAACATTGGTGTCAGAAGTGGGATTGTGATACAAAATGGTTAAATTTAAAAAACTTAAAGTCGACCAGCTAAAGATGGAGCTGGCGATTCATAATCTTCCAACTGTAGGTACGAAAGTAGAGCTACAAAAGCGTCTAATGGAAGAATTAGAGAACCAAGGCATTGACATCGCATAGCACGAGTTTGAAGTGGAAGCTGCAACAGCGTCATCGAAAAGTGTGGACACGGAGCAAAAAGTACAGTCCCAAAGTTTTGATATAAGCCAGGTGCTCGGAGCAATACAACAACAGCTCCAAGAAAATTCTAACAAAATGGAACAGAAACTTCAAGAAAATTCCAATCAACTTAAAACAGAACTTCTAGAATATTCAAATCAGCTTCAAACTAAAATGGAGAAACTTCAAGAAAATTCCAACCAACATCAAGTAAAAGTGGAGGAGCAGATGCAGGAACACTCGAAGCAGCTTGTGGAAGTTTCTAATACACTCCATAGCAAAGTGACGGAGCTTGAAACGCATGTAAATGACATGGAAGTGAACATTGATGAAAAAATTCAAAGTTTCGAAAACGGTATAGACAAAGAAATCCAGGAAATAAAAAAAGATTTGCACGTGTTACAGCTAAGTGGACCTACACAGCATGTTCTTAGTGGTTCGAAGCTGAAATCGCCGATTTACGATGGAACCACAGCGTTCAACATTTTCAAGCTCCAATTTGAGACAACGGCTGTAAGTAATCGATGGAACAATGAAGATAGCGTAGCAGCGCTTATTGTGACCCTGAAAGGTGGAGCAGCCGAAGTATTACAGACTGTTCCAGAAAGCGATAGAAATAGTTACACAGCGGTTATGGCTGCACTGCAACGGAAATATGGCAGTGATCACATGAAGCAGATCTACAGAATGGAACTAAAGGGCCGAATGCAAAGAAATGGTGAAACATTGCAGGCGTATGCAGCGGACGTCGAGAGTCTTGCGCATTTGTCGTATTCAGATTCAGCAAGTGATTTTATAGAAAAGTGCAAGATCAAAGCCTTCGTTGACGGTATACGTGATCCGGAAACAAGACGTGCCACAGTGACAATGCCGAAAGTGACATTTACGGATACTGTAACCACAGCGCTAACACAGGAAACAGCAACTACGTTGTGCCGCCCAGCGCCTAAGGTCCGTAAACTAGATGTGGAGAATGAAAATCTACTTCAGGTAATTTGCCAAGCGTTAAAAAGTGGAGCTAATCCAGATTACACTGCTGCCAACCGAGATACCCAATTTAAAGGTAAATGCTACAACTGTGATACATATGGGCATATGGCACGTGATTGTCGTAAAAAACGCAAGCGCTCAATGAATCCATTTGCAAATGAACCCCGACATGAACCCCAGGATCATGTCCAAAATAGCGTAAATTTCAATCAAGCTTTAAACTAAAACGAGTCAGATCTGCGGGGCACGATCTGACTCCCATAACCGATTGCCCCAGAATCTCAATTTCACAAATTGCTCGAAAGTCGAATAGTTTAACTGTTAAGGGGCTAATTGATTGTGTAGCATTTATGGTAACGTTGGATACAGGAGCTTCACACTCAATTATAAGAAGTAACCTTGTTAGGGACGAAAGCCGCTTATCGGAATAAGATTGCAAACAGCGACAGGTGAAGAGGCTCCAATCAGAGGAAAAATTACCAAGGAAATCACTATTGGCACTACGACAGTTAAGCATGATTTTATAGTGGCAGAAATAGTAGACGAAATAATACTTGGCATGGACTTCATGATAAGGAACGGTTTCACACTAGATCTAACAAGAAAAATTTTGAGTTATGCCAACACAGAGATCCAACTAAACATTGATTGTGACCAGAGCCCGAAAATTAAACAAGTTATCGCTCATAAAAATAGAAAAATACCACCTAATTCAGAAGCTATTGTGTGGGCGAAATTAAATGGAGATTGTGGGATAAGCAAGTTGTGGGTTATAGAAGCGAATGATGAGCAAATGAGTAGAAGTAATATTGTTGTCGGAAGAACATTAGTAGAAGCGACAAAAGACAAAGTTGTTCCATGAAAAACTCGTCCAAAATTATTAAAAAGGGAACAGTGATAGGCCAGTGTCAAGAGGCATCAGCGATTATAAATTGTGAGTCAAATCCATCAAGGGACTACGGCACATCGCAAATAAACAAACAATCTACTCACAGGTTTATAAATGAGTGGACGAAGGATTTGGCTGCCAAAGAAAAAAGTCAAGTGCAAAAGTTAATTGATAAATATCGGTGTATATTTGCTGAAAAGGGCCAAAAGGATGGCAGAACTGCCATTGTAAAACATCGAATAGACACTGGTGATTCTAACCCAATTCGTCAAGCACCAAGAAGGGTACCACTTGCGAAAAGAGATGAAGTATCACATTTGGTTGAAGAAATGCACACAAATGGCGTGGTGGAACCATCTGAGAGTCCATGGTGTTCACCAGTAGTATTGGTGAAAAAGAAGGACGGTAGTACTCGGTTCTGCGTTGATTACCGAAAACTTAATGATGTCACCAAGAATGATAGTTATCCGCTGCCTAGAATCGATGACACCTTGGATACACTATCTAATGCTAAGTTGTTTTCCACGTTGGACTTGCAAAGCGTCTACTGGCATGTGGAAATCGATAAGAAAGATCAAGAGAAGACTGCATTCAGTACTGGAGATGGACTATGGCAATTTTTGGTAATGCCGTTTGGACTATGCAATGCCCCAGCAACATTCGAGCGGTTAATGAAGCACGTATTAAAAGGTTTACACTGGAAAACATGCCTAGTATACCTTGATGACATAATTGTTATGGGCATGGATTTCAACGAACATCTAAGAAATCTAGAGGAAGTATTTCTTCGATTGAAAAGTGCGGGTCTACAACTTAGCCCAAAGAAATGCTCACTTTTCAAGGAAGAAGTCAAGTATCTTGGTCATCGAGTTACCACGGAAAGAGTGCATACCGATGAAGATAAAATAGTTGCAGTGAAGGAGTGGCCCAGACCGCAAAACCTACATGACCTACGAAGTTTCTTGGGGCTATGTACATACTACAGGCTATTTGTTCCAGGTTTTGCCAATGTTGCTAGCAGTCTTCACGAGTTGACAAGAAAGAACCGCGCATTTCAATGGGGTGATGATCAAGAAAGGGCGTTTTTGAAATTAAAAGATCTACTGTGCTCGGCACCAATTCTTGCGTATCCAATTCCCGGTGAGAAATTTATACTTGATACGGATGCAAGCGGATACGGAATAGGCGGAGTTCTCTCTCAAGTAATCAATGGTCAGGAGAAAGTGATCGCATACTACAGTAAAACATTCTCCAAGCTCGAGCGAAATTACTCTGTCACCAGGAGGGAGCTTCTTGCTGTAATTGAAAGTGTGAAAAATTTCCATAAGTATCTGTACGGACAACAGTTTCACTTGAGAACCGATCACGCAGCACTACGATGGTTACTTCAGTTCAAAGTTCCGGAAGGCCAAATTGCGCGTTGGATAGAACGATTACAGAGCTACGATTTCTCAATCGAACATCGTAAAGGAGGAAATCATGGAAATGCAGATGCTCTGTCACGGCGTCCTTGTAAACTTGAATGCAGGCATTGTTTAAGAGCGGAAGGAAAAGAAAACATAAATGATATTCGTTTGCTAAATGTTTTGCCCGATGAAAAATGGACTTCGGAACAAATTCAAATTGATCAAAACAGTGATCCCGGCCTCACAAAGTGCCATAACTAAAGCTTACTGGGCACAGTGGCAGAGCTTAAAGGTACAAGATGGTTGCTTATATCGTATATGGGAAAATGAAGATGGCACATCCGCTCGAAGTTTGATTGTTGTTCCCAAGTCAAAAATAAAAGAGATATTAGCGGAATACCATGGTGGAAATAGTGGTGGTCATTTGGGCATTAATAAAACGGTCGAGAAGGTAAAGAAATGTTTTTATTGGATTGGATGCCAAGAGTCAGTCGCCGATTGGGTTCGCAGTTGCCAACAATGTGTACCAGCAAAAGGACCAACAGTCAAAAGTCGCGGCAGGATGCATCAATACAACGTGGGAGCACCATTCGAGCGTATTGCCATGGATGTCGCCGGGCCGTTTCCAATCAGTGATGCGGGGAATAAGTATGTGCTTGTCGTCATTGACTACTTCAGCAAGTGGCCTGAAGTGTATCCCATGCCGAATCAAGAAGCCACAACAGTTGCGGATGCATTAGTTAACAACTGGGTAAGCCGTTTTGGAGTACCGTTGGAATTGCATTCAGATCAAGGAAGAAATTTTGAGTCTGCTGTATTTAAAGAAGTATGCAAAGTCCTCAACATACACAAAACACGAACAACGCCTTTGCACCCGCAATCAGACGGCATGGTGGAGAGATTCTATCGGACTTTGGAAGAATATCTCAGAAAAGTGGTTGATAAAAATCAAAAAGATTGGGATACACACATACCACTATTCCTCATGGCTTATCGAACGGCGGTTCATGATACCACAGCAGCTTCACCATCTAAAATTGTTTTTGGAACAGACTTAAGATTACCTGCGGATTTAAAGTTTGGTGCGAGTCCTTCAGCTGAAATTCCTGTACACAATAATGTTTTCAGAAAAAGTGAAGAAATGAACGAAGTGCATCAGTTTGTAAGACAGCGTACACAATTTGCGAGTGATAAGATGAAGGCCAGGTACGACTTGCGCACAAATTCAGAGGGATTTACGGAAGGACAACTTGTTTTGCTCTATAACCCACAAAGGAAGAAAGGCTTATCCCCTAAGTTACAAACACACTGAGAAGGACCATATAAGATAATTAAAAGAATTAATGATGTAGTGTATCGGATTCAGAATACTGTGGGCGTTAGACGAAAAATGAAAGTAGTACATTTAGAAAGGTTGGCGCCGTATAGAGAGAGAGAGAATTAACATCTGTTCGGGACGAACAGATTTAGGTGGAGGGCAGTGTTACGAAAAGAGGCAATTTGATCCACTGTGCAAGCAATCAACAATAATAAATGAGACGCAGGCAATTCTGCGCACTAAGCAATGTGTTAGAAAGAGACGGAAGATCATTCAGCGCACTGAGGCAGTGTGCGAGAAAGATATGGAAGATCAGCGCATTAAAACACATGAGTGCGAATGAGATGCCAATAGCATGCGTCATTCACGAAACGAGTAGAAGGTTCTCGAAACAAGTCGAAGCTTGTCGAAACGTGTCGAACTGATGCCTGCAGTATATAAGGCCGCGCATCTGAGACACGTACTTCAGTTGTGATTTGATAGTGAACTAGTGCGTCTCGTGAGTGAACATTGTTAAGCTTAATTGTATAGATTCAGCAGTTGATATAAGTGATTATTCTTTAAGTTGTTATTTAAATAAATAAACTTAATTAATACTAGTGAAAATAATAATACTAGTTAAAACCAAATATTAGTGCGTTTTTATTTTGTACACAATCCAGCGATACGAACTCGTAGAATAGTTTTCCGTAGACTGAATTTTCGTAACAATATGATATATATATTTGACTGATTCAAAAACAGAAAATCTTAAAATGTTTCACTCCGCGTTGACTTTTTGAAACTAGGACCTCTAAAACTGAGAAGAAGCTGTTAAAACCCAAAAAAAAGGTGATGATTGTGCGGTCCATGGGCCACAGATGACTTAACGGAGGGACCAGATACATGTGGTTGCTATTATTATGACAAGGAATGCAAAGACATTGATAAACTAATAAAATTATATTATAGAATAAAAGACATTGATAAACTAATAAAATTATATTATAGAATAAAATATACGCAATAATTGTTTATTACATATTATTAATAATGTTTTTTATTATACTATATTCAGTGAATTTGTAAAATTTTAAATAACAGAAATAAAAAGACAAATATATAAATTATTTTCATTACATTGTTTTATTTATTTTTTATTATAGGAAACTTAAAAATACTTTTAAAATAATGCACAGCTAAAATATCATTAATATATAAATTATATTTATATCAAAATAATTAAAAAACTTATTAAAAAAAATATTTTTACTTCTTAAATATATAAATATACAGCAATAAACACCGCATAACATTAAAATTTCACTTTGTAATCGGAAATTGCTTTTAATAAATGTGGATGCATTGGTTTGAATAAAATTTACAAATGGTTTAATATGTGAACTCCCTGCAGAACAAATATGTGTACTCTGTTCTTTTTCTGTGTGATAAATAGGCCCCAAAATTTCTCATTTTCCATCTGATTTTTCATTATACATGAAAATATTGTTGCTAATGGAGTTGTTTAGCTCAAACATTTTTGTATTCTTTATAGAATGAGGGAAGTCTAATCCTCTAAATATCAAATTTATACCATTCACATAAATTTCCTCTGCTGTTGTATCGGAAATATTATATGAATTAATGCGATAAGGATCATTTATTTTTATTTTTGTATTAACTATTGCAGCAATAATAGCCCACTTAAAGCAGAAAATATCACTGTTTTGTATATTAATACATGCCTTTCTTTTTTCTATGTATGCTGGCAATTTCTGATATGATAAACCATTTAAGGGGCTATATTCACTTATATTAAGCTCAATTTTATTGATTTTTATCAAAGCCCATCCACTATCCCGTTCTTGAAAGTTCTCCATTTTATTTATTAACAATTCTTCAATATTTAACATTACTTCTTCAATATTATCTTTGGTTAATATTGTTAGTGGTTTTGTTATATGTGAAAAAGTGGTTAGTTTAAATTCATCATCATCTTCGACAGAAGGTTTTGAAGGACGTATATAGTCAGCAGAGATCTCCGCATTAAATTTTAAAGATATTTTCTTATTTAGTTCTCTTTCCAGTAAATTTTTAATTTTATTTCTTATTTGACCGAAATATTCATGTGGATTAGTTAGACTTTCATCATAATATGTAATCACATATTTTATTTTTAAATGCTGTTCGTACCAATTTAAATCCATCTATATCTGCAATCTCTGATGCTCTCTTATGCGCTGTAGATCTTAAATGGCCTCTCCAGAGGTATTTGTGAACTGTAACATTACAGTTCTCACAGTAACGGCTCACCGATGATGATGTTGATACGATTTCATATTTATTATTCAGAAAATCTACATATTTTCCTTGTTTTGAAGGAATTTCCTCTTGAAAATGTTGACAGGAATGATGTTTTAGAGTATTTGCTCTGCTAAAAGATTTACTACACTTTAAGAAGCTAAACTTTGTATTCTAATGTATTGTCGATACATGTCTCTTTAAATTATAGTTTTTCGCGAAGGACTTTGAACACAATGCACAGATAAACATTTTTTTATTTTTTAAAGAAGTTCTCGAAGTTGCAAACAAACCAACACTAACTAAAATTATTATTTTGAATATCAAGAAATTTCAAATTTTACAGGAATTATTGAACATAAAAAAAGTGCAGTGTTGCAGTAAAGATGTGTTACTGCAGTTTTAATTTATTGACTTCCGGTGTATTTCACTACTTATACATTCAATTTTGCTGAATTAAAATTTTTATATTCAGTTAAATATATATCATATTACATACTTTGATATATAAAGGTGTTCTATACAATGGATATAATAATAAATTTTACTCGTTTTCACACTTTTAATATATCAACATTAAAAAATGGAGTGTGAATTTTGCCCCCATTTAAAAATCTCGACTAGAAACAACCTTAAGCGGCATATCCTGCGAAAACATAATTTTACGTATAAAAAGGCAAAAACTTATACTTGTAAGTAAATAACTAAATATATTTTTATACCCTACACCTATGAGATACAGGGTATATTAACTTTGTGCATATATTGTAACGCCCCTTAGGAGGCGTGTCCGGTATGGAAAAGTATATATATTCTTGATCAGCATCACTACCCGAGTCCGTTTAGCCATGTCCGTCTGTCTGTCTTGCTGTCTGACCAGATACAAAATAACTTGAAAAATAATAGTCAGAATGCAATGAAATTTGGTTTCAATACGTTTTAGAAAAAAATGGTTCGGAGTTTAGACTTGAACAAAATCGGTCAACGGGCACGCCCACCTCCCATACAACTCACATATATATTACTATTTAGAAACGAATAACTCAAAAAGTATTACATATATATTTATAAAATTTCAAACATATTGTTAGAATTCGCTTAAAAATATATGTTTCAAACATGGGCGTGATCCGCCCACATTTGAATTTTTTCATTTTTTACCGATTTTTTGTAGTGGAAATTTTAGTCGTAAATTATTAAAAATTATCCCAACAAATTATAGCACTAATATATTCACCAAGACTGTAGGATATTCCATATTCGGGCCCGACCGAGTATAAAAGCCGCCCCATTTGACCGAACTTACCCATGTGATCTAACTTTCCCAACTCGTTTAATTTTTTTTTTTTTTATTGATTATTAAAATTTTATTAACAGTAAATCCTCAAATTTAAATACTAGAAGTCGTAACACTCCCGCCAGTAAATTTGATATATGTTGGAATTAGGGAAGGTTTATTAGATGATGGACCAGATCATCTATTTCTTCCCCATCCATCCCCATTACCTCTGATTGTCGTCCTCGACCACTTCTTCTCATTTATATTATATAAATATGGATCATCGGTTTCAACTTTTCTAGAAATTCTTGCTGGTAGATAAAACCATCTGTTGTCAGTTAGATGTACAATTAATTTTGTTCCATTAATTGTGTTTTTCCATTCAAATTTAGAAATCCTGAATTCCTGATCAATGGGCAAGTCATCTACTCTAATGTATGTAGAGAGGTTTCCTTTTGCTAAACTAATAATTTCAGCGAAATCCTTAAAATAATATAAATACATAAATTAATAAATACAAAAAAAAATTAAAAAAAAAACAATCTTACCATATTTTTCTGTTCCTATCAAATTGTAATGTAGACGATGATTAATTTAATTCAAATTTCGATCCATTTATATATATATAATGGATATCTCTTTAAAATGAGTTAAAAAGTGAATACCATTAGTATAAATATACTCAATTAAAATTTTAAAAAGAGTAAATAAAATAAATTTCAAGACAAAAACTCTATAAAAATAATCATGTTCTAACATGCTCAATCTTTTAAACTTTTAGTATAGAAAATGTTTTAAAAAATTATCCCAATGGAACCTTATGGCTCCATTCATTCATATAACCAAATTAAATGACCATGACTTTGTAGAATAAAATCCAGTACAATAACCCGTACAGTAAAATTGGCCTTGAATTAAATATATGTCAATGCATTAATACAGAAGTGTCTTAACCTGTTTACAACAAAAAAATTATCCCCAAAAAAAAAAATAAGCATCTAAAAATAACATTCATTCATATATCGAAATTTTAAATTACAATCATCGTTCCTCAACAAAGTTTCAAATGGAACGCTTTGCTCCTCAACTCTCTTGATGATCATGCAAAATAAAACAAACAAGTACAACTATAGTATACATTATAACTACGTTAACTGAAATTTAATTGCAACTATAATATTTTACAACAACAACATTAATACGTTTGTAAATATTCTCATTCACAAAAAATGCTTACTCTGATATAATTATCACAACAACAACATTTACTCTTTACGGCTGCATGCCTTCATAACATGCATATAATATATATGTATGTATCAACATTAACAAATTATGTTAAAAAGTCATCCCACTGGCTCCATGCCATTATAAAATATATAGTATACATGTAATATACATCTGTTAAAAATACTTCCCATGAAAACAATAACAAATATTCTGTTAAAATATGATCCCCATTGAAAAAACAATAACAACTATTCTGTTAAAATATGATCTCCAATGAACTACACTACCAACAACTCTGTTAAAAAATGATCCCTATTGAATTACACTAACAACAACTATGTTAAAAAATGATCCCTATTGAATTACACTAACAACAACTCTGATAAAAAATGATCCCTAGTGAAAACAATAACAACATCTCTGTTAAAAATTCATTTACACTAACAACAATGTGCTCCATGGAGGCCAGAACCGGCGAATCCATACTACTGAGCAGCCATGCAATAAAGATTAGTCAGGTCTGAACCGACACTTTCCTCTACTGGTATGGAAACCGCTGCGATATCGTTATCCTCTTCTAAATTCCTAGCGTCTCATATATTTGTGAGATGGAAGAACATGATGAATTCCCAGCTACAAGAGCAGAAAAGTTCATCGGATTCATCGGGGGTTAGCGTGGATTTAAGGTCTGCAGAATCATTGCCTCAGCTAAATTTACTTAGAAACACATAATAGGTACCATCAGTTAACTTCTTTCTGTCAAAATATTATAATAGAGAGTATTTAAAAAATGTCTTTGAAAACTGTTACTATAGGTAACAAATTACTGAAAGGGTTAATCATAAGATTATTATGACAAGCTTATCTTTTATTTTTCAGACTAACAGTGGCTGTTGGTATTACGAAGTACTCATTATAACACCTGGTGTAATGCAAATAGGTTGGGCTACGAAAAATTCAAAATTTTTAAGTGACGATGGCTTTGGAATCGGCGATGATATTTATTCTATAGCTTTTGATGGATGTCGAAAATTGATATGGTATAATGCTAAGTCAGAGGCTCATAATTTACCTATTTGGAAAAGTGGATCAATACTCGGCTGCCTTCTGGATCTCGATAATCAGGAAGTTATATTTTCAGTAGATGGCCAAACAACAAAACCTTATAAAAATTTGTTCATTAAAGCACGGTAAAATTTATAATATTATATCCATTATTTAGATAATATATATATATATGTTAAAATGCACAGAAATGGATTTTTTGCAGCAGCTAGCTTTATGTCATTTCAGCAGTGCAGATTTAATTTTGGTTTAGAAACCTTTAAATATCAACCCTTAAAACCATTCTCCAATATGAACGATAATGGAATCCTTCAAACACACCAAAAAGTGAGTATCTACATCTCTCATATATTATCCAAGATGGCTGCAATTTTCACTATAAAAAATGGTATTATAAAAAAATCAATACAATGAACTTATTTACAGACTTGGGATGTCGATCCCGAACGTTTTTGCAATCCTGGGATTTCAAAATTACAATCCTGGGATTAATCCCGGGAGTTACACAAATAAAAGAAATGTTTTTAAAAGAATTTAAAATAATATCTTTAAAGTTTACAAACGTCTTTAAATATAAAATTACTTGTACTAATCTGAACATAGCTGAGTAAAAAATGTTAACCCTTATTGGATCCTAGGTTGAAATTTTCCATTGTTAACAGGATTCAATCGAGTTGGGATTTTTCTTATGTTACATTATTACGCTGCCCAACGAAATGTTGATCAGTTGCATGAATTTTTGAATACATTAATGTGAGAGTTTTATCAAATTTGCGTTATAGATTGAGATAGCCCATTCATTTTCAAAATATTGTTATAAATATTTCATAATATTACTCTTTTGTTATAAATATTTTTAATATTGGAAAAATATTCAAAAAATTACCAACCTTTTTTATTCTGTTTATTATTCTGTGTGTTTAGTGTAACTTTTTTAAAATCAACAAAAGTTTTTATTTAAAAAAATATTGTTGATTTCAATTGCGATGACTTCTGTATTTCGAAACAAACAACGAAACTTCGTCATCTGAATTTAAATTTATGGTTACTTGACATTTAAAGTTTATTAATTTGTTTAAAATTACTCACTTTTATCTAAAAATTACTCGTTTCGAAATATAAAATAAAAACAAAGAATTTAAAATATTTAAAAAGAGTTAAGTAATTGAGTTCGAAATTGCGTTTTTATGATTAGTGAACATTTTAAATTACGTCTATAGTTAACAATTTCAATGAAAATTAAAACTTAAATTTTTTGTTAAAATATACATATTTATATAAATATGTGTATATTTATTCAAACAAATTTAATTTTTATTAAAAATATTTATTTGAAATAAAATGTGTATTTATAGTGTATATTTCATAATGTTTATGGAAATTTTATATTTTCCAGCACTAAAAATGAAACGTTCAAGTATTAAGTTGATTAATCATTTTGTTTGCATAAAAAAAAATATAAAAAATGATTAGGCATAAATGAAACAATATCAGTACAAAACGAGGTAAAGTCGTAACTGGGTAAAGTCAAAAACTCGTTCTCATTCTTATTCTAAAGAAATCAATAAGTATTAATTAAATCTTTTTATTATGAAAAAGTTATAAAAATATATTGTTTTTAACTATATAAAATTTTAAAATTTTAAATTGAAAAATTGGGTTTTTGAATAAACCTTGTTGCGATGAATCCGGCAACGCCGACAGGAATTTAGGCACAAAACGAAACGTCAAATGAGAATAGAGCGAAGAATAGCTGGCACTAAAAATTGTTGAAAATCACGTTTATCATTTTTTAGCCAATTTGGGCACTTCATTTATTTAAATTTATATAATATTTGGACTGTAAGCGAGAAACTAAGTATGGTAATTATTTTATTGTAACGTTATATTAATTTGTTAATTAATACAGGAATTTGTTAATGATATAAATTGATGTTAAAGTTTAACTTTTACTCGGCTTTTAATTCATTCAAAAAGCTTATTATCTCGCAACATTTAAAAAAATGCTTATACTTCAATGTCGTCGAAGGTTCGCAATGCTTCTTCTGTGGTGTATCTAAAGTAGAAAAAAATTGTTGCTTATTATGCAAATTAGAAGATAAACTCAAAATAGTACGTGGCGACAACTTCGATGCGTGGTATCATTTTTCATGCGTTGGTGTGATAGCTGTGGTGGCAGACTGCGATTGGCGCTGTAGCTCTTGTTATGCACTGTTAGCAAGAGCTCTCATCAAGTCACAACAGATGCCATCAATTAACACACAATCGCAGAATATCGGTCGAGCTGATGTACAAAATATGAGGACTGAAAATACTTCACAAAGTTCGGGTTGCGGTTTTATGGAAGCGACGGACCCAACGAAAAATACTACAAATAAAATCGCTACGCTCACATTGGAATATGCAGTGCAACCACCACACGCTACACAACTTGATGTAGCGGTCACCACAAACAATTTTGAAACTGTCGCTGCTAATCACTACGCAAATAATATTGTAAATCAAACTAATCACCGACTTAAAAGCAGAGCGGTCTCTGTGTGATCTATATGTTCTAAATCATCATCAGTAAATATACGCCGAATGTATGCAGAAATGGGAATATGAGCGCAGAGCAAGCACTTTTGTAAGAATGGCAGACCATATTACAAAAGCACAATGATAAGGAACAAGCAATCCTAAAACAATAGGCTGTCAATTTGCAGAAGCGAAAGGAACTGCTTATTCAGCTGGACGCAGAAGAATGTCTTCCATTATACATGCCGTATAAAAATGCCTCAATTACTTGAGAAGTATTCTTGTGAGAAGTAATGAACGTTTTGCTAACAGTATACTGAGCCCTCTACTTATCTCGGCGAAAGAAATGTTTTTCGAATCTTCTTGTAAGCTATACATAATTCAGTTTTAATTGTAAACTCTTTAATAAATATCAAAATTACCTCTCACAGGTGTTACGAAATGCAGCTCTTATACCACTCATTGCATTAGTTTCACCGCCTAGTGTTCCCGAAATATTCAGGCAATACGATTTTATTTTATTTAAAGCTTTTAATTCTTTGTATGCCGCGTCATGATTCGCGTGATTGTGTTCAACATAATTCTTAAAAAGTTTGCAAGTTCCCTCCGGCAAAAGGTTCAAACGAGCTTTATAGGAATTTTCCCAACTGTTATATTTCACAATATTTTTTTAAGTCGATTTCGTTTTATAAATTTTTATTTTTTTCAAAAACATAAAGAAGTTCACTATTTCTTCTTTTCCCTGGGATTATTTCACAATTCATTTTTCACTCAAAATAACACCTTACACGATTTGAATCAACAAATAATGCGTAAATTAATAACCGTTACTTTTGTCTTGTTTACGCAAAATTTGTGGTTTTTTTCATTCACGAACATTGGGGCTTTATTTCGTAATGAAATAAGACCCCAAACTGAAAAACGAAATAAAACTGCATTATTGGGGTCTTATTTCGTAACGAAATAAAGATCTGTGTCCAGATATTAGTTTTTGCAAAAAATCAAAAAGAAATTTGTGTTACCAAAAAAGTGTGCGAAAGAGTAATTTATCACAATTCTCTAAGTTCTCTCAAAAAAACATTTAAATATTAGATCGCAATATGTTTGTTGTCAAAATTTCGAAAAAATGTTTTAAACTTTATCTTACTGAAATTTCTCGGAATATTTTTTAAAATTTGTTTATCAAATATTTGATTAAAATGGAGGGAAGTGCACGCAGAGATATACAATTTCATACATATATAATGTAGTGGTGCTAGATGCAAAATCGAACAAAATTCTTAGCATCTGATGTATGCATTATGGGAAAACATGATGGGGAAAATTGCACTACGTAATCGCGGTAGCTCAGTGGTTAGTGCGTTGGACTGCGAGCCGAAAGGTCCCCGGTTCAAGCCTCGACTGGGGCTAACAACATCTTTTCATAGAAACATTTTTCTATACCGCGCTACCTCTCGTCAGTAAATTTCAAACCTCCGAGAGTAAAAACATTGCGTATGACAAGATCTCACCCGCCGTTCGGATTAGGCAATAAACTGTAGGTCCCACCACTTTGAGTACAAATATAACACGCACAGCTCAAAATGGTTATTATTATTATAATCTCCTGGTGTGTATCTGATTCGGCAGGCTTTAATGGGTTAAAAAAATCAAATATACATCCGTCGCCAACGAATGCTTCTAAGCGACTGAACTGAAATTTTTGAAAATTTGACATGAAAAAATGCGACACCCTACAGCTACTCTTTATCAAAATTAAATTTATAATATTGTATGGACGTTGCTGTAGTTGTAATATGTATTGAACATTTTATTTTAATTAATGGCAGATTTGGAACTATTTTTCGTAACGAAGATGAAGTTTACCATAAACTAGTTTAAACCAAATACATTTTTTGTATATAACATGTACTCTCTAACAAAAAATGATAGCTGTTCACTAGTTTATAGTTGGCGGAAGATTATCTACTATAATAATAGTAAATTCCCGTCACAATGAAATACAAAACCAGATGGGAAGGTTAGATCACTTGGTAAATTTTGAATTAGGGTTAGTTATAGTCGGTCTAAGCCGACTATAAATACCCTACACATATGTGATAATGTGTGCGGTGACCACTTAAAAAGGTGCATAGGTCACCAGGGATTACAAATCCGGAAAATACCTATAAACTTGAAATCGATGAAGAATTTCCTTTCATTTGATACCCATATGAACAAATGGCTAGGTATACTGAATTTAATTTTTTTTTTTTTGAGAACACACGTCAGTTCCCGAGAAAACATCATTTTCATATATTCCGTAGATGTAAATTTTATGAGGTATTTGAACATAAGTGGTCGGTTCGCAGGTCACAATAGTCCGATCATCCCAATTTTCTTGTTGGTACAGCGTAGATATATAAGCAATCTAAATTAGAAGTTTCAATGATCTAGCTCTTCTAATTTTTTGTAATCGTGATTTCAACAGACAGAAAGACGGACAAAAAGACGAACATCTCTAAGTCGACTCAGGAGGTTATGCTGATCAAAAATATATATACTTTTCCATACCGGAGATGCTTCCTTCTGGGTGTTACAAACGGCGTATCAAACTGAATATACCCTTTCACTCTTAGTGTAGGGTATAAAAATTACTTTAAAAGCGCGTAAATTCTTAAAAAGCCTTATTTCTCGCTATAAAATAGTCATTCATTAGGTATTTACTTGCTCCTAAAATAAATTTCATCACTCACAATTTTCAGTCATGAGTAAAAACATAAATGGAATTCTATATCAATTTTCATAGCCATTATTACCTTGATAACCGACACTTATAGTGTCACTAGCCGCTTCAACAGACAGATCAGGTGATTTGAAAAACAATATAATTGAATCATGTGAGCTGAATTGAATCTGGATTTTAACTGTGGAAAGTTGCACTACTCTACCCTAGTGAAAATTTGCCTGATGCGCCATCAGGAAATGGTCAGGTTTTTATCAGGTAAGCCCTATTAGAGCAAACATGGTCATTGCCTTGTCATGCCCTGATCATGTTCAGCTTACCAGGGTTTACATTATCTAAACATTAAGTGGTCCCGGCCATAGCTACATTAATTGTACCTCATAAGGAAATTCTCATTGGGTAATGGCTTATTAAAATATTTGTAGAGTAACAATAAACATCGGCAGCATATTGCAACAACTTTATAATAAATTATATTAAAAAAATGTGAATTTATACATTTGTTTCAACTGACAATAAGAATGGCTGTATACAATTTACTGTTTCCACTGGTAAATTCAAAAAATATTTGAGTATAAATATAATATAACACGCACAGCTCAAATGGTGAGAAAGCTCAGCACATAATTTTATAAATGCAACGAATCGAAAAATTTGTCGATTTATTTTGTTATTTTATAAATAAACGATAAATCTTACAGCTTAAAAAAAATAATGCAATTAAAACCATTCGATTTTTGATATAAACAATTATTGCCACGTTTAGTTGTTTATTTTCGAATGGTATATACATAGGTTAATCGTGGTCTTCTGCTACCTCTTGACGCTTGTCTTGGTCACCTGCAGCTGCAGTTTTCCATAAACGACATCTACGCGGGATCCTTGTGCACCAAAGCAACTTGTGTTGTTGCGGATCACTGCAGCAACTCGCTAAGGCAGCTCGTGAGACAATGCAGTAAGAGACAGTGACCTTGTCGTCAATAAACTAAAAATATTTATTTAAAATGATGGTCATTAATTACAACAAAAAAAAAAAAACACAATTTTCAGCAAATTAAAAAAATATATTTTTGTTTGTTTACATCATGATATGTTACTTCTGTCATTTTCAGTAGATCGCAGTGTTGAATACTTTTTCACTATTTATAATACTTTTTAAATTTACAGTTCGTACTAAATACTTTCTTTCATTTTTTGTATAAATGTACGTTTTGTTATGTCCACGTTTAGTTGTCCACGTGGACATAAAAGTTTACATACACAAAAGTTTACATATTTAAAATTGTAATATTTCTATTTTTTATAACTCTATTTTTTTGTAAGATAAAATAGAGCCACAGCACTCAGACAGGGTTATATCCATTGTGCTGTGACCCAGTTTTCTGGTTTTTAATGATACTTCTTAGATTCATTATTGAATCTAAGAAGGCTATTGTGTGATAAAGAGTGAAGCTGATCCACTCTCATCACGTCTGTGTCAAAGATTTGCCTTCTAATTCTAGAAAATGCTGGACAGTCACAGAGATAGTGCTCTGTGGTGCCAGTGTCTTCGTAGCAGGCAGAACATAAGGCGCTTTCGGCCAGGCCGATTGCGTTCATGTGTTTTTCACATGCGCTGTGTCCCGTTAGAAGTCCCGTCAGTTTTCTGCACTCCTTTCTACTTAAGGAAAGTAGAAACGAGGCCGATCTTTTGATTATCGTCGGTGTCATGAGCTTGGAGAATCTATCTTTCGTCTCATTCAGCCATCTGCTCATGTGTGCAGATGCGACCCAAGAGGTGATGGCGAATTTTCCCGTAGATGCAGGTAGTCCAAGCACAGGTTCTGTTCCAAATGGATTATCCTCAGATCCAGCACGTACTAGTTCGTCAGATGTTTCATTACCCGAAACTCCTTTATGGCCCGGCACCCAAATCAGTTTCAGTGTATTGTATTTACCAACACAATTGAGACGTGATCTGCATTGACGTACAATTTTAGACGGTTGTTCAAAGCCATAAGAGCAACCTGACTACCGCTGCAAACTGATATAGCTCTGTTTTGCCATCTATTATCCGCAATGTAGTCCATAGTCATAAGTATAGCATAAACTTCGGCTTGAAATACCGAGGCATTGTCGCCTAAGGCGAAGTGAAGTCTGCGGTCATCCGGTTCCACAAACACTCCAGATCCCTGATCGGTTCTGGAGCCGTCTGTGAATATGCGATGTGACCCTTTACCTGGTCTTGAATGTCAGGTTGGCATACCTCAAAATTTCGTCTTGGTAATATTTCTGTTATCATTACATAAGACGTATCTCCAGTAGACAGGTGTCTAATGGAGTGTCAAGTGCAATGTCAGAGATATTCCAGGGAACATTAAACAAGAAACCACCTTGTTTTAGTCTCCAGCAGCCTTTCATGGCTTCGCCTCTGATGAAGATGTCAAGTGGTGGTAGGTTTAAGATTGCATTCAGTGCTGGACCAGGTGTAGTGGGAAAGGCACCCGTAACACCCAGACACACGGTTCTCTGAATCTTGACAAGACTAGTTGTCACGCACTTTGCGACCGCTTGTTCCACCAGACTACCGATGCATATGATATCATCGGTCTTATCATTGCCGTTTTAATCCATAAATTTTGCTCGGCGATAGTCCCCATGTCTTCCCAAAAATTCCTCTGCATTGCCAGAAGCCATTCAATGCTCTCGAAATTTTATTTTCAACATGTTTTGTCCAACGAAGTTTACTATATTGAATTAAGCCCAGATATTTTACTTCGTTAGACATAGTGCCACCCTTAAGTACTCGTAGAGATAATCCTGTCATTATTCTTTTCCTAGTGAAAAGAACAATTCCTGTTTTGTGAAGGTTGACGGAAAGTCCGTTTGCAGTACACCAGCTGTCAATTCGGTTCAATGAGTTTTGTGTTTTAACACAGACCTCATTGAGAGAAAAGCATGTGGCAAGATTGGCAAAATCGTCTGCATAGGCCTGGGAATAGACACCTGGTCCATCAAGATCGTTGAGCAGAGAGTCCTTGAGGACAACCTCTATTCACCCCTGCCATAATATACTGACCGCACTCCGCCTCAGAGGTGATGATCTTAAACATTAGCATTGACCTTAGCCATTTGACCAATGTTTCATCTATTCCTTGACTTGTAGCTGCATCACACATTCCATCAAAAGTCGCAGTATCAAAAGCAATCTCGATGTCAACAAATATGCCCATGACGTACATTTTCCTCTGAAAAGTATGCTAGATCAGGCCAACCAGATGTTGCAATGCTGTTTCACAGGATTTTCCACGTAGGTAGGCATGTTGTCTTGATGATAGTGGGTACCTTGACAACGATGTTTTTCTGATGTGCAACTCAACTAGTCTTTCTTGACGCTTTAGTATGAAGGAAATCATACTAATTGGTCTAAAGCTCTCGGCTATGGAATAGTCTTCTCTTCCAACTTTAGGAAGGCTACTTTAAATAAACGCCAGGATGTTGGAATGAATGCTCATGCGAGACTAGCTCTAAAGATCTTATGTAGGCATGGTAGCAATTGGGTTATACCTTCCTATAGCATGACTGGGTAGATGCCATCCGGTCCAGGTGACTTGAATCCATCAAAAGAGGCCACTGCGTATTGGATAGCTTCATCGTACACTTCATGTCAAGTTCATGTCTGAAGCGTGCCCAGTTCGTTTTTCTAGGGCTTCTTACCGTCATAGAGGGCAGCATCTCTCGGTATACCTGTGGTCCGATAAAGAATCTTCTTTAAGAACCTTCCAGTTTAAAATTGACTCTCTCAGTCTACATTTAGACAAAGTTAGGTCAATCACTCCCTGTCTTCTTGCAGTCATAAACGTGGGTTTATTAACAGTGTTGTGAATGTTCAGATTGGAGGTCATGATAAAGTCAAGGATTCTGGTACCTCGTGCGTTGCATTTACTGCTGCCCCACAGAGTGTGTTGAGCATTAGCGTCACAGCAAAGAATAAGGCCAGTCTCCTTAAGTTCACAGTACTCTATGAGCTCAACAATTGCCTTTGGCGGAGGAGGCAGTAGTAAGTCATAGGGTAAGTAGACTGAGGCGACAATCAAATGTTTCCATCCACTATCGCTTTCATAGCTCCCTTTGGCTGCCACCAGGTCTTGCCCACAGAATTGGGTTAACTTGGTGACAGCAAAGTGGTTCGATACTATAAGACAGCTTCTAGGCCTTTCGGCTTGCTCATCGTATAGTATGGTTTCTAAGCCAACAACCAGGGTTGAGCCCTCCTTGTCCTCCGGACCTCGCTCTGGTTTATGGCTATAGATTTTTCCATCCGTTCGTTTCGATGCCCTGGTTCTGAGCACGTAGACAGGCAAGCACTTCCGCTGTTTTCCTGATAGGACCAGGTATCCAGCATATTGCTCGCCTGCGTTTGGGTTCGTCTCCGCTGAAAACAGCGAAGCGCAGTTCATCAGGCAGTTCATCCGCAGCCGATCCGGAACATGAAGTGCCAATGCTCTTGTAGCAATATCACTGGAATCTGTCGAGTTATGGGAGTTACGGGGTTTCGCAGTAGCAGTGAAGGTATTAAACTTATTGCCATTGCGTTTCTCAGGTGCATTGGCAGCCACCACAGCAGCAGCGGATGGTCCGACTTCAGTAGGAGTAACCTCCACCGATCTATCGCGTTTTGCTGTGATAGCTGCGGAAGAGAAAGCTCCAGCGTCGTCTGTAGCCTTTTCAGCCTCTTTGCGATCTTTCGCTTTTTTCTTCTTTCTCCTACTCACCTGGGCATCGGACAACCTGACCTCTGTATTCAGAGATCCGAGTCCGATGTCCAATGGAAGTTTAGCTTCCAGTTGGGAGTCGGTCTCTCTAGGAATAGATGCTAGCAATATTTTCCTTCGATCGACCCATGTTTCCAAATACGTGACAGAAAGGTGCCCTGTGAGGAAACAACACCGTTGAGCAACCATACAGTGGAGGATTAGTCGTAGGCATAGCCAAACCGACACTTTCCTCTACTGGTACGGAAACGACTGCGTTGTGGTTATCCTCCTCTAGATTCCTAGCTGTCTCATAAATTTAGGAGATGGAGGGGCACGATGAACCCCCTCCTACGGGAGCAGAAAGGTTCATCGTACCAGGGTAGGTTGCGTGGATTGAGGCCTCCAGAATCCTTGCCACAGCCGCCGAAGCGGGTGGATTGCCACTTTTGTGGGTACCACCTGGAGTAGTTAAATCTTTAGAGTCTGCCACCCCACGAAAAGATTTTGGTAGTATTTAGTTCATTACTCATCACAAGCCTGTCTGACAAGGGTGACCCTACCAGAAACTTTAAAGAGTTTCCGTCAGCTTAGCCTTATTGAGTCATTGTAACTTAAGCCCCCACACCACATCAAGGTAATAACCACGTGCTATAAGTTAATTATTAAAATTCTGTGTATTTGTTAAATGATTAAAAAAATGTTGGTTAAAATTTTACATATTAAACTCTGACACCCTAAACAATAAACGAAATAATGTCGTCTTTTAAGAAAGTATCAGATTTTTGACAAATAAATATTAGAGAAAATTGTCGAAAAAGCTGATACTTTAGAGTTGACATTTTTCCGTTATTGGTTATGCTGTAAATGAATTTAAAGAATCAATAAAATGCAAATGCACGCGAAATGTTAAATTACAATAGTTATTAAAAAGTACCTTAAATGTCTGTAATAGTAGTACTCAAAGTACTTTCTCAAACTACAGGAAACCCTGTCTGGTTTACAGAAAACAGCTGTTTTTGACACTTCGTCAAAATAATTGCATTTATTGTTGTGAAAACCTGTGCTGCGCATACAAAAATTATGTGCGCTTTGCGGTAGCGTTTATAATATCTTTGACGCAGTTGGAACCATACTGCAGAGCATCAGTACCGAAAAGTCCGAGGAAGCTGTTGGAGATGTGCAGAGCATATGTGTGGTCCACAAGGATGGCGACAATGTAAGTAGAAAATATATATAAATAACTTTGTTGAAACACTTCCGCCGAAGATAGTCGACAGCAACAAACTGGAGAAGTCCGAGACTAAGCAGCAGCATAAGCTGGAGAATCGTCAGGACATTGGAAAGGGTCCCGGTTAAGCAGCAGAGCGGCATCGCATCGCAGGCGATGACCAAAAAGATCTCAAAAATAGAAACGAGAGCACCAATCGTTCGTTGGCATTAAAACTGAAAACTTTGATTTGGCGACAATTAGGTCACATACGATTTAAACTATTAAAAGAGTTTAAAATATAGATTTTTATTTTGTAGTGTTCTTGCAAAATGCCAACGAGTTGTTCTCCTTCGGACGTCGCTATGGACTGGTCGGTCGCAATGGTCTGGGCAAACCGACGCACGTTGAACATTGGCGATGACGCCACAGCCGTGGACAGTGTGTTGGAGTATGACTTTGAATATGCATAGATGCTAAACATTGAGGCCGATAATGCGGTGACGCGCGCCTCTTTGATTCGGTTTCGATCCGAAGAAGCATCAGCGTCCCACGAGAAGCGCAAGGCACAGCGTTGCGAATACGAGGCGCAAATGGCGCATCGCTTGAACAGCAGGAGTGCTAGAACATCAGCAGCGACTGCTCAACACGAAGACCGTAAATTTTCAGCGGCAAATACATGTGAAACGGTAGCAACCGCCCAAAAATGATTTGGCAGCTGCTATTTCGGATCGAAACCGATACCCTTCAATATCAAATACACTCTATTACATTAAATACTGCATTTTATTTCATATGGTATTTGTAGGGTTTTAATAATGAAAACACTTTTATGCTCGGGCTTTGACAAGCAATTGTGGGGTAAATAATGAAAGAGGATAAGGACTGCGTCGAATAAAATTGTCCGTTACATATCTTCCCATAATGTGCTATTGCAAGATTCAAATTAAAAAAATTTGATCATAGTAGCTCTGAATTAAATGGCAGAAAATAATTTGTGTCAGTTATAGTCAATACAAAATTTATTTAACGCGAAAATGGCAAACGAAGTGGAAGTGCGAGAAAATATAATTAAAATTGTTCAAAAACCACCTAGTTGGTCTTTTAAAAAAATTGCCAAGAAGGTAGGGGCTAACCCTAAGACCATTTCTCGCGTTATCAACCGCTGAAGACTGAGTATTGATCGGAAGAAAGGTTCTGGTAAAAAAAAGGCCCACATGATCGTGAAAAGTGGAAGGTTGTGAATATTTTAAAGAAAGATCCAAGCATATCCGGAAGGAAATTGGCGAGAAAGGCGGATTGCTCAGAATCTTTCGTGCGCAGGACTAAGAAAGAAGCTGGGCTGAAGACGTACAAGGTCCAAAAAGTTCCGGATAGAAATGCCGTCAAGAATGAAACCGAAAAACAACGAGCTAAAAAGCTGAACCAAGATTTTTGTTTTAGCGGACTTTTCTCAGCTACCTGGGCAGGAATTTTATACAGACGATTCTCGAGGAAATGTCGCTGAAAAATTCAATTAAAAAAAAATGACAAAATTCCCAAAGAAATTCCTTGTTTGGCAGGCAATTTGCAGTTGTGGAAAAAGGAGCAGCTCATTCGTGACATCGGGTACAATTAATAGCGAAATATATGTGAAGGAATGCTTCCAAAGAGATTCCTTCCATTTTTACGCCAACATGAAGTGTCCACATTCGCTTCATGTCACTACATCAAAACGGCCTTAGAGTGGATCGAACAAAATGCAGTTATTTTGGTGCCTAGAGAAGCCAATCCGCGGTAGCTCAGCAGCGGTAGCTCAGTGGTTAGTGCGTTGGACTGCGAGCCGAAAGGTCCCCGGTTCAAGACTGGACTGGGGCTAACAACATCTTTTCATAGAAACATTTTCTATACCGCGCTACCTATCGTCAGTAAATGGCAAACCTACGAGAGTAAAACCATTGCCTATGAAAAAGCTCTCACCCGCCGTTCGGATTCGGCAATAAACTGTAGGTCCCACCACTTTGAGTACAAATATAACACGCACAGCTCAAAATGGTGAGAGAGCTCGGCCGAAGTTCTATACAGGACTGTAGCGCCAAACTATTATTATTATTATTATAGAGAAGCCAATCCACCAAACTGTTTAGAACTCAGGCCGATTGAGAGATACTGGGCTTTAGTAAAAAGGGAGATGAAGACAACAAAAAAAGTGGCCAAAGACGTTCAAGACTTTAAAAGAAAGCAGCTGTGAGGATGTCGGACACTACCATTACAACATTAATGGAAGGGGTTCCGGAAAAATTAAAACTTTTTATTAAAAAATATTAATTTCTGGTATTTTATATATATTTTTTTTAAATCTAACAATAATTTGCAAAATAAAATATTTTATTCTAGAAAAATTCGATTACTAGATTTCTAGATTTTTTCATTTTTGTAGCGGACAATTTTATTCGACGCAGTTCTTATTACCCGATCTGTACATTATCATGGCCTGAGGTGAGTACATGATCGGGACACTGCGTTACAAGGGCATCGTGCGCCTGATATGAGATAAAAATGAAAGCATTGTACTCTTCATTAAGCTTAATAGGACTTGCTTCGGATAGTTTGGCAACTGTCAACGCATTTAAATACGGAACATTTTCTATTTTATCTACTTTGAAAACTTTAATGTTACATGTAGAAAAAGTGAAAGCATGTATCATTTATTTTATTGAATTGAAACAAATGCTCAAATCCCTCATTTATTACATCATTTCTTATGTTAATTTTTACTGTAAACATATTTAAATTAATGCACTTTATAAAAATAGTTCCTGTTATTTTTAATATAAAGCCCTGCAACTAATAAAATTACCATTAACATGATAATGTTTACTATCATTTAAAAACATTGGCTCATATTCATAGACAATTTAAAGTCAACTTTAAAATTAAAGTCGACTTAATTGACAATTTTCACAAATAATAAAATTTCAAAATGCTGATTTTAATTTTAAAGTCGACTTTAAATTGTTTATGAATATGTGTTATTAGTTTTACATTTGGAAAATTAAAAATTAGTTTTTAAAATTAAGATAAGAAATAAAATGGTATGGATCATTATATGTGCATATTGTGGAAAATTACCGTGAAATTAAAATCATTCATAAAAATATGTTCATAATAATGGTGAAATATTTCTGAAAGGCTCCTGTTTAATAAAAAAAATATTTAGTGTTTTGTTTATTTAATCCAGATCATTGCCCTATGAATATTTTCGTGAGAAACAACTAATGTAGCTGTGATCGGGAACATTGACTGTTTAGATAATGTAAACCCTGCTATGGTGATCATGATAAGGCATAACAAGGCAATGATCATGTTTGCTCTATTAGGGCTTACCCGACGAAAACCCGATCATTTCCCGATGGTGCATCGGGAAAATTTTTACTAGGGTAGCCATTTACTTTGGAGTACTAAATAAAACACTTAATTTATATATTTTCAATTTTAATATCTGCATCGTTTAAGAACATTTTATCGAATGACATAAAATGTATAACTAAACGTATCTAATGTAAACGAAACATTTTTTTAAAATTATTGAAATAATCTGTCTATTTTTTATTTTTCTACGTTATCAACCAGTCTATAATTTGAAACTCGATTTTTTAGCCTGAAAAAACTTGCTGTCAAAATTCAAAATTATTTAAAAAATTTATAATTTGTTATTGTTTTTCACCGAACAAAATTGAATTTTTTGACAAAATACAGTTTGAAAATTATAGAAATGTATGGTTCATGTCTGAAATGAAAAGCAAAAACAGTCTGGTTGATAAAGTAAAAAAGCTGAGGCTAAAATTGTAGCGGCTGTTTTGAAATAGCTGCTGTTTTCAAAAATAGTCTGGTTGATAAACTACAGCATATATATTTAAATTTTTAGTATATAAAAAATTATAAATAAAACAAGTGATGCAGATCTTTTTAGTAAAAAAAGTCCATTTATTTTCATTTTACAAAGAAGGCTACGCAATATATATACACATTCAAAAATATAATGTATTAAAATTAATACAATGCACTTGTTTCAAAAAAATGTATTTTTAATACATATCAATTACAATTGTATTTATTTTCTTACTTTTTAATGAAAAGTGTACTTGTTTTTTGTTTTCCTACAAAATACAAAATATGTCATTTGTGCTTGTTATTTGTATTTGTTTTTGTATTTATTTTTCTATTGTGATACAACATGGAAAATTTAAAAATAATGAAGTGCAATAAATTAATATATAAAACTAAAGACTTTAAAAAAATTTCCATGGCTTTTGTTTTTGCAAACAAATGCTAATTTCGTTTATATGTTTTGTTTGAAATATTGTGGTTTTAAAACATGTGTATAAGTTCTAAAAGTGGTATTAATGTGACAATATATAATTGCTGAGGAAATATGTATTATCTTTTTATTGTTGTGGTAATTTGGAACTAAAAAAATATCGTGTTGTAATATGAAATATCCCTGAAATCCCTATTTAGTATCAGTATCAGGTTAAGTTTTTTCTACATAAGGAAACTTTATGCATTTCTGATCAGTGATTTGAAAGGATATCCCTTAATAAGGCAACCTAACTCACTTCTTCTGCGTTTTTATTAATTAGTATGCGTCTTTATAAATTAAAAATATCATTAAACTGTCTAAAACTTTTTAATCATATTCGCATATTTAATATATAATATGTAAAATTGATATACATATTTAGTTAAAAAAAATAAAAAAAAGGTTTCTTGTGGGAATTGATCCCACACCTCCCGGGTACAAGACCTGAGTTCTTATCGTTACGCTATCAACCTCATTTGCTACAGATCATTTATTCATAATCTTGAATCAAATGACTCAAATATGTGTCGCATCGACAATAAATGAAAAAAAAAGTTTTTTTTTGGAATGTGACATTAAAAAAAAAATTGTACATATCACAAATTTTGTTTTTGAAGCAAAAAGCTCAAACAAAAGGAGATGAATGTGTAGCCTATCGGGTAGTGCAGTGTACTCTAACGCCGGAGTTCAGGAGTTCGATACCAGCTTGTGACAACTGAAATATAAGAAATCATTTTTATTCAATTGGTAAATTTATATGAAGTAAACAAATAAGGAATAAAAGAAGACGGGTGAAAGGAATTAAATAAAAACGTTTTTTTAATGCATTTTTTGTATTAAAAATACAAAAATGTATTTATTTTTCTATACTTTTCTGGACAGCTAAATAATTGCAATTTCAGTAAATTTAAGACAAATTTATTTAAAAATTGATCTGAAATTCAATAAAAATATGTACTTATGTATATATATGTACTTATATTTGTCATACAAAAACAAATACATGAATTTATTTAAAACAAAAGTAAATGTCTTTGGACGTAAAACGAATACAACTGTACTTATTTCAAAGACATTCTTATTTGTTTTTAATACATTATTTTTTGAGTGCATATATTTATACCCTACACTAAGAGTGAAAGGGTATATTCAGTTTGGTACGCCGTTTGTAACACCCAGAAGGAAGTATCTCCGGTATGGAAAAGTATATATATTATTGATCAGCATGACCTCCTGAGTCGATTTAGCGATGTCCGTCTGTCCGTCTGTCTGTTGAAATCCCTACTACTTTTAAAATTGAAGAGCTAGATAAATGAAACTTATAACTTAGATTACTAATATACCTACGCTGTATGTGCGAAAATTGGCGAGATCGGTCCATTGTGACCTATGATCCGACCACTTATGTTCAAATACCTCATATAAAATGTACATATAAAGATCAATTTTTATGTATACGTGCTTAGGTAAACTTTTTTGGTCGAATATATATTGATATCATGCTCACAAAAAAAAATCGAAATTCGGTACACCTACCCATTTGTAAATATGGGTATCAAATGAATGGAAATTCTTCAGCCATTGAATGTTTGTAGTTATTTTCAGGATTAGTATACCCTGGTGAACTATATATCACTTTGAATGGTAACCACACATATGTGTAGGGTATTTATAGTCGGCTTAGACCGACTATAATTTTGATAATCCTAACTATCATAATTACACCTACTTTAAAATTTCCCATGTGATCTAACCTTCCCAACTGGTTTTTGGTTTTGTTTGATTAAAAATATAATTTTCACAATATAAGAAAAGCTTACTTCGCATTAAATGTGAAAAAAATGTTAATGTTGTAAATATACAATAAATGTTATTCTCATTTAGGTTTTAAACGTTGCGCGACAAATTTTATTATTACTTTATTATTATGATGATGTACTTTATTATTATGATTAAGGCATATTTTTTAAAATTTTCACAATTCATCTTCGTTACGAAAAATAGTTCCAAATCTGCCATTAATTAAAATAAAATGTTCAATACATATTACAACTGCAGCCGCGTCCATACAATATTATAAATTTAATTTTGATAAAGAGTAGCTGTAGGGTGTCGCTTTTTTTAATTTGGTTCATGTCAAATTTTCAAAAATTTCAGTTCAGTCGCACAGAAGCATTCGTTGACGACGGATGTATATTTGATTTTTTTAACCTATTAAAGCCTGCCGAATCAGATACACACCAGGAGATTACGCAGTGCAATTTTCCCCATGATATTAGATGCTAAGAATTTTGTTTGATTTTGCATCGAGCACCACTACATTATATATGTATGAAATTGTATATCTCTGCGTGCAATTCCCTTAATTTTAATCAATTATTTCATAAACAAATTCGAAAAAATATTCCGAAAATCTCAGTAAGAAAAAGTTTAAAAAAATATTTTCGATTTGACAGCAAACACATTGCGAACTAATATTATTTTTTTTTAAGAGAGCTTAGAGAATTGTGATAAATTATTCTCTCGACGCACTTTTTTGGTAACACAAATTTCTTTTTGAATTTTTGCAAAAACTTTTATATGGACCCAGATTTTTTTGGCAATTATCCGTAGGGCAAGGTTCATATTATATTTTGTGATAAAGTTTGCATCTGCAACATGGCGAAATCGTGCGATAACTTGCGATATAAAGTACCAAAAATGGCATTTTTTGCAACTTTGACTCGATTTTGTGCAAAATCTCGACTTATAGGGAAAATTGTGAGTACGCAGCAAGAATTAGGAGACCGAAATCAGCCAGAATTAATAGATTTCATTCCAGATTAGGCCAACAACCCTCAATTTTTAGAACAGTGTTATTTATACAGAAGAATAAATATCCGAGTTTTAGGTAATACAGCTTATATACTGTGGTCAGTTGTTACCTAAATGACGCATTCTATTGAACGGTGATGAAGCTAAATACTTTGTTATACTATATGGTAGATAAAAAAGTATTCCTATTTCTACTACATCCACCATTGTGGTTAAAAGTAGGGATGTTGCGGAACTCCGCATTATTTTGACATCCGCGTCCTCATTCGCATAGACACATCTTTGCGGATATTTCGCTTTATATTAAAAAATTTTAAAGATAACAATTTTAATGCAATTTTTATTAATAAATTCTGAATTAATTTAATATTTTATCTACGATTTCAGCACAGCAATTATGTTGTAACGTTCTCATTAAATAAATATTTTTTATTTTTAGAAAATAGAAAAAATTATCCGATTTTTTAGTATGTTATTCCGATTGGCTTCCAGATTCTAATCAAGAACTCACACGCTTAGCCTGAAACAACTTCAACCCAAAAGTCGTAACACCAAATTTTAATCGCGATATTTTAAAAACCTGCCTACGATTTTATAAATTTAGTCTTAAAATACTAGGGGGATGTCCGAAACATATTCTTAATAAACGAATTTGGTGTTACGACTTTTGGGTTGAAGTTGTTTGTGCATTACAGATATGATGATATTTTTTGATTATTGGTAATACAAGTGGATTTTAATATTATTATTTCTTTTAATGCAAAAACTAATTTGTCGGGCTCTAGCTCTACCAGATGCAATATGTATTTTGCACTGGTTCAAAAACAACAACAGTAATTGACAAAATACCAAAAAGTTGTTGGCCGATCGTACAGCTGTTTCGGAAGCAGCCAAGCTTCCTCATCAGCGGTCTTGTATGCAGTTTGTGCTTAGCTATACCTATAACTTCACTTTGTATAATGAACAGAATGCGAATTCTGTAATGCACAAAGTGACGAGAACCAGTGCTAAATACATATTGCATTTGGAAGACCTAGAGCCCGACAAATTAGTTGTTGCATTACTCTATTTTAAGGTTGACTAAAAACAAACAACTTTAAATTGTGACGCAAGGGCCCGGCGCATTGATTTAATTTTTATACAAAGTGCAGTTCTGGTATTTGAACACTGTAGAGACTCTACAGCCTATACGAACTTGCTGCAACACAACTACAGTAATTGACAAAAATAAAACTTGGTGCAGTTTTTGCTGCTTGTCTTCTCGTCACTTTGTGCAGAACAGAATTCGCATTCTGTTTTGCGAAACGTGAAAAATAATACCGGAACAGTTTAGATTTTTTGAACCAAATCGTTATTAAAAATGTATTGAACCAGAACTGGAATCGGAACATATATATTAATTTCTAGTTGGAATCGGTACCGCTATTTTAAAAATTTCGGTACCAGAACCGGAACATATATTATAGTTCCTGCCGGGGAACCCAAAGAACCGGAATCGGAACCGTTATTAAATATGTATGGAACCGGAATCGAAACTCATTTAATTTGTTGGTTGAAACTGGAATCGAAACCGGAACCACAATTTTAAAAATCTTGGAACCCTAACCGGAACCGATATTGCAATAGGTTTTAGTCTCTGTAATATATAATTCAAAAATTAAGTTTGATACTGTTTTATTCTCTTAAATCCATAAGTGAAACAGATTTTCAAGAAAAGGTCAAAATACCACGTAAGGGTTTTTTTTAATTGGGGTAGAAACTAATAAAAAAAAATTTTAAAAAGGCGCGTGCCTGATTTTGAAGGCACGGACACGCATGGGCACGACAGCAACTAGCACGCACGGAGATTTGCACGCACGAACTCAGATTTTCGGGCGTAACACGAAAAAAAGCACGGCACGCGCCCATCTCTATTATCTACCCAATTAAAACCCTTGAAGCGAAGCGTAGGCATTTTTTCTTTACTCAATACGTCAATATGTACATTGCACAAAGTAGACTTCAAGTATTTTCATATCTAAATTAACCAATGTTTAAATAATTTACTTTATTCAATTGCATTGGTATAGATAACGAAGAATATTCTCAAGTTTTACTTTGAATTTGATATAAATACAGTATGTAGTAAAATTATTACATGTGTAGTAATATTTTAATATTTAGCTTGATCTTAAATATAACAACGATCTTTTTTGAGAGACTAATATTTTCGTAGTAGCGTCGGTAGCTCAAGGTTAGTGCGTTGGACTGCGAGCCGAAAGGTCCCAGGTTCAAGCCTGGACTGGGCCTAATAACATCTTTTCATAGAGAAATTTTTCTATACCGCGCTACCTCTCGGCAGTAAATTGCAAACATACGAGAATAAAACAATATGTATTTTGCACTGGTTCAAAAACAACAACAGTAATTGACAAAATACCAAAAAGTTGTTGGCCGATCGTACAGCTGTTTCGGAAGCAGCCAAGCTTCCTCATCAGCGGTCTTGTATGCAGTTTGTGCTTAGCTATACCTATAACTTCACTTTGTATAATGAACAGAATGCGAATTCTGTAATGCACAAAGTGACGAGAACCAGTGCTAAATACATATTGCATTTGGAAGACCTAGAGCCCGACAAATTAGTTGTTGCATTACTCTATTTTAAGGTTGACTAAAAACAAACAACTTTAAATTGTGACGCAAGGGCCCGGCGCATTGATTTAATTTTTATACAAAGTGCAGTTCTGGTATTTGAACACTGTAGAGACTCTACAGCCTATACGAACTTGCTGCAACACAACTACAGTAATTGACAAAAATAAAACTTGGTGCAGTTTTTGCTGCTTGTCTTCTCGTCACTTTGTGCAGAACAGAATTCGCATTCTGTTTTGCGAAACGTGAAAAATAATACCGGAACAGTTTAGATTTTTTGAACCAAATCGTTATTAAAAATGTATTGAACCAGAACTGGAATCGGAACATATATATTAATTTCTAGTTGGAATCGGTACCGCTATTTTAAAAATTTCGGTACCAGAACCGGAACATATATTATAGTTCCTGCCGGGGAACCCAAAGAACCGGAATCGGAACCGTTATTAAAAATGTATGGAACCGGAATCGAAACTCATTTAATTTGTTGGTTGAAACTGGAATCGAAACCGGAACCACAATTTTAAAAATCTTGGAACCCTAACCGGAACCGATATTGCAATAGGTTTTAGTCTCTGTAATATATAATTCAAAAATTAAGTTTGATACTGTTTTATTCTCTTAAATCCATAAGTGAAACAGATTTTCAAGAAAAGGTCAAAATACCACGTAAGGGTTTTTTTTTAATTGGGGTAGAAACTAATAAAAAAAAATTTTAAATGGGCGCGTGCCTGATTTTGAAGGCACGGACACGCATGGGCACGACAGCAACTAGCACGCACGGAGATTTGCACGCACGAACTCAGATTTTCGGGCGTAACACGAAAAAAAGCACGGCACGCGCCCATCTCTATTATCTACCCAATTAAAACCCTTGAAGCGAAGCGTAGGCATTTTTTCTTTACTCAATACGTCAATATGTACATTGCAGAAAGTAGACTTCAAGTATTTTCATATCTAAATTAACCAATGTTTAAATAATTTACTTTATTCAATTGCATTGGTATAGATAACGAAGAATATTCTCAAGTTTTACTTTGAATTTGATATAAATACAGTATGTAGTAAAATTATTACATGTGTAGTAATATTTTAATATTTAGCTTGATCTTAAATATAACAACGATCTTTTTTGAGAGACTAATATTTTCGTAGTAGCGTCGGTAGCTCAAGGTTAGTGCGTTGGACTGCGAGCCGAAAGGTCCCAGGTTCAAGCCTGGACTGGGCCTAATAACATCTTTTCATAGAGAAATTTTTCTATACCGCGCTACCTCTCGGCAGTAAATTGCAAACATACGAGAATAAAACATTGCCTATGAAAAGCTCTCACCCGCCGTTCGGATTCGGCAATAAACTGTAGGTCCTACCACTTTGAGTAGAAATATTATACGCACTTCTCAAAACGATGAGAGAGCTCGGCCTAAGTTCTTATAGGACTGTAGGAACAAAAGTATTATTATAATATTTTTGAATTGTAAATAATTGCACAATATTGTAAAATTAAATGAGTATGTGTTATATTTTAACTTTAGCTTGATGTAAAATAAAAATGTTATGTAGTAAAATTTAAAACAGATGTAGTAATTTATCTACATATTTAAGAACATATAAATGAAGACAAAATGTAGTTCTTTTAATAAAAATTTATTAAAATTTTGCAGTAATACTGTAAAATTATGTAGTTATTTTCCTTACAAAAATGTTTTTCATAAACATCAATGTATTAAAAACAAATATGTGAGCAAATCCAGAAAACCTTCAACTTTTGGTGTTGACAAAATTTCACAAAAAAAAATTGCGGGCACATCTTAGTGCTTTTGAATATAAACTTAGAGACCCTTATGTAATATAAATCCGTTCACGTGCTTCACTTTTAATGAAAGCCGTCAAAGATAAAGAATTGTTTATATATAAAATATTTATTGATTAAGTGAAGTGAAATAGTTTTTTATGACATAAATTTGAAATTGAAACTGAAGCATCGTCATCGTCATCGGAAAATCTGGACACAGAGGAGAAAGTACAGACCTAAATTTTTGATATGCGCCAGTTGATTAGAGCTATGCAGCAACAGTTAATTTTTAGAGCTATGCAGCAAACAGATAATGGCTCAAAAGAATTCCAATAAATTAGATCAACAGTTTCTAGAAAATTCCAAACAACTTCAAGAAAATTCCAATGAGCTCAAATTAGACATGAAGCACGAACTTCTAGAAAATTCAAAACAATTTCAAGAAAAATTAAATCAGCTCAAAGCAGAGCTTCTAGATAATTTCAACAAACATCAAATAAAAATGGAGGAAAAGATACAGAACATTCGAAGCAACTTCTGGAAGTTTCGAATACGCTCCATTTCAAAGTAAAGGAGCTTGAGGCGCATGTAAATGACATGGAAGTGAGCGTTGACGATAAGATTCAATGATTGGAAACTAACGTTGATGAGAAATATAATGGAATTGGCAAAAAGCTGCAGAAAATTAAAAAGGACTTCGATGTATTGCCGGATAAATGGACCTGCACAGCATGTTGTTAGTAATAGGAGGCTAAAATCGCCGATTTACGATGGAATTACAGAGTTTGACATTTTCAAGCTGCAATTTGAGACCACGGCAGTAAGTAAATCAAGCAAATGCGAAATGATCAAAAGAAGGACCCCGACATCGCAAAAATTAGGACGTTCAAAGAACAAAAAAGAAAGCCATTATGGAAAGAGATATCATCCAACAGTCCAATAAGCAGTGCGCAGACTGAAAATGGCAGATCTGTGTTGTAAAGTTGATGGTGGTCTTCGCTGTTTTTGTAACCGCTTCTTTTACATCGCTTTACTCCTAAATGTCATTGCTTAAATTGGAACACTTTTTGATTTGAATGGGAGATCACTTTATTTGTACTACCTCCACTTGAGGTTATTTAAACTACACTCTTTTCAATTGCAACGAAAGGTCTTAACAATACCTTCGATGCAAGTTTCACTTAAATACTATTTTTACTATGTTCTAGTGTGTTTTCACTTTCACTCAGTTTGTACGTGACTTTTGAAGAGTGTCCGACTTGCAGTTTATGGCTGACACCTATTGCGAAATAACAGAATTGTTGGCAAACGCTGCTTTGCTTATTTTAACATAGCCCCCTAATCATGCAATGAAAAATTATATTGCAAGAAAAATTATATGAACATGTTGCTGTATAACATGATGCGCTCAACATTTGTACAGTAACATCCAAAATTGGGTGAATAGTGAATCCATAAGGAAAAGAAAAAAAAATATCTAAGTCACAACATCTGCACCAAATTTGATTGTTGTTCCCAGTCAAAAATAAAAGCGATAGTACTGAAATGCCATTGTGGAGGTCACTTGAGCATTAATAAAGTGATTGAAGAAGTCAGACAACATTTCTATTGGGTCGGATATAAGAAGTTAGTCGCCCATTGGATCCACAGATGCAAGCAATGTGTATCCACAAAAAGAAAACCCGTAAGGAGTCGGGGTAAATTAATCAATACAACGTAGCGAAACGTACTGACATTGATGTGCAAAAGCCGATTCCAGAGAGGGGTTTGGACAAGAAGAAAAGTGAAAACCGAGACGAGTTGCATCAGTCCTTAAGGCAGAGGATACAAATTCCAAGTAGTAAGATAAAGTCCAGACCTGAGAGTAAACTCTGCGGGATTTAAGGAATGAGATCTGAATGAGATCTATGCTTTCTAGCCCGCCACCAGTGAAATTGGTAAATCCAAAACTACAAACGCATCGGGAAGGACCGTACAGGATAATTAAAAGAATTAATGGCATGTAGCCGCGGTAGCTCAGTGGTTAGAGCGTTGGACTGCGAGCCGAAAGGTCCCCCGTGCAAGCCTCGACTGGGGCTAACAACAGCTTTTAATAAAAACATTTTTCTATACCGCGCTACCTCTCGGCAGTAAATGGCGAACCTACGAGAGTAAAACATTGCCTATGAAAAGCTCTCACCTGCCGTTCGGATTCGGCAATAAACTGTAGGTCCCACCACTTTGAGCTCGGCCTAAGTTCTTATAGTACTGTAGTGTCAAACTATTATTATTATGACATTGTGTTTCGGATTCAGAATACTGCAGACGTCAGACAAAAAAATAAAGTCGTACATTTAGAAAGGTTGATGCAATACAGAGAGAGAGAGGTGACGATCATCTGTTCGAGCCGAACAGATTTAGGTGGAGGGCAGTGTTACGAAAAGATTTAATTTGACCCATAGTGCAAGCAATCGACTATAATAAAAGAGACGCAACACAATGCACCGCACTAAGCAATGTGTTAGAAAGAGACGGAAGATCATTTATCGCACTGAGACAATGTGCGAGAAAGAGATGGAAGATCAGCACATGAAAACACTTAAGTGCAAATGAGATACCACTAACATGTCGAAGCCTGTCGAAACGTGTCGAACTGATGCATGCAGTATATAATGGCGCCGCATCTGAGGCACAGCACTTGAGTAGTAATTGGAAAGTGGTTGAGTGCATCTCGTGTGTGATCAACGTCAAGTTAAATAGTGGACATGCGGCAGTTGTTAGAATTTGTTATTAGTAAAGTTGTTTATTAAAGTGAATTAATAAAGTTAATTGTTATAATTTAAACCAAAAATCAAAGTGTTCTTAGTTTGTACACAATTCAGAGATACGAACTTGTAGTATAGTTTTTCGTAGACTAAATTTTCGGAACAATATATATTGGTCCTTATTTTTATAAATTTGTAATTTAATACTGATACCCTCTCATATTGTTTATTTATATTGTAAGCAGTTATTTTTTTGCTGTTAATAAAATTTGAACCGATTTGAAAGAAAACTCAAATTGTATTTTTATCAAATTTATTTATACACGCTACAATTTTATTCTTACAACTGAACTCCTATTCTGTGCCGATATAATGATTTTCTTTTTTTTATTTCTACAGTTCTTTCTACAGCGTTGCCTCACTTCGGCCATCCTGACTTGTAATCGTCCGGATTTCGTTCGATTCAAATTCTTTATTAGCCATCCATGATTTAATATTAGCAACTTCCCATATACCCTCATCTGGAATTTGAGTGGGTTGAAATCCCTCTATATCCTTTAAAAGGTATCTATCATTCGGCAAAGTTTTTATCACTCTATATGGACCTTTAAACTTCGGAGCAATCTTTATGCAAGCTCCTGCTGTACTAATAAAATTCTTTGCCATTACATAATCTCCCTCTTTTAGGGCGGAAAAAAAATCTATCACTAATCCTCTTTGGTTAATTCCAAATAGTATTTCACTAGGAGTTACCGCTATACTACGATGAATCGTGTTATTCATCACAAACTCGATGTCTGGCAATACCTTATATAAAGTAGAACAATTCCCTGCGCCTGTCAACACTCAACTTGGCCGTTAGCTTGAGGAGATCCAGTAGAAATTGCTTGAAATCATTTGAAGTAAATGCACTTCCTCTATCCAAGACTATCGCTTTAGGACGACTATGGATATATGACCTCAAACAACTCAAAACATCTTTTCTATCAGTTTATCTAAATAAAAAAATATAAAAAGAAGCAGAAAAAATATTTTATTTTACATAGAAGATCATAAATACAAGGCATGTTTTAATGTCATTTAATATAATTTGGAGTTACCGAAATAACATTTTTTTGTTGTACAAAAATATTCACATGTTTTTAAAATAAAATTTGTTTATTTTTTTCATTACTTTGTGTAGCTGCAAATCGAATTAACAACAAAACACCAGAAACTCCAAGCACAATTTTTTTTTGTTAAAAAATGATTCAAATTTTAATGTTATTGGTTTTTTATTTATTGTAGTGATGGTCATAGTGATGCATCTTGTTTTTGCATTTTTTGCAAGAACAAGAGCGAGAACAAGATCGAGATTTTCTTGCAAGAGCAAGTGCAAGACTAACACTGCAAGAAAAGCAATACTCTTGCGTTTTTTTTATCATTTTAATATAATCAATTATGTTTTTAAGATAATAATGGAATTCAAAAGATTTCATGATATTACTAAATATTGAACAACAAGTAACAATGGAAAGCGTGCAAAAAATTTATGAACGTGAACATTAATGAAGATGTGTGTGTTTTTTTTTTTTTTTTAGTTTGTCAAGGATAATGAATATAAGCATCTTAAAAATAAGGTCTGTGAAGCACTTTTGAAGCGGTAAATAGCTTCAAAAGTGCTTCAAAAGTCGCTTCAAAAAGATAAAATAGACAAAACAATGTTTTTTTCTCTTTTCTTCGCTACGCTAGTTCGTACATCGATTGTGCATACGCACTGTGCTTTTCACATTATTATTTTTGTTTTACTTTTACAATTGTAAAATCATGAAGTTTTTCTTAAGTTAAGTTATATGTGCATTATTTCATTTAACTTATAAAACAAACAAAAAATAATATATGAACATTTTGACAGTGTACATCATTTAGCTGATATTGATTTTTGTGTTTTTATTTTTTCACAAATCTGCTGATTCTTTTGAAAGTGCAACAACAACAATTTTTTTTTTATAGGTTTTTTTTATTTATTGAATCTTCAATGCTTAGAACTAACAATAAGTTATTAAATCTTAAAAACTAATCAATTTCTCTATATTTTAAGCCAATGCTTCAAATATATATTTTGTTTTAAGAGTTTACTTGTTATAATTATGGAATTACTAATATGTGTGTTCTTTTTAAGCGACGAGTTATAGGACTGTTAAGAAGATTTCTGGCAAGAAAATTTGGATGAGAATGAAGTCGGAGTTTATAATTTTCTATATTTTTTGAAATTTCATCTCTTATGGTTGGGATGTATCTGTATCATCCGCAAATGTCGATGTAGTGAGAAACCTGTCTGTTGGCAGATCAGAAGTTTAAATCAAATATAAAAATGGACCTAGTGCACTTCCTTGCGGGACTCCAGCTTCGATAGGAAAGTCACGTGATATAAAAGTGTTATGTTTGACTCTAAAGCTAAGTTCCGTGATATATGACTACAGAATATCGTGAAAATTCGCTGGTAGCAGCTTTTTAATTTTGTAGATCAGTCCTTTGTGCCAAACTTTATCAAAAACCTGAGCTACATCCAAAAAAAATGCTGTGCAATATTTCTTTTCTTCGAACGCTTTTCTAATTTCGGACACAATTCTGTGAGTTTGTTCAATCGTACCATGTTTAGCTCGAAAACCAAATTGGTGGTGTGGAATAATCATATTATTAGTTGCGTACGTTGTGAGTTTTTCCAGCAACAACTTTTCAAACAGTTTGGATAGATTTGGGAGCAAGCTAATAGGTCTGTATGATGAGACTTGCGTAGGGTTCTTACCAAGTTTGGGAATCATTTTGATTTGGGAGATTGTCCAAGACCTCGGGTAGTGACCAAGTAGCAGCATCGCTTTGAAGATATGGGTCAATTGAATGACAGCTATATCAGGAAGTTCCTGAATCATCTTTCCAGTGATTGAGTCATGTCCGGGAGCTTTTTTTTTTAATGTTTTTTGAATTTTTATTGCCATTGAAACCTCTTGGATTCTAAACTTCTTTGGTAGCGATGTCATTTTAGGGAGTATCCGAGTTGTATCTTCATTAGCTTGAGGTGGATTTGGGTTGAAGACAGTTTTTAGATGGTCAGAAAAGGCGCTACTCTTTTCAGTATCACTCCGCGCCCATCTGCCGTCCTGTAGTCTCAGTGGTGATTCCGTTTGAACGGGACGTTTTAACTTTTTAGCCGCTTTCCATAGAGAATAATCTGGTTGCAGACAAATTCTCAAGAAAGAAATGTAGCTCCCTTTCTTTTTCTTCTGCTAAAGCACGGTGTAGTGTCCTAATAGCGATTGCAAGTAGCTGCTTTGACCTTGGTGACTTATTAGTTTGCCATTGCCTTCTTAAAACTCTTTTTTCACGAACTAGTTTATAAATAATGTTTGTCGTTTTTGTGAAGGTATGGTTGTTTTTAGAATTTTTGTTGTGGGTCTGTACAGCGTGGTCTGATGCGAAATTTTAAGTTTGGGTTAGAGTTTGAATCGATATGTCAATGTCTTGTTGGTTTTTTAGTGGTTGATTGAGTTGCAAATGTGAGCAAATGTATTTCCGATATTTTAGCCAGTTTGTATGTTTTTTTATTGGTTGTTCTGAAGTCATTCCATATAAATTTACTATTGATATAATTACTGGAGAATGAAAGATCCGATGAAAGATCGTAGCAAGTTTCTGCTTTAAGTTGTAAATGTTTTAAATTTTGTGTTATACCAAAGTCGATTAAGTCAGGAATCTATTTTTGGTCGGATGGCTAGTAAGTCGGATGCCCGCAGGAAATGAGGTTAAGTCTGCTATCTGCGTTCAAAGTTTTCCATAACTGCCTACCCTTTGGAGTTATGAGTCTAGAGCCCCAGTGAGTGTACTTTGAATTGTATTCGCCGGCGGCGAGAAATTTGTTTCCAAGACTGTCGAAAAAGTCTTTAAATTGCCGAGACGAAACATTGAATCTCGGAGGGCAGTAAATTGCAGAAATGGTTATTTCATCAGTCCATTCGGTCAAAACAATCGATGTTGCTTGGAGAAAGTTTTCACAATAGTTCTCGAGTGGGTAGTGTTGAATTCTTAGCTTGATAAGTATTCCCGTGCCACCATGAGCTTTACCGTCAGGATGTTTGGTATCATAAAACAGATAACCCTCTATGTGGAAATTGTTTTTATTTGTTATATGTGTTTTCGAATCTCATTTACCAATAGAAAATTTTGAATTTCATGTTTATGTTGGCTGATGCCGTTCGCATTCCAGTGGCATATTTTAATCGTATTCATTTATTTTGTTAAAAGGTACTGCATAAGTTGGTTCTGGTTTCTTACGAGTTCATGGTTTCCACCACAGTTACTGCATTTTTTACGCTCGCGTCATTCTTATTGGCTGTGCAATTAGCAGAAGGGTGTAGATCACCACAGATTACACATTCGCTGCGCAAGGTGCAATAAGTTTTTGTATGTCCATACTCCTGACAGTTGGCACACTGTACTTGACCTTTGCGTTTATGGGGCTCTTCAACCGTGATTCTACGATGGAGAAGGAAACGAAGATTATAGATGGGATAGCTTTCACCTTTTTTTAATCGGTTGAAGACTGGTTCCAACTCGATCCGGAACAGCGGTTGCGCGATTTTAGTTTTATTTATTATATTAAAAACTGATTTAGCGTGAACACCTTTTTCGATTAAAGCTTCTTTGATTTCATTGGGCTCAACACCAGCTTCAATTCCTTTTACAACTACGACCAAACCTTTGCTGCTTTTTAGTTGGTAAGTATAATAGTTTTTTTTTACATTTATCGAGATGTTCGGCAACTGTTCTATAATTTTTTTCTTTATAAATTTGAATTTTGGTTTCTGTTATATTACCTTTCACGAGTGGCACAATATGAAAACTGTTGCTGCCAATTAGTTGTGTTAGTTGGCGCACTAAGGTGTTAGAACTGCCTTCGCGCAAGTATATCGGTGAAGGTTTACTGGTGGGTGCTACCGTTTCACGCTCGTTATCGTTGCTCAATAATGCAAATCGATTACTTGTGCATATTTTTGAAATGTTTGCATTATTTTTGGGGGCTGCGTTTGCGTTTGATTATTGTAAATTATCGGTCGATGCCAGTTTGTTTCATTGCAATTGGTGATTTTTCATTACTCATAACCTTTTCCGACAAGGTTGGTACTTTAGATGACTGACTTTTTTTCCAGCTGGGTATAAAGTTCTGCTACGAGAGCGGTTGAGTTAGTAGCTTTGGTTGCATTTGAGAGTGCGCATGCGCAGGGAGATTAGCGAGATCAGAGACTGCTTTGGTTGACAGCGTGTTGCTCTCAGAGAGCCTTTGGCGCGGTGGAGGGGAGCGTCCGACACTCATGTCAGATCACTAGATGATGCACAATACAATTTTATTGAAATTGTATTTTGATTTTACGCTTTAAAATAATATTATTGCCACTCGTAGACTATGCTATGCGACGCACTGGATACTCGCACTTGATTTTTTATATATCAGATCTTTTTATACTGTCATTTAGTTTGCTAATACAAATTAAATTTAGAGCTTTAAGAAAACACATCCGAACTCACAAGAGAAAGATTGATGACAACAACAAAAATGCGAATAAAGCAGCATCCAAGCTTTTGATAGAATTTTTTTTTACCACAAGAAAACTCTTTGTTGTTGCCAACTAGATAGCTGTACTAGATACATACATGTAGTGTGGTGCCATGCGACTGTCTGTGCGTTTGTCCGTTGTCATTCGTCTGTCTGTTGTCATTTTTTATTTATTTTTTTTTTTTTTTTTTGGCATGGTAGCCGAGAGGTGTAATCTTTCAAAGATACGTATTAAAAATATTACGCATGCACGATTCGCTTCCATAGCGCCTACGTACTAAGCACCCCTCCCACTCGCTTCCTGTGTTTCCCTGCGGAACCGCCAGTTAAGGCATTACTTCGCAGGGCAGGATAGAGTCAGATATTCATCTGACTTCGTTCTTGTTGTTTCGTCTATCGCCTCTGTTGGCTTTGATGCGTTTGTTCGTCATGTCGGACTCGTTGCATAATTTGGGTTATTATGCTGCCCGCGGCTTCCCACGCATTTAAGGAGGTAAGCATGTACGCGATTACTCCTTCTGGAGACAGTACTCCGCTTGTGAGCTCCTCTATCTGGAGTCGGTCGCTGCCGAATCTCACGCAATCCATGAGCACATGCTCTGCATTCTCCACTTTCCCTACGCAGAATATGCAGTAGGGGTCGTCTGCGTGTTGGTACTTGTGGAGGTACTCTCTGAAGCATCCGTGGCCTGAAAAGAACTGCGTTAGGTGGTAGCTGGTGTCGCCGTGTTTCCTTTCTACCCAGGTTCTCACATCGGGGATTAGCTATGTGTCCATCGGCCTTTTGGCGAGGCATTCCACGACCGTTGCCATTCTGCCATCGCTCTGCCTTCTATCGCCTGCATTATTGCAGGAGAGACTATGCCGTGTGTTTTACGGATGTTGCGGGCGTCTGCAGCCATGTTCGCCAGAATATCAATGGGGGTTCTACTAGCAATTATGTTTGCTGCATCCTCCGGTATTGTTCTGAATCCACAGCAGATTCGCGGTGATGTCAGCCTGTACGCTGATTTGACTCCCTTCATATACGATTGGCACTTTGTTGTCGGGGCCCATATTGGCGCTGCGTACATGATCGTCGACGTGTTTACGCTGGCCAGCAGCTTCCGGATAGGCTGTTTGGGGCCTCCGATGTTGGGCATCAACCTTGCTAGGGCGGCTCCAACTCGGGCAGCCTTGCTTCCACTCTGTGCCAGATGTTCTCTGAAGTTCAGCCTGTGGTCGAGCTGGGCTCCCAGGTACTTCAGTTGCGGCGAGGATTGGATAGTGTGTCCTCCGACCCGTATTTCGAAGTGTTCCACCTTTTTGCGACTGCTGATGAGTACGGCTTCGGTCTTGTGTTCTGCCAGTTGTAGGCCTGCGGTTCGTAGCCAAGACTTGATGCGTCCGATCGTAGCATTGCAGTTTTGGGCTACATCGCCCGAGCATTTTGGCGACTACAACTATCGTAACATCATCCGCGTATCCGACGATGTGTACCCCTGCTGGCTTCTCGATTTTGAAGACTTCATCGTACATGGTGTTCCACAGGACCGGGCCAAGGACTGAGCCTTGTGGCCTGCGTCTGTGTCGTATGAGAGTGTCCTTTGCTGGAAATATTGGGATATTATCCTTAGCAAGTAATCTGGAGCTCCCATATTGCTTAATGCCATTAGGGTGTAGCTCCAGTTAGCAGAGTTGAACGCGTTTTTGATGTCTAAGGTCACCACTGCGCAATATTGTTTGTCGCCCCCCAGCCATCTTTCGCCGGCAATGGCTTTGCTGGCGATGTCACACACTCTGGCGATAGCATCAACGGTGCTGCGCTTCGTTCTGAAGCCGAACTGCCATTCAGATAGGCCTGTCGGTCCCTCTGTGAGGCATTCGAGGCGGGTGCATATTATTCGCTCGAGAACTTTCCTAGCTGTGTCGAGCATACACAGTGCCCGGTGTGAGGACGGTTCCTCTGGAGGTTTGTCGCCTTTTGGTATGAGGACCAGTCGCTGGCGTTTCCAACGTTGTGGGAAGGTTCCTTCCTCTAGGCATGTCGTATACAGTCGGCGGAAGATTTCTGGTTTCTTCTGCAGCGCCCTTTTCAGGACACAGTTCGGAATACCATCTAAGCCGGGAGTTTTGTTGATTTTGAGCCGATTGGCTGCATCTAGCACCTCAGTGGTGGTCACTGGAGGTATCGTTCCAATTTCGCAGCTAAGGCTTCATGGGATGCTGAAGGGTTCGTGTTGCGGGAAGAGGCCTTCCACAATTTTGCCCATAATTTCCGGGCACATTGGTGCATTCCCTGCTTTCCCGATAAGCTTTTTTAGCACAATTTTGTACGCGCTACCCCACGGGTTGCTTTGCACCTCTTCTCTAAGAGAGATGAAGGAGTCGCTTTTGCTTTTAGCAATGGCTTTTCGCAGCTGTTTCCTCTTCTCCTTGAAGTTGGCTTGGAGTTGTGCATGTCCAGCTCTTCCTCTCGAGCGTTGTTGTCTCCTTCGTAGCTTCCACCAGTAGATTGGGGTCCGACCATTCTATTTCGTTTTTCGCGACATGGATGCGTCGCAGGCATTTGCAAGGTATCGCATAGTGTGTTCTGTTTGCAGTTCGGCGTTTCCTTCCGTTCCTGTCATGTGTTCAATCATGTATTCTAGCACGTCGGCGTCTAGCTTCTTGATGTTCCAGCCATTCTGTTGCACTTTCCTTTTAGGGTTGCGCCGAGTTGGGCCGTCGGGGTGTTTTGGCAGGATTGCAATCGCTTGGTGGTCGCTGTTTGTATACGCATCCATGACCTTCCATTGTATGCATTTCGAGAGAGTCCTGCTGGCGAATGTTAGGTCAACAATCGATCCACCTCTCCCGTTGCAGAAGGTAAGGGTGTTGCCATGGTTCAGGAGTACTAGGTCCAGTGATGCGAAGGCTACCAGGAGGATTGTTCCTCTCCGGTTGGTTCGGACACTGCCCCATTCTGCTGCCCATGCGTTGAAGTCGCCTGCAATTATGGCTGGTGACTTTCCTCTGGCATCGATAACTAGCAGGTCCAGCATGTCCTCGAAGTCACTTGTGCTCATACTTGGCGCAGCATAGCAGCTGTAGAAGTGAATTCCTTTCACCTTAGCGTGTACGAAGCGATCGTGTTGTTTGTTGTTTCTGCTTTCGAAGGCTGTTTTGCCACAAGTCCAGATTGACGCTTTTTCGGTCTTGTCTTCCGCCCATTTCGCACTTCCGTTTGGGATTTTATATGGCTCACATATGAGGGCCACATCTATTTTATGTTCTGCAACTGTTTTTGACAGTATGGCCTGCGCTGCCTCGCAGTGGTTCAGATTGGCTCTCGAGCGGTACACCGCCTTGTACGCTGGGCATCTGTAGCTGCCTGTGGGGTGCTCGTTGCCACCGCTACATCCTGGTTCACAGATGGCGCATTTTGGTTTGGCTTCGCATGTTTTTGCTTTGTGCCCCTTGTTGCCGCATCTGAAGCATAGGTCTTGTCGGTCTTCTTTATTCTGACATTGCCTCGATATGTGTCCGAATTCAAGGCACCTGTAGCATCGGGTCGGGTTGAAGCACTCCCGTAGGCGACATCTTCCCAGCCAATGCGTACTCGTCCTGCTTTTAATAGCGCGTTCACTGCCTCTGCTGGCAGGCTTTTCTGTGCCGTTTGTGTGCCGTCTCGCATGGATCTGAGCGTCTTGATGGCGATGCGATCCGGCTCAGTTGCATCGGGAAACTGTTTTGCAATCGCACTACAGATTTCTTCTGGGGTGGTAGATTCGTCGATGTCCCGGCACTCTACCACTTCCATGTGGCAGAGGGTTCGGATGGTTGCCGAAGTTTTGAGCGTTCGCATCATTTCCTCCCTGTACTCATCAACTTTGCTCACTCCATTGCTTTTCAGCTGACGTATGAGCTCGCCTTTAGCTGTTCGCCGTATGGTTTTCACATTATCGCCGATTTCCTTCAGCTCGGGTTGCGCCTTCATGTGTTTCAGCATGTCGGCGTATGACCTGTCTCCTGTCTTGGCGATGACGATTGCATCTGGGCGTGTTGGGGGCCGCTTTGGAGGCCACCGTTTGCCCTTGGTTTTCTGCCTACGGTCTTCCACTCTCCCTCTGGTTTTCCAGATTGCCTGTTCGGGGCTGTGGTATTTTCCTTATTTTCGCTTTGCTTGTTCCCGCCTGTCAGGCCTGGAGGATCTATCGGTTTTTCTTGCCTCGGCGTTTCGCTTGCCTTTGTGGCCTCCCTCTTCCTCTTCGGGGGGGGGTTTGCCTAGGCCTAGCAGTCCTTCTCGCTGGCGCTTGCCTTCGGCCGAGTGATTTTTTCGCGGTGTGGTTTGTTCTGGTCGGTTGGCCACTTCGCGCAATACTCTGCTGTGCAGTTGCTCAATTTCGAGCAGTATCTGTTGGGTTATGTGGCGTCTCTTTTTGTCGCACATCAGCTCTATTAGTGTCTGTATGTTCAGACCAATTTGAGCGAGTGGGTCTCTGCCAGTCGTGGTATCTACTGCAACAGTGTGGCTGTTCTCCTCTTGTGGTTCATCGAGTGTCTCCCCATCAGTATCAGTTGCCACTGAAAAGGCTCTTGGGGTGCCATGCATTTCTGGCGAGCGAGCAATCCTCGACGTCCTTTTGAAGGGATTCACGTAGCTCACTTCGTTCAGCGTACTGTCTGTTTATTAAGTGACAAGAGACACAGGTGGCACGTATTGTAGTTCACTGAATTAAGGAAATTTACTTTCTTTGGATAGAAATTGTACAAAATTCTTCTTATTCTTATAAAGTTTAAGAATATTTACCGATGTATTCTTGTTGTTTTAGTTTAAGGTTCGCTTCTCGGCTCTCTTCTGCAATTCAGATCATATCTCAGGTGAAGTCAAAATGTTGCTTTTCATTGGTTTGTGGTCACGAAATTAATTAAATAATTCATATAACACAATAGTTGCACTAACATTACGTTTGTTTCTTAAATTACGTTTCCCACTTTACCCCAGAAAATGATTCTTACTTTACCCCAATATCACAATTTGACCATAACTTAGTACCATATAAGCAATGTTAGATTATTTCCAAACCAGTTTTTATTTCAAAAGATCTACAATATTCGATCTTTTTAAACACCACCAGCACTCTTAAACATTTTTGTTTCACTTTGTTCGATATGCAGAAAAAATATATTAATTTGATTATAACTATGGATGAAAAAGTTGATGCCATATTGAGAAACACTTGAAAATTGTTTTTATTTTTTAAATGCAAAAAGATGGTAAAAAATTGCAATTGCCGACATTACCCCATGTTCCACTTTACCCCAGTTTTTTTTTTGTTGAAGACATTGAAAAATATGAAATATTTTATACGAAAACCGAAACCGTAACATGGAACCGGTATACCAAAACCGTTTCGTTATAAAAACTTAAAACCGAAACCGTAACCGAAACCGAAACGCGGAAAAAACCGAAATCGAAACGGTTATTCGTTTAGGTTTCAATCCTTGCTAAAAACACAAACTTTTTACGTGCATTCTTCAACAAAACTGGACCGAACTGATCTATATGGACAGAAAAAGCTATATATTTAAGACTGTTGGAAATATGATCTTTAATTTTATCTTTCTTTTTAGGAAACCAATATGATTTTAGTATTGCATTCGAAACTTTATCGCACCCCATATGCCCCATTTCATCATGGTACATACTGAATAAATTCGCCTCCATATCCCTTGGTACATATAACAGAATATTCTGTCCAATCTTTCTGTATATCAGATCATTTCGCATTTCATACGTCTTACTTTCTTCTCTTTCTGATTATTCTCGTATTTTGTTAATATTTTCATCATTGTACTGACAAATTGATACATTTTCTTCAAACGTATTTTCTTCAAGAACTAAAATATTTGAAATCATACTAAGAGCTGTAATCAAAATTTTGCAATTCTAATGTCCATCTGGCAATTTTAGGATTTACTTCCTTTTTGTTTAATTTAATATTAATGAATTGCAATCTGTTATTATTTTGAACTTCTAACCATGTAAGTAAATTCTAAACCTACGTAGAGCATAAATGATTGACAGGGTCTTTCATTAGAAGCTGTGGTATTTAGATTCATGATCGCTTGTACGTTTCGAAATTTTAAAAAACTGGGTGCAGCTTTCCATCGGATTTTTTCTATAATAATATGGCTCCGAATCCAAGGGAGCTCGCGTCGCAATGATGTTCTATCTCATCCCTAGGATCATATATCGCTAGTACAGGTCCTTCGACTAACATTTGTTTTATTCGTTCAAAACAACGAAAACTGTGTCTTTCCTAATTAAATTATATGATGGTTAAGGTATCAATGAAAATCCTTTAATACATTTCCTAAAATACAAACACAAACCTAAAAAACTATGAACTGCTTTTACGCTTTGTGGTATAGGAAAATTAATTACTGACTCAATACCTTTTTAAACAGATCCTAAATACCTTATTTCTGACTCCATAAAATAGCATTTATGTAATCTCAATTCCAATTTATTTTTTACAAGTCTATCGAAAACCTCTCAATATATCCAAATGTTCATTTATAGTAACTGTGGGTATCATTATATCATTCAAATATATCGCTATTTTGTCAGCTACAAGATCATCAAAAACTTGGCTAACAATACGTTGGAACGTGGACGGTAAGTTTCTTAGCCCGAATGGCATTTTTGAAACTCATATTGACCTATCGGAATCAAAAATGATGTGTATTTTAAAAGATTCTCATTAATATGTACATTGTAGAACGCACTATTTAAGTCTAACAGAGAAAACAATTTTTTATTAGCAAATCTATCAAGTAAATCATCAATGAGTGGTATTGGGTAATTATCTTTCAATGCAACTTTATTTAAAGTGCAATAATCTACGCATAATCGAATATCATCTGTCATTTTCCTAACTAATACAATAGGAGATGTATACTCTTAGCTGCTCGGCCTAATAACACCTTTCTGAAGTAACTCATCCAATATAACTTGTACCTGTTCTGTTTCGTGATAAGATAATTTCCGCGGAGGACAATGGCTTTTCATTATTTAGCATTAACTTCATTTCGCATTTAATCTCAGGCACATCAGGACTTTTACAGTACATATAACACTCATTTAAAATTTTAGTAAACCTATCTTTTGAATTTAAATCAAAATCATTATTATTTATACATATATTCGTTTCATCAGATTCTATTTTCATTAAGCTAAAACATTCCTTTTCATACTCATTATATTTTACGTTATCATTAGATCCACTCTCAGTTCTCTTTAACTTAAGTTTTGCTATTTTTAAGAAATCATTTCCTAATATCCATGGATAAGTCATTGTATCATCTGCAACGACAAACAAATTTATATTTATTTACACATTTTCATAAAACACAATGCACAACATTTTTCCAATAGTAAGTGAACTTTTGTTTATTCCGCAAAAGTTTGAAAATGTATTTGAATTTTTAGTAATAAGAACAAAAGGCACGAATTGTTGGTGAACTATACTTATTAGGTTGCCGGTATCAATTATTGTCCCTAGTAACATTTATAATTAAAATTTACTTTATATTCTAAATTTCTTACATTATCATCGTCGTCCTCTTCCTGGCTTATTTAATGGATCGGTCGAAGATGAAGGCTCTTAGGAAATTCAGCTGCATAATGACCCTTTTCTGCACATACATGACATACTCCTGGTTCTCGCTTTGGCTTGCGACACTCAGCTGCTGTGTGCCCGATGAAGATGCAATTGTAACACCTGATCTGCTTCTTTGTAGACTTCACTTCGGCTGCTACATTTTGATGAGAAACCAATATTGATTTTATTAATGTCTGTTTGGTCAAACTTATTTTATTAAATGCTTCTAATAAATGATGTTTGTCTCGGAAACATTGCATTTTTGATTTTTGATCGCAGTGTAGAATTAGGAATCAATCAAATATTCCAGCAGCTCGCCTTCGTCGATTGTTATATTATTTGCAAGTATAATATTTCGTGAAAGTACTCCTGGAATGTTTCATTTGGTAGCCATTTTCTTACTTCAAATTCTCGTTTTAATGTTAATTGGCAAGATTGATCTTCAAACAAAGTTTTCTGTCCGACAACAAATTTTTAATTGGCACTGTCATGATGTAAGATCTTGGGTGTAACCATTTCAACGTTTTACCTTTCAATTTGTTTGATATGACTGCCCTTAAATTGTTGTCATCAAGATTATAAGCTGCTCTAATACTTTTTTACTGTGATTCCCAGTGTTGAAAAGAGTCTACATTTCCCGTAAATTTAATAATAAGATCCTTTACGTTTCTAAAATTTCCTTTTGAGTAACCGTTATCAGTTTTATTTGCATCATTGTTGATTCTATAATTCTTAAGAATTTCATTTTCTCTCTTTAGAATATCGTTTTCTCTCCTTTGAATATCTATTTCTCTTTTCATTAGTTCAATTTCTCGTTTCATTATTTTTCACTTTTTTCTTTCACTCTTTTCCTTTCGTTGTTTGGTTCGCTTTCTTCTTCTTTTCATTCGATTGCGTCTCCGTTTCATTTTCGTTTGTATATACACTTACTTGAATATCGTCGTTATTTAATTCTTCTGGAAGTGTGAACTCACCTTGATTGTATGCATTAGCAGCACCAGCTCCGTCATTCATCGGCGTTTCGTTCGGCTCCCTTGGCGTCTTCCGCGTCGCTTCTTACATCAACCAACTTCGTCACATTGCTATGCTACATTAGCAATTTCCATTAGTCCATGCACTAATTCACTTTTGTTGCCGGTTGTTTTTTGTCCCAAATTGTTCAACCACGTTTTCAACTGCACAGCAGTGTATGACAAAAGCAATTGGATATTAGTTGACATATTTGTACAATCCCAGTTCTGATGATTGTAAGCAGTTGTTTTTTGCTTTTAATAAAATTTGAACCAATTTGAAAGAAAACGCAAATTGTATTTTTATCAAATTTATTATATGGGCCATTCCACATCAAATCGACGGCAACTGATAAAGGGTATCGAGATATGCATTGAATATTTTTTTTTTATTCGAAAAAAAAGTGGTTCAAAATTACAAAAAATGGGCCAAAAATCACTTTTCTATGGTTGTTCATATTTCAATATCTCAAAATAATATCTTAAAATAGAAATAATAGAAACTCCATTGACGGCTCGTTTTAAGGCTAATAGAACAAAATTGAAGTCCTTAAAAAGGACCCTTTTTAAAATTCTGAAAAAAATCACATATTTTGATTGATTAATATAAATGTTTATGCCAAATTTGGTATTTTGATCGCATCGTATTTTAAAAATTCATTTTTTAAATTTTTACATATTATTTGTATTGAAAAAAAAAATTTTTTTTTTTCAAAAGTAAAATTTGCCATAATTTTTTAATGTATTTGTAACTCTGATTTCGAAAATGGGGTCATTTTCATCAAATGTCTCTAGTTTTTGCGATATATACCATTTTTCTAAAATCGTAAAAACTATATTCCAAATATTCCAAATATTCGACGGTTCTAGAAATTTAGCCATACAATTTTCATTTCATGAAAAATTCTATTATTCTAGAGTTAGGGTCTATTTGGAACACCGAATGATATACAGGGTGTTTTCAAAATTTACTTTATAAAAATTGATGTAACCGTATACTTAATTATAACTTCTACAATGTATAGCCCAGAGCAAAAATATTGCATTCATTTTAAAGATAATCGATCATAGTATCTAGTAAAATTTTAATATTACCATTTTATGTGGTGCTCTAGAAGATTTATCTCATCAAATTAAAAAATAAATATTTTATTAACACTTTTTATTATAAAACTCCGTGATTCTCGAAATTTTTATCTAATATTTTACTTATTTTGTTTTAATATTTCAATGTATCATAGTGTAATAAACAATTTCTTCATACACTATTTTTATCTCGCACTTACCGTTTTCCTTGCGAAGCACTACTTGTAGTGCCTCAAAATTCTCATATTCCTCAAAATACCATTTATCTAATATTTTACTTATCTTGTTTTAATATTTCAATGTATCATAGTGTAATAAACAATTTCTTCATACACTATTTTTATCTCGCACTTACCGTTTTCCTTGGGAAGCACTACTTGCAGTGCCTCAAAATTCGCAAATTCCTCAAAATATCATTTTATTATAAGAAACAATATGTAGTTTTTAAAGAATTCTTTTTTATTTATTTATTTTACAAAATTTTTATTCAGTATACTTGTTAAAAAGTGTTTTCCGTTAACCTGTATACAAATCAAAATTTATATGTATTTTTAACAAAATACATTTCCGGAATTCTACAATATGTCCCGATTGTTGTAATTAAAATGTCGGTTGCTTTGGCGTGAGACCAAATGTCGCAACGTTCCATTTATAATAAACCATGATGCCCTACCAGAGAATGTCCAACGTTGAAGTTCCATTTTTTACTATCATGAAATAAATAATACAAGTCTTTTCTTCTAAGACATACTTTTATTTAATGAATGTTTTACTTATAAAAGAAACACGTCTGCACTCTAAGGCAGTTAAAATCATAATGCTTAAAATCTAAACTTAACCTCTACTCTTCACCTCGGTATCGTGCGACTCACGAACCCCTTACTTATACTTAGTTCTTGAAACACAACTCATAAATCTGAATCTACGTACTACTATTAAAACCTCCTGAAACCCCCCATCGGATATTACTAATGTTGTGAAATCATTAACTGTGGGAAAATTTCAATGTGCTAAATTCTTAATTGGTTCCCATGCTGGCGTTAATTTTGACTTAAATTACAACCAATGCTTTTGTTGTTGCTTTTAAACAGACGGCACACTTGCTAGCGTGAGTCTCTCATCAAATTGCAACCAATGCATTTTTTGTTGCTTTTAAGCAGACTTAATTTAATCTCCTGAAAGTATGCACTCATAAACATTATGCACTTGTTTCAGTTACGTCGTTGACGTTATGTTAAGTTAACATGCATCTGTTATTGTGCTTTTAGATTTGAACTTTATGTGCATACTGGTTATGTGCAGACTTTCTTAAATACATAAAAAAACGTTTCTGATTCACAACATTCCCCCTTATTTTAAGAAAAAATTATTATTATAAAGAATAATAGTTTTTTCTTTTACATCATTAATATTCCAATATACTTCTTAAATTAAATTTAAATATTTAATGTAAATTATTTTAACTTTTTCAATACAAAATAATTGTTTGTCTTCGTTTTCACATAATTATACTTAATGGTTGCAATATTAATTTTTGTTGAACATATATTTTTTATAATATTTCGATAATTATACTTTTGAATTTTTTTTTATGTTTTTTCAAAATTTTCTTTACTTATTATAAACAAAATTGTATTTTCTACTAATTTTAAAACATAGGAAAAAAACTGCAGCAGGTACTGCTCTGCTGGTTCTGTTACTTTCTGCTTACGTGCTTATGTGTCGGCTGCGTTTTATTTGTTGCTGGCACTACCTCTTTCGACAAACATTGTTATCACCATTTATTTTCATCTTTCGTCTTGATTTTTTGAGCTCTTTTTTTAAATTTTATGTCCTTCTAAGCTGCGTTTTTGTTAGCAAAATTGAATCGTATTTTGTTAAGAGCAGATACTAAAATTGGTAATTTTGTAATTTTATATTTCTGAATATTAATACGGATTTCTCTTCTTTAAATGTTTTGTGAAATTTTCTTTTTCTAGATAGTTTTTCTAGCGGAATTGCCATCTTCAGTAATTGTCATCTTCCAATTGTACGTGTATATTTTGTTTTAGTTTGACGTTCTTTTTCTATTAAATTTCACTTGTTGTAACAATATTTGAATACGTATATTTTTGGGTCTTAAAGTTTTTAATTTTCGTCTTTTCCAAAATTTTTTAAGAAATTATGTTCTTTTGTTGAAGAAATTTCAGCATAATATTTGAAACTTTGTTGATTTAGTATAATTGTGGTAACTTTGTTGATTTCTAAAATTTATTTTTTCAATCAGGTTCGTATTGACAGCTAAATTAGTGTATATGGAATACATAATGTTAGCCTGTTCTTTGAGCGATAAAATTGACATCTTTTATTTAGTATATATAAGATGTAAAATGTTGTTGCTTTATTATGGTGAAATAGTTGCAACTTTATTTGCTGATTTGTCAAACTTCTACCTCCATATCCATAGTGTAGCTCCTTTCTCTTAATTTAATATGTAATGATGTCTAATTGGTCGTCCGCGCCATAACTCTCACATGTAGTTTTATCTTATTCTTTTGTACTTCATTACATCACAATACCATTTCAGACCTTTTCCCAACAAAATTAAACGACCTCCTTTGGCAATTAAAATTTAAACATAGTGGCGCATAACTATAGTCGACAAAAAAATTTAATTATGACTTTTAAGTACCAGCTTAAAGTAAACTGGTGTTTAAGTTATCTATAGACGTACAAAAGTTGTACTTTATATTTTAAGCTACAAGTTAAATTATAATTACGGCTGCAGCCGTTTTAAATTTTTAATGTATGGCTTTTGAAGTTGTCAGAATAAAAATTTAATTTAATGTGTCAATTTCCAACAAAATAAAGTTTGATAAAATTGTAAAAAATCACTTATTGTACCATGGAGGATTCAGATTTATTTATTGACTTTGATATAATGTCTGATGTTGAGGGACGACGTCCAAAAATGTATAATAGGAGGAAAACCCCATTAACTGAATATAGCACAGATGAATTTTATTCAGCTTTTCGCATGGATCGTGAAACGTTTATGTGGTTTAAAAATATTTTGCACTTCGATGACCACATCCAGAACAGAGGATTACCAGTATCTGCGGAGTTATCCTTGTTAACAGCACTTCGATTTTTTGGCCGGAATATACATCAGCGCGACTAAGGTAATACATCTAGGCATACATAAAATTTCTTATGGAAATCCTCATAAATTTCAGGGGAACTTCATGGATTATCGCAAATTACTGTTAGTAACATCATAAAAAAGATTTCAGCCAAAATTGCAATGCGTTACAAGGACTTTGTAATATTTCCAACGCATACAATAGAACTTTCTCAAATTAAAAAGGATTTCTGAAACTTACATGGTTTTCCCGGAGTAATAGGTGCGATTGATTGCTCACACATTAAAATAAAATGTCCAGCTAGAAATGTAGGACCAAATATGGCGGGGCATTTTATTAATAGAAAAGGATTCTATTCACTAAATATTCAAGTGGTTGTCGACTCCAATTGTATTGTTACATACGTTGTTGCTAGATCTAGAGGATCTATTCATGATTCGAAAATTTTCAATGATTGTTTGTTGAAAGCACATTTAGAATCGCAAAGAAATATTCATAGAGGTGTGTTACTTGGTGATGGAGGATATGCTGCATCACAAATAATGCTGACTCCATTAAGAAATCCTGTAACACCAGCTGAAATAGCGTACAACAAATGTCACATTGCAACACGATCGAAGATTGAATGTTTTTTTGGCCAATTAAAATCTAAATTTCGATGCGTTTTAGAAAGGTTACGCTGTGATCTGGATACAGCAAAAAACATAGTTGTAACTGTTTGCATTATTCACAACATCGTAAAATCAAGAAAATTGTCATTTTTGGAAGAACAAGAATATATACGAAGAGAAGATAACTTGGATACTTATGAAGTTCACGAAAATTTACCTGGGCGTGCATTTAGAAATGCATTTATTCAAGAACATTTCAATCACTAATTCACTCAAAAGCTTTAGTTGTAATTTTTTATTGGGTAAAATAATTACGCAAAATAAACAAAAATTCAATTAAAATGAAATAACAATAAGAACAATACTAAGATCTTTAATTCAATAACTCCATTTTTAACTTTTTTATTTCCAAATCCTTTAATATTGTGTCTTTTTCAATTAGCATGTTGATATGTTCCAATTTTTTTTTTCGACTAGGATTTGTGACTCGACTAATTGCTTTTTTAAGTTGTGTAGTTCTTCATATTTTTTTTTATTTCGCTCTGTATTTGCAATGACCTTTCGGATAGCACATCTATTTTTTTATTATTCTGTTTGCGTTTTGAAATAGATCTTACTTCTTTAAGCAAGTTTTGTTTAGGTGGTGCATTTACCATATCCGATGGTGTTGTTTCTTGATTAGATTCAGTTCGGTCTGTTTGTACCTCAAAAGCGTTCAACACTGTATTACCATCAACTGTTGGCATTGAGTCATCTAATAGTTGATCCATAATTAACTCAGTAATTTCTTCCTGTTCTTGCGAGAGTTGTGGGACAGTTATGCAATTCCCAGTTGCCCGTATGGCTTTTTTTTGAGCAGTCACTGCTTTACTGGCATCCAATTTCATTCTATTCCATGACTCGCGAAGTTTTTTTAGAGGTCGATTGTATCCTGCTGCTACCATCTGTGAATGAATTGCCTCCCAGACATTCTTTTTCATTAAAATCATTGAGGCATCATTTCCTCTGTTTTTAATAATATCTATATGCTGGGATACTAAATCCCGTAACAATTCCTTTTCTACTGTAGTCCAATTAGTTAATCTGTCGCGTTTATACTTTTTTCCATTATGTCGATTGGTGTTAAAAACTGGAGATACAGAGATGAAGATGTTGTTAGTATATTGTGATTAATTATAGTATAAATACAAGATTTACCTTATGTCCAACGATGTTTATTTAATAATTTACAAATAAAATATTTTTTGTTTGATTCAAAACGGTGTTGTTCTTGCCAGACAAATATATTCGTTTTATTTAAATCTGAAAACTATTTTTTTATGACATATTTTTCTGTGCACCCTATTAAAACTATAATTTACAAAGGTGGAGTTTTATTTTTGTTTATAGTTAAAGCAAAAAATAAGCTATAGCTTATGTTTAAAGCATAGGTTTTATTAAACATACGTTTATAACTTTTAATATACAGCTCTATAGTTACGCGCCAGTGTCTTTTGCGTCGATTTTTATTGTTTGGTTGATTTCTTGTTCTTCTTCTTCTTTGTGCATGTTTTACTTCTTTGTGTGCTTCGTCGTGGTTGAAGTGCATTTCCAAACTCAGGATTATTATTAAAATACTTATTACTTTGTATTGTTTACTATAACTTCATACTTAATTATATATTAATTGTATGTTTATATTTAACATTTTACTTATTACTTTGTCTTTAATTTGTCCTTAATATTTCATTAGCACATGAATCAAAGCTAGTCATTTTCAAAAATACTTAGCTATTTATTCTTGCACTAATTTATGAATTTAATTATGCTTGCTATATATGATAATATTTTCAATCTTTATTTTGCATAACAACTTTTGTACATTTAATATGTACATTTAATATGTACATTTATTTTTTTTATGACCGTTAAATGATCTTGTTTAAAACGTTTGTTAGTTTGTTTTTGTCGCTGAATTAACGTATCTCTTTTCATTTTCAGTCCATTATTGCAGTGGTTCCTACAAATAATACGCCGAATTGCATTTTATCTCTTATAACTATACATAAGCTCCCGCTTGTGCTCCGCTTGAAATTGCTTGAAATTGTTTTCCTTTTCCTTTGATAGAAATCATTGTCGTTACAAGACTTACTTTCGAAAGTACCTCATAGGATCCTACCCATATGGGAGAAAATTTATTCTTTCTATTTTGATTTTTCAATAATATTTTATAGCCTACTTTAAATATTTTTGGGTGTAATGCGCTATCATAGCTTTGTTTAGATTTTTCTTTTGCTTTATCTTGATTTTGTTTCACGATTTCGTGTGTGCGTTGAATCTGATATTTCTGACTGGTGAACATTTACGTTTTAAATTAGTGGGCATATCAAAATCAAACCCATATAAAGTACGAAAAGGCGTTTGCCCTGTTGACATATGCACTGTGTTATTGTGTACGTGCATTGCCGAATTTAACAATTGGTCCCAGTTTGACCCATCTTCTTTTGCAAAACTTCGCAAATATTCTGTTAACGGTCGCTGGCTTCTTTCCAAAGATCCATTAGCTTGTGGATGATATGGCGTAATATGTAACTTTTTAATTCCTAACAATTTACATGTACTGAAAAAAGTTTTGAGACGAAATTTGAACCATTGTCGGTAACTAATACTTTTGGAATATTTAAGCGCGTAATGATTTCGTCGTAAAATGCTTTCGCTACAGTGATTGCTTCTGCGTCCGGTATAGCTACGCAACACATATATTTTGAAAAATCATCTTGAAAAGTTTATATATATTTATTCCCAGAGATAGTTTCTGGTAAAATTTCTACAAAATACATGTATACTTTGTCCAATGGTCTCACTGGCCTATCAGTTAGGACCATTTTCATTTTAGTAAGCCTAGAACCTTTATTTACTTGGCATTTTGAACAATTTTTAACGTAATATTTTATTTGTTTCTGCATACCTTTCCACTTAAATTGTCTTCTAATTCTAAAATATGTTTTTACTGCGCCCTGATGGCCTCCTAATGCGGAATCATGAAAATCTTTTATTACCGTTTTAATCTCTTCCGGGTCAGTTAATAAGTGTGCAGAATTTGTTTCGTTATTTGTATCTGTAATTGTTTCATCTACGACCGGTGTACTAATTTGGGGCTTTGTTTTTGTAATTTGTTGATCTAATTTATTTTGTGTAGTTTTAGAACGTGTTTGTACTGCTGTAATATCAGGTTGTATATATGGTATTCGGCTTAAATCATCCGCGTTCAAATTCTTTATACCTGGTTTGTAAATTATTTCAAAATCGTATTCTGACAATTTATGTCGGAAACGTGCATGGCGGGATGTCTGATCTTTTAAGTTTGTAAAAATTTTGAATGGTCGCTTTAATAGGTATGCTCCAAAATTCTTGATTGCCCAAACAATAGCTAAAAATTCTTTTTCAATGGTGGAGTATCGTTTTCGGCACCATTTAACGCCCTGCTCGCAAATGCGATTGGTCTATCGCTTCCAACTTCACCTTGCGACAGAACCACGCCTATTGCTTCATTACTTGCATCAGTTGTAAGTAAAAAAGTTTTCGTAAAATCTGGATATGAGAGAATTGATGATGAAATTATTGATTCTTTCAATTTAATAAATGAATTTTGACAATCGTCATTTCTAAGTAAATTACACTACACAACAGCCATTCTGCGCAGCAGTCAAGGTTATTTTTGTATTATGTAAAATGACGCCCTTATTACGAAAAAATGGTTTAATAATGTTTATTTGGATAGGTTTACAAAATATAGGCCAATAACAAATATTTCTCGTTCTAAATAACACATATGATCAAAAGTTATATCGAATGAAAGTTAATTGAATATCGAATAAACATTTCTTATAACATTTTTAAATTGGTTCATTAGTTTAAGAGAACTCGAAGGGAGAACTTGAAAAAACATTTTTTTTCAACAAAAATTTAAGAAAAAATTCATTTAAAAAAATGAAAAAAAATCGAGAAAGTAAGATGACACACAAACTTTAATTTTTCAAAAAAAAATCAAAGAAATTGAGCTGTAAATGACGAAAATATATGGGTAACATTTGAGCATAAAAAGTTATGTGAAAGCAATATAATTGAGAACTATACAAATTGGCATAAAAATAAAAAATATGAGCGGATCACGATTATTATTTGAGTAACTATTGATTGATAATTGCTTGTAATTAATTTTAAATTTTTTAACTTTATCTTTAATACTTAACGAGATATGTGATCGTAAATAGTAAACCCATATTTCGTAGTGGATGTAGTAGATTACGTTGATTAAATCGACTCATTTTCGAACTTTGAATTACTATTATACTAAAATATATTGAAAATAAATTTCACATCATTCGGAATAGCAGTTTTAAGTTATCGTGTATAGGCGGACAGACAGACGGTCATATCTAAATCGACTCGGAAAGTGATGTTGACCAAGAAAATACATACTTTTTCATACCAGTCACGCCTACTAAGAGGCGCTAAAATATCCTCACATATATTTTATAACTTGTAACTTGTGTATAGGGTATAAACAAATTATGCGATTTTTTTTAGTTAATACCCAATTGTAATGCTTTCACATGATTTTTTATGTTCTCAAAACGTATCCATAGATTTATGGATACGTTTCTTTAACGTTTTCTTTAAAAATGTGCAGGCTAATTTTGCAATATTACAAACTGTGCATCATCTTCCGTTTTCAATTTTTCGCCATTTTTTAAATGCATTTTTTAATAAAATGTTGGTCGACAAAATTTACATTTTTCGACTTCTTCTATAGAGTTGTCTTCAACCAGTAAACCAATTCCAAAATATTGTAAGAAATGTTTATTGAATATTTAATTATCTTTTATTTGATATAACAATTGAGTTTAAGGGTTTTATTAAACGCGAGATATTTACAAATTTATGTGACCACCTTTTTGAAAGCTCAGTACAAAAGTTATTGCCCGAAATCTCGTAAACCTATTCGTAGAAAATTTTTTAATTCATATATTAAAATTCTGCGAGTCATTTCCAATAATACAAAAATAATGAAATTTACTGCGCATACTTTTGTTCTCATTTTGTTGTGTAGTGTTATTAATTGGCAATGATATTTTTACCATATTGCCTATGAATTTTCTGTAATAATTAATTAATCCCAAAAATGCTTGTACTTCTTTTCTATTTCTTGGCACCGGAATATTTTTACGCATTCCACCTTAGAGGGGTCTGGCAGCGCACCTAGTTCCGAACATTTATGTCCTAAATATACAACTTCGCGACGTAAAAACTGACATTTTTCGGTATTTAATTTTAAATTATGTTTCCTTAATTTCTGTAATACTTTACTTAATCTATGCTCATGTTCGCTTAAATTTTTTACATATACAACTATGTCATCAAGATACACAAAACAATCGATACCCTGTAAACTTGTTAATGTGTGGTTCATTATTCTTTGAAAAGTAGCAGGTGCACCTGTTAAACCAAATGGCATTCTATTAAATTCAATTCAAAATGTCCAAGTCCCGTACTGAAAGCAGTTTTTTTCTTTATCTCTTTCATCTACTAAGACCTCATGATAACCACTTCTTAAATCTAAAGTTGAAAATATGTACTATGCCTAGCTGATCTAATATCTCGTCTATACGAGGAATCGGAAATACTTGTTTTATTGTTAAATCATTTAGTTTACGAAAATCTATTAATAGTCTCCATTTCTTGTTACCGTCCTTATCGCTCTTTTTTGGTACTAACAATAATGGTGAATTCCAAGGTGCTCTGAGATATAATGCCATCATCTAACATTTTTACTACTTGTCTATTAATTTCTTCCCTATGTGGAAGTTTATATTGATTCTGATTAATTGGTGGTTGGTTCCACTGTGTGTTGATTTCATGTTTAAGCGCTGGCGTATATGTTAATTCATCGCCATCTAAGTGAAAAACGTCATGATAAGAAATACACACATTTTGTAAAGATATAATTTCGTCTTTATTTAAAGTTTCGTCAATTTTAATTTCCCTTAATAATCTGTTAATTCTATTTGTTTTATTTACTGAATTTACGCTATTTATTGTAGAATTTTTGGTATACGATTCTTTATACTGATTAAAATTCGAAAATTTTGGTTTAAATTTGTTGTCTATTAGTATTTCTTTTTCTGTAGCATTTAATATTGAAACATAAACTCTATTTTTGCTAACATTTGATAGGCTTTCTCCTAAATATACACCTGGAGACATTTCTTGTTTATGTATTAATACGATTGGAATTTTTGTTTTTAAAAGTAATGATACTATTTTCGCAGTTCTCGCTTGAATTTTAATGTGTTGATTGTAAAAAATGTTTTGTATTCTGTCTGTGTTTTCATTGGCAGTTTTATAATATGATTTTTATCTTTATCAAAGAACGTTATTGTTTTGTCTATCGCATTTATTATAGATCGATTCCATAAATTGTCACGTCCGATTATTCCGTCTGCTGGTACTCCTTGTTCAAGTGACACAACGTGTAGCATTAAACTTAAGCACCCTATGCTCCCGTGTTGGACCTTGGTGGTTCCTAATGTCCTAACACACTCACCAAAAGCTCCATTAAAATCCTTTTGAATATTTTTGTTAAAGGCTGGAAAATTTGTCATCGCACTTTCTTTTACTAAACTGGCATCGGCTCCTGAGTCTACTAATAAAATAAGTCTTCCATTTTTAGCTGCCTCGCAAAGTACTACAATGAAAACATCACTTATATTAGCTAAATTCGAACAATCTCCATTCCAATTGTATATAATGCAATTTTCTTTTGCATTTAGTTCATATTTTATGTCGAAATATTCCTTTCATAGGTTAATTTATCATTATTTTCTGAATTTTCTCTTTGTTTAATTATTTCTGAATTAGTTTCCGCCTCAACATTATATTCGTACTCATTTAACTTTGGTCTATATTGAATAATAGCTTCAACATATAATGCTTCTTCCAATAATGCATCTAATGTATCCAAATTACTACTTAACCACACAACTTTTATTGTTGGATCCTTCACCCCTACTTTGAAAGAGATCAATACTGACTTCTGTAATTCCAATCTGAATACGTCATCATTACCTATCTTTTTACGGTATTTTTTACTTACAATTTCTAATACCATGGATTGCAACTCGTTTAATCGTCTTCCAAACGCTCTCAAACTCTCTTTGCTATTTTGATAATTTTTTTTAATCTTTTCTAGTACTGAATCTAAAGAATCTAAGTATATATTTTTTAGCAACTCATATAATTCTTAAATTTTTTGAAAATGTTTTGTCCTCACCAATTTATATTCAACTCCCTGCAAATGTAACCTAACGCATTTAATAAAATCATCATAATCTGATTCTTCAATTTTAAGCTTTGCTGTTTCACAGCCTTCAATAAATTTATATAATTCAGTTTCTAGTAAAGGAGATTCTGTCCCAGAAAAGTAAGGAACAACGTAATGTACGCGTTTAAATACATTTTCTGTGCCCATTTTGCTAGACGATTATTTATCTGATAATTATTGAATTATTGAGAATAGATTAGCTTAGTAGTTGATATAATTTTTCTATTAAATATATTACTACTTTATTTAGCTCTTTTTATTTATAATTTTTTTTTTAAATTTTTAATTTATTTTCTAAAAACATCTCATCATTTTATAACTGAATACTTATTTTTTTTGTAATTTAATATTTTTTAAAATTATTTAATTAATTTCACAACGCTTTAAAAATATTACTCTATCAAAATTCTTAAATTATTTAACATTTTAATTTCACAATTTTATGAAATTTTAAAATTTTATCATTTATTTAAAATGTTCTATTGCCTGTTTTTCAAATGTCTATTTTCATGATTTCAAAATTATCAAATGTTTCTTTTGTTTTATATCACAAATTCACAAACATTATTTTTTTTTCTTCGCACAATTTTTTTTTACTCTTTTTACAATGCTCACGACTCCTAAAAAAAATATTTTCCCTCGTCCAATATATATATTTTATATACTTCTAATCTCCATCCAGTCCTTCCTGTCCCTTGGGATTTGATGTTTGGTTCGAAAACCGGCTGCGCCAAATGTTGTAATTAAAATGTCGGTTGCTTTGGCGTGAGGCCAAATGTCGCAACGTTCCATTTATAATTACCCATGATGTCCTACCAGAGAATGTCCAACGTTGTAGTTCCATTTTTTACTATCATGAAATAATTAATACAAGTCTTTTCTTCTAAGACATACTTTTATTTAATGAATGTTTTACTTATAAAAGAAACACGTCTGCTCTCTAAGGCACAAAATCTAAACTTAACCTCTACTCATCACCTTGGTATCGTGCGACCTTGCTTATACTTAGTTCTTGAAACACAACTCATAAATGCAAGCAAACATATTCTTAAATCTACGTACTACTAAAAACCTCCTGAAACCCCCCATCGGATATTACTAATGTTGTGAAATTATTAACTGTAGGAAAATTTCAATGTGCTAAATTCTTAATTGGTTCCCATTAATTTTTACTTAAATTACAACCAATGCTTTTGTTGTTGCTTTTAAACAGACGACACACTTGCTAGCGTGAGTCTCTGATCAAATTGCAACCAATGCATTTTTCGTTGCTTTTAAGCAGACTTAATTTAATTTCCTGAAAGTATGCACTCATAAACATTATGCACTTGTTCCAGTTACGTCGTTGACGTTATGTTAAGTTAACATGCATCTGTGATTGTGCTTTCAGATTTGAACTTTTTGTGCATACTGGTTATGTCCAGACTTTCTTAAATACATAAAAAACGTTTCTGATTCACAACACGATTGAGCAAAAGTGGGCACCTACTCACCAACACGTTGGCGCTTCGGGTAACTATGGTCGAAATTTAAAAGATTGGTTAAATGAAAATCACACCAATCGTCCAATTGGAATGTCCAACAAGATAACAATTCTCGATTTTCCTTCATGGTTCTCCATGAATGACTTGGCTTATTCAACTGAAATAATTACTGTGAATGATTTAAACCAAAGGATAACAGCAGAAGCAAATAAAATAAGACGTGACTGCAAACAACGAATGTTAATAGTCTTATTCTAAAACAATCTTTTGCTTGTGTTCAGGCTAAAGAAGAACACTTTTTAACAACCATAATGAATGAAAATTTTGTAAAATAAATACATAAAAAAGAATTCTTTAAAAACTACATATTGTTTTTTTATAATTAAATGGTATGTTGAGGAATTTTAGAACTATAAAGAGGAAAACGGTAAGTGCTAGATATTGTTTACTACACTATGATACATTCAAATATTAAAAAAAGATAAATAAAATAATAGATAAAAATATCGAAAAAAATTGAGTTTTATAAAAAAAAAGTTATAATAAAATATTTATTTTTTTATTTTGATGAGAAAAATCTTCTAGAGCACCACATAAAATGCCAATATTAAATTTTTACTAGAAACTATGATCGATTATCTTTAAAATGAATGTAATATTTTTGCGCTGGGTATACATTGTAGAAGTTATAATTAAGTATACGGGTGTATCAATTTTTGTAAAATAAATTTTGAAAACACCCTGTATATCATTGGGTGCTCCAAATAGACTCTAACTCTAGAACATTTTTTTTTCATGAAATGAACCAAGGAATCAGTCCCTAAAATATTTGCACCCCAAAGCGGACCACCCTGTGTATATTATTTAAATAGAAAATATAATAGAAAAATTTATAACAATATTTTTGATAAAAACCAATAAAAAATTATTACTATAAAACAGGCATGTCAAACACGCCTTTCATCTGGGGCCCGCGAAGACTTTAAATATTATTAAAAAATGTATTTTAAGAATTGAAAAATTTGGAATTTATTTTATTTTCAGGCGTTAAAATGATTATTATGTATTGTTATGTATATAAATTATTATTCTTGGTTAAAAACTTATTAATTTATTAAAAATTATCATTATTTTTGTAGGTACATTATTGTCCAAAATTTAATAATGAGAAAAAACTTCGATAAGTCGCTTTGAACTACATTTGCAGTTTTAGTACGATTTAGCCTTCGATATTGGTAGAAGATATAATTGGATAGCGTACGATTTAGCCGACAAAGAAGTTGCAACAATTTTGAATGATTGTCAAGTTTTCTTTTTATAAAATTTTCTCTAGTGTTTGAAATATACTCCATTGTAAATACCTCAGACACTATTTTTGGTAGGATCAAAGAAGTTCACACATTTTTTCGAAATATTTCTGTATAAGTTATCGCACGATTTCGACATGTTACAGATGCAAACTTTTCGCAAAATAAAATATGAATCTTGCCCTACGGATAATTGGCAAATAAATCTGTGTCCAGATATTAGTTTTTGCAAAAAATCAAAAAGAAATTTGTGTTATCAAAAAAGAGTAAAGAGAGAGTAATTTATCACAATTCTCTAAGCTCTCTTAAAAAAAACATTTTAATATTAGTTCGCAATGTTTTAACTGACAAATTTTCTAAAAAAATGTTTTAAACTTTGTACTACTGAAATTTTTGGAATATTTTTAAATTTTTTTTTATGAAATATTTGATTAAAATTGAGTTAATTGCACGCAGAGATATACAATTTCATACTAATATATTGTACTGGTGCTAAATGCAAAATCGAACCAGATTCTGGGCATCTGATGTACGTATTATGGGAAAACATGATGGGGAAAATTGTACTGCGTAATCTCCTGGTGTGTGTCTGATTCGGCAGGCTTTAATGGGTTTAAAAAATTATTACACAACCGTCGTCAACGAATGCTTCTGAGCGACTGAACTGAAAATTTTGAAAATTTGAGTTCAGACACCCTACAGCGACACCTGGCTGGGGTATCGCGTTTTTTATTTTTATTCAAATCTATCAAATTTAAATTTTTAATATTGTTTGGAAGCGGCTGTAGTAGTAATATATATTGAACATTTTATTTTAATGAATGGCAGATTTGGAACTATTTTTCGTGACGAATATGAATTGTGAAAATTTTTAAAAATATTCCCTGTGGATCGCTTCATCATAACAATAAGGTAATAATAAAATTGGTCGCTCAACGTTTTAAATCTAAATGAGAATAACATTTATTGTATATGTTCAACATGGAAATTTTTTTGACATTTAATGCGAAGTAAGCTTTTCTTATATTGTGAAAATTAAATTTTTCATCCGTTTACTCAAACAAACAAAAATATATAAGTATATATTGCGCAAAACCAATTTTTTTCTTCTGAAAATACTTTTTAAAGGCCACTTCAAAGTTGTTAATAAAATTTTTCTGTTTAATACATAAGCGTTGTTCAAAATATTTATTTTATACATCGTTGACAAATATAATATGGCAATTACAGATTTTTAAATATCAGAGGTAGTTAGTTCTGATTTTTTAAATTTGTGTGACTTTTAATATTTTTACATAAGACATCAAATTAATATGTTTTGAATGACCTGTCATATCTTTACATTAAAAATGTTGTGACTTATCATTTGTTGCATTTACAATTTTATATATACTGATAAATTTAAATACATTTCATATTATGGAACTTAGCGACTGCCAACATCTTTTTCATAGAAAACATTTTTCTATACGACGCTACCTCTCGGCAGTAAATGGCAAACCTACGAGTGTAAAAAATTGCCCATGAAAAGCTCTCACCCGCCGTTCGGATTCGGCAATAAACTGTAGGTCCCACCAATATTACAAATATTACACGCACAGCTCAAATGGTGAGAGAGCTCGGTCGAAGTTCTATATAGGACTGTAGCGCCAAACTATTATAAATATATTTTTTGTAACATTTTTGAAAAGAATTTCAATAATTTTAAAAAATAGTTAATAGTCACATTCAGTTCAGCTCAAGTATTTCAATTATATTGTTTTTCAAATCACCTGATCTGATTGTTGAAGCGGCTAGATACATTTCTCTTTGAAAAACTAAATAAAAGTTAACTATAAATGTCGGTTATCAAGCTTATAATGACTATGAAAAGTTATATAAAATTCCATTTCTGTTTTCACTCATTGACTAAAATAGTCAGTGAAAAAATGTATTTGAGGAGCAAACAAATACCTAATGAATGACTATTTTTTGCATTTCATAGCGAGAAATAATGATTTATAATAAGTTACGCGCTTTTAATATGATGGTTTTGTATTTCATTGTGACGAGATTTTACTATTGTATTATAATAATAGGTAATCTATTGACAACTATAAAGTAGTGAACAACCATCATTTTTTGTTAGAGAGTACATGTTATATATAAATTTATAAATTTAAATTTGATAAAGAGTAGCTGTAGGGTGTCGTATTTTTTATTTTTTTTTCATGTCAAAATTTTCAAAAATATCAGTTCAGTCGCTCAGAAGCATTCGTTGACGACTGATGTGCAATAGATTTTTTTACCCATTAAAACATGCCGATTCAAATACAATTTGATTCGGCATACAGTTTAATTCCCCATCACATGTTCCCATCAGATGCTAAGAATTTGGTTCGATTTTGCATCTAGCACCACTACATTATATCAGTATAAAATTGTATATCTCTGCGCGCAATTCCCTCCATTTTAATCAAATAGTTCATAAACAAATTTTTAAAAATATTCCGAAATATTTTAGTAGGATAAAATTTAAAACATTTTTTCGAAATTTTTACAGCTAAAACATTGCCAACTAATATTAATCAGCCCTTTCGTGAAAGCAAATTCCCAAGAATTTGATTCTCCATTTCCAATTCTTCTATCATGAATGCAAACTCCCACGAATTTATTCTCATATAAAATACTCCTCTATCGGCAATGATTTCGAAATTTGGAAAATTAAATTAGGGGAAAAATCTATCGATCAGCAATCTGATAAAATTGGGAATTTTATTCCACATTCCCTTAAAAATATTCCATTGAAGAATTGAAAAACGCAAATATGAAAGCATTAGTTTGTCCATTTATTGACCATTATATATTACAAAATATTTTTTTCACTTATGTTCAAAAACAATAATTAATTAGCAATTATACATAATAGTCCAATCAATGCATAGTCCAATCAAAAGCAGTAAGGATGGTTAGGTTACATCGAAAATTTTAAATTATTGGAGTCTTAGTCTATCTAAACCGACTTTAAATTCTTTACAAATATGTATTAATTTGCGGTCAGCATTTAAAGAGGTCCTTAGGTTTACAATTAAAGACTATAATTGCATATCGTGAGATAATTTTCTTTCATTTGATGTACGTTATTCATATGTTTTAAAGTAGAGTGGTTAAGTAAAGGGCCGTCGCAAAGGAACTATTGATGATACTGGAAGGCATGGAACTCAGCTTGAGCCAAAATATCAGCAACAACAACGCCAGCTATCATTAAAAGGCACCGCTTGCAATTCATCTGATGCAATAAAAGTAAAAATTGGATAATCATCTTCTTTAGCCAGGCGTCTAAAAGAAATGCAATGTATATTAGAATTAAGAACCAATTTAATTTTTTAACAGCAAAATAAATTTAATTTATTGACAGTTTGTAAATATCAAAAAACTTCAAAGTATGTTCGATTGCTGTTTATTGGAATTCGAACTGAATTCGGGGGAATTTCAATTCGTGAGAATTTCACAGTAGGAGGATGTGGTTCCCGAGAGTTAGTTAATTCGGGGGAATCGCATATTCTCCAGAGATTCACGATAAGGCTGAATATGTTTTTTAGGAGAGCTTAGAGAATTGTGATAAATTACTCTCTCGACACACTTTTTTGGTAACACAAATTTCTTTTTGATTTTTTGCAAAAACTAATAAATGGACACAGATTTTTTTTGCCAATTATCCGTAGGGCAAGGTTCATATTTTTTTTTGTGATAAAGTTTGCATCTGTAACATTTCGAAATCGTGCGATAACTTGAGGTATAAAATACCAAAAACGGACTTTTTTGCAACTTTTTTTTGTGCAGAATAAAAAAAACTAAATTTCATTATTTGTTATTTATTTTGTTTATCATTCAAAAATTTTGAATAACATATAAATTTGATTTATATGGAAAGTATGCTGCATTTTAAACACAACTTTTTTATTTAAAATAGATTTTTTTATTTGAATAAAAATGTTAATTAAGATTTCATATTAAATTTATTTTACTGTTCAAAGAACAATTAAATGATATTAAATGATCGATAATTTTATATAAAAAACTATTAAATTGTTTACATAGCGCAGTCTATTATATCAGTACACATAGAAAACTGAACAACGGATATTTTAATTATAAACGTTGTAAATTTATTGTTAAAAATATTAATTATAAACAACACAAAATTTATGATTAACATTTTATTAATTATTTAACGTATTTATTTTTTATAAATATTGTGTTTATAGATTGCAGTTTACGGCCAATGCAAACTTGCGTCCATGCCCTCGGCATAAATCTAATAGAAGACTTTGACTCTCGCAGAAAGTTTGTCGTTGGCAAATGATGAAGACAAATATACTGCCTTATTTCATCTCAAGACTATCATTCCCAAGAGCTATGCGTGTGCTCAGCACCAATTTCTTCCGCGAATTTTCATGAATTAAAATTGCATATTTGTGTAAACAAAAAAGATTTTGTATTAGCATTAAAAGATGAATAAAATCATGTACATAATTAATATTTTGTTTTTGTAAATTTGGAAATTCCAATTACGTACGTAATTTTTGCCATGCACATAATTGTTTTTTTTTTTCAAAATACATTAATAAATATTTTTATTGTGTATGTCATAAATAACACAACATACATCTTTGGCGCCAAACATGATTGATTTAAACATGTATGTCATTGAAAATTTTCTCTGTGTACCTTACTCTTGTGCCACATAAGTGTCTGAACAGAATGAAAGTGGCCAACGAACAACGTGAAAGCGGCGATGAGAGATTGAACGAAATGATCTCTCATCTGACGAATAACGAATTTTTGTCCAACACTTCTTCATTGTTTATCACATTTTTATAATTCGGTCGTACAAAATTGTATTAATTCATCATTCAATCAGTTTTTCGTCGAATTTCATTTTAAAATAGAAATTCAATATAAAATTATAAATTAAAGCAAACAAATGTCAAAATTATTAGTAAAAAGTAATAGATAGCGCGTCATTGAATGAAGAAAGGGGCATGTGCGGGCGCAATCAAACGGGCATTTCAAATCTCTGTATTATATAATTAATACGATAATCAGGTTTTTTCATTAAGTCACATCAGGTTTTATTAAGTAGACTTAAGATCAGTATTTTTATGAAGGTTGGTTCTAGTTGTCTTAAGTAGATTCGAATTTAGGATTACCCTAGTCGACCCTAATCAGTATCATTTCAGGTGACCTTTGGTAGGGATGCCTTATCGTATTCTGATCAGGGACGGATGCGAACTAAGGCTATCCTTTACCAATTTCCACTTGGGTGTGTATCAAATGAAAGGAAATTTCTTCAGCAATTCCAATTTTGTTGTTATTTTCAGGATTCCTATACCCGTGTTATCTATGTATTACTTAATATGGTAACCACAAACGTTATCTCATATGTGTAGGGTATTTATAGTCGGCTTAAAACGACTATAACTTTCATATTTCTAACTAACTTCATCACTACAACTATCACAATTCCCCTACTTCCCGGGATATAGCCGACAATAACTTTTATAATTCTTACTAACTTCATCACTACAACTATCATAATTCCCCTACATCCCGGGATAATTTCGGGACTGATTTTAGGCTAAACCCCGGGATCGACATACCTAGTACAGACATATACTAATATCCATTATTTTTATAATTGTTTGTGGTGAACAAAGCGCCCGTTCAAAATGGTTATTACATCGATATATTTAGAAATAGCTATCTCGAAAATGTTAAAATATTTTATTTTATTTATAAGGTTATTCTTCCAAGACATATACTATTGGAAAATTTACGTAAATTGAGTGTTGAAGACGACTCTTGTACTTTGTGTTGTGACCAGAAAGCTGCAATGAAAATATTACCGTGTAATCATAGGTATGCATTTATTTCTGATATAATTTAAATATGTATATATAACCATATTGTTTTTTTCAGAGGTTTTTGTTCAGAATGTTCAGATCTGCTGGATTGTTGTCCTATTTGTCGAACAAAAATACAAATGGCAATTGTAGAATGTACTGATAACTGTTCCAGTAAATAAAGTTCACATAATAATTCTTTTAATAACTTCTTAAATAAAACGATAGTTCTATACAATATGAATTTATAGGTATTCTTTTCACTACATTTCTGTACCGACGGGAATCTCCAGCGTACATTGAGAATATGTAGAGAACACCTCAATCGGTGAAGACAATAATTCCGCCGACAGAGCAAACCGCCCGACCTGTTATAAATGCGGCACTAAAATTTGAACTAAAATTTATTTTTTTTATTTACAGGTTATCTAGTGTTAGTGGATCAAAAATGTAGTATAAACTACACGTCTGGGTAAGGCGCTATGGAGTCCTAAAGGGTTCGTCATTTTATGGCGAAATGATTCATTCTACGTTTTTGATGTTTAAGGATCGATTATAGGAAACTTCCTAAAGATGATTTCCATTACACACTTTAAGTTTGTATCTTAACGATTTAACGATTTATTAACAATTCCGTTAAGGAGCTATAGGGCCCTATTATGATTAGCGAAGCGAATGGTTTTGGCGAAGCGAACGTACAAAAAGCTATCACGGCTTACATTCGCCAGACTTCATTCGCCAAAAAACGGGTAAAATGAAGCGAACGTAAAAAAAGGTGCAACACTCAACTAAATTTCATTCGCTTCAAGTGTCAAAATCAAGCGAATCAACAGTTCATGTGACGAATCGGCGAACGTAGCCTAATCTATCATTTTTAAGGTGTTTCTTTTGATTTCTTATGATTTTTGCTTCTCTGTTTTTGTTTATTGGGATTCTCCTGATTTTTAATTTTTTTATCCTTAAGTTTTTCTATCCTTTTATCTCAAATTTCGAGGTTTTTGTGCCCTAACTTATAAATAGAGTTAATCGTACATTGTACATCACATTTTATATACAATTTAATAATAGTTTAGCGTTACAGCTCTAAAAAACCAGGGCCGAGTTTTCTAAATTTGAAATTTAATTTCCGTGTGACGAATCGGAGAACAAATCTATATCTATTGCTTTTTCGGTTTATCTTTTGAGTTTGTATTTTTTTGCTTCTGTCTTTTTGTGTATTAGGATTCACCTGACTTTTAATTTTTCTTATCCTTTATTTTTTCTATCCTTATGTCCAAATATCGTTATTTTTGTACTGTTGTACTGAGTTAAACGTATATCATTTTTTTTTAACACATTTACTATTAAACACTTTTATTATTAAACGGATGTGCCACGCCCTTTTGTCCAATTCCGCCCATATATAGCCTATCATTCCTTCCAGACCCTACCGTATCTGTGCTAAAAATTTCAAGCAAATCGGATCAGTCATTTAGACGAAGAAGCGGATCAAATAGCAAACCAACAAAGAGATTCATTATATTAATAGGATTTAGAAATAAATTTTAGACCTACAACGAAGATACCTATTGATTGTTTTATGTAAAAATTAACAGGTAATTTTAAAGATTTCATTAATATTTCTTTATTTAAATAGTTAATAGAGTTTTCAATATGCTTCGCGTACATCTGGTAAATGCACTAAAAGAATTTCAAATTCTTAGCATTTCTAAAAGAAAAAAAAAAATACAACAGATTTCAACAAAAACTTGAAAGAAAACTTAATTTCTAAGGAAAACACGTAGAAAAAGAAGCTTAAACAATAATTACATGTTGGCCAGCAGTGCATCCACCGACTCATCGATCATTTCCAAATCATCCGGCAGCGCACCGGTATCAATTTTATAAAATTGTTGAAAATCAAATTTCTCATCGAGCAAAAATTCACCGATGACACACAACCCCAGCTCGTATTTGGTAATGTGATTTTGCAAAAAATCAAAAGATTTTCGGTGGACTGCTGCGTGTTGTTGTTATTTGTAACACCATCACTTGGTTCCTTTTTCACTTCTGCCTTGGGTTTTGACGACGAATCTGCTCTCGAGCGGAATGAGCTCTTTAGCCCTTTTGGCTGCACTCTGCTCTATGGGTTCGTGTAGTTTCCAGAATAACTCATTGTAGTCCTTCTCCGCCACCAGGTCCTGTATGTAGTCATCTTCGGCGCCTTTTCGCTCGTGCGTATCGCAATATAGACTATCCGAGGATTCGGCGCTGGAGGTACCTTGATTCCAATAAACAATGGCATATCTAAAATAAAAAATATAAAACTAAAGAAATTTATAATTATTTATTTTTAACTTACAATGTTGAGACAATTTGCTAACTTCATATTTTTTCAAGATAACATCATCAGTAAACAGCTGTTTGGAAAGTTTAGGGTTTCTATAAACCAAAATAAAAAAAGTATTTCTACAAATAAAAAAAACTACTTTTTAAAAAAAAAGTATTTAATTGTAATTTAAAATAGCACCGATATTAAAATTTAAAAACATATTTAACTATACATTTTTAATAATGTGAATTGTTCCGAAGTTTATTTTTATAATTTTTGATCTTTTATAGACAAAAAATTACCAAAAACCGAAAAAATATTATTGCTCTGAATCGACTTTTGGTGTTCTGATGTCTGTAGCATTGTAGGTTACGTATGGTCAAGTCCAGAGATTTTGTTCTGGATCACCCATGGTTCTAGTATAAGTACGAGATCTATATTATTTTTTGTGATATGGAGGAGGAGGTTTGCAGAAGCCGTTATACTATGGTGCAGGTTTATTTCATCATTGCGAATTGTTTGCTTCATATCGATATTCCTTCTCCATGTCACTAGGCGTGCCACGACACTGCTTAGTCCAATGCTAATTCTGGAGCCAGTCTTCTTCAATAACTCTTCTGTCTCTTGATTCACTGCGACCACAACTGATTGCCCTACATTGGTTGGTTCTTCCATCCGAACGATTTCCCAATCGGATGATGGGTAGATATATTTGTTTTGATGTTGCAGCATCTCTTTAAGGCGTTCTTTTCGAATTGTTGGTCCCGTTATGAACACCCGGATTCGTGGGCGTTTTGGCAGTTTCTCTAAGGGAACTACATCCAGGCTTGCCCCATCCCACAACTCATCCAGAGCGGCCACAGTGTTTACGAGCCAGGTGTGCGTTTCCGAAGACTTGCACCTTGTGTCCGTTAAGCGTTGAGATATTTCCAAAGTATGGAGGAAGTCCAGAAGGATACCTTAGAGATTCCGTGATCGCTATAAGCAGTCGGCTTTCAAGCAGACGCCAGTCTTCCGTTTCTATTCTTTTGCCATTATCGGTAATGATGCAGCCTTCGTTGTAAGTATTTGGCTCTATGTTGTATTTAGCAGCAGCAGTTGAGCTTGAGCTAGGTGTTCCATCTGGGAGGTTGCCTACAGCACTCATACTTCCTTGATCCTTCGCCGCTAGTTTCAGGGCGGGTCGATCCATCAATTTTGCGGTTTCAGGATCAGTGCTCTTAACATCTGACTTTCCGCCTTGATCCTTCGCCGCTAGTTTCAGGGCGGGTCGACCCATCAATTTTGCGGTTTCAGGATCAGAGCTCTTAACATCTGACTTTCGGGACAACTCAGCGTCGGCTAAGTGGTCGGGGTTAATCAGTTCATTTTTCTTTAAAAATTCAGCATTCTCACCTAATTTTGGCTTGTCAGAGCGTTGCGACTCATTCAAGCCTGAAGTATGGCAGTCTACTTGTCCATCGTTAGGCTTGCCATTTCTCATATTCTGCCATGAGGACACGGTGCGCTTCGCAGTCTTCAAACGGTAGTTGTCTTCCTTGCTTATAGCTTCGTTTTTCCCTTTTATGCGTTTTATGGTGCGATATGCTTCACGCATCGCTTTGCCATCAGTGGAGTCATCCGATTCTGAGTTGGACCGCTTTCCAATTTTGAAGAGTTGCCCAACTCCCTCCTCAAGGACTCTGAGACACTACTATTCTCATCATTGGAGTTCTCTCCCGTTGTTATCGTCATGGTACTGCCCTTTGTCGAGTTCATCGACTCGTGTTCTTCCACGATCGTTCTCGCTCGTACCAGTCGTCTTTTATCGGCATCGCTCAGAGTCGCCCTCTTCTCAACCTTCCTGATGTTTGCTTTTGCATTCTTCACTGAAGAGATAGACTTCGATGAATATGCAATAAAGAAAACATCGTCACTACCTTGCAGATTCGTTCGTTGGACATTTGTGTGCTCATTGTTGTTCTAGATATTATTTTAGTAATTGTTAATAGCTGTGTTAATAATGTAAGAAAGAAGTGTGATCATACCATGTCACGCGAGGTTCTGTGTTTTTAAGTGTGTTGGATTCTAAGGTCATGAGCAAAGGGCTGGGGCCTTGGGAAGTGTGGGTGGGTCTCGAATAAGAGAAAATAGACCTCATCCCCACTTCCATATACAAATACATAACATATGCATATATATATATATATATATATATATATATATATATATATATATATATATATATATATATATAAATATAAATATAAATATAAATATAAATATAAATATAAATATAAATATAAATATAAATATAAATATAAATATAAATATAAATATAAATATAAATATAAATATAAATATAAATATAAATATAAATATAAATATAAATATAAATATAAATATAAATATAAATATAAATATAAATATAAATATAAATATAAATATAAATATAAATATAAATATAAATATAAATATAAATATAAATATAAATATAAATATAAATATAAATATAAATATAAATATAAATATAAATATAAATATAAATATAAATATAAATATAAATATAAATATAAATATAAATATAAATATAAATATAAATATAAATATAAATATAAATATAAATATAAATATAAATATAAATATAAATATAAATATAAATATAAATATAAATATAAATATAAATATAAATATAAATATAAATATAAATATAAATATAAATATAAATATAAATATAAATATAAATATAAATATAAATATAAATATAAATATAAATATAAATATAAATATAAATATAAATATAAATATAAATATAAATATAAATATAAATATAAATATAAATATAAATATAAATATAAATATAAATATAAATATAAATATAAATATAAATATAAATATAAATATAAATATAAATATAAATATAAATATAAATATAAATATAAATATAAATATAAATATAAATATAAATATAAATATAAATATAAATATAAATATAAATATAAATATAAATATAAATATAAATATAAATATAAATATAAATATAAATATAAATATAAATATAAATATAAATATAAATATAAATATAAATATAAATATAAATATAAATATAAATATAAATATAAATATAAATATAAATATAAATATAAATATAAATATAAATATAAATATAAATATAAATATAAATATAAATATAAATATAAATATAAATATAAATATAAATATAAATATAAATATAAATATAAATATAAATATAAATATAAATATAAATATAAATATAAATATAAATATAAATATAAATATAAATATAAATATAAATATAAATATAAATATAAATATAAATATAAATATAAATATAAATATAAATATAAATATAAATATAAATATAAATATAAATATAAATATAAATATAAATATAAATATAAATATAAATATAAATATAAATATAAATATAAATATAAATATAAATATAAATATAAATATAAATATAAATATAAATATAAATATAAATATAAATATAAATATAAATATAAATATAAATATAAATATAAATATAAATATAAATATAAATATAAATATAAATATAAATATAAATATAAATATAAATATAAATATAAATATAAATATAAATATAAATATAAATATAAATATAAATATAAATATAAATATAAATATAAATATAAATATAAATATAAATATAAATATAAATATAAATATAAATATAAATATAAATATAAATATAAATATAAATATAAATATAAATATAAATATAAATATAAATATAAATATAAATATAAATATAAATATAAATATAAATATAAATATAAATATAAATATAAATATAAATATAAATATAAATATAAATATAAATATAAATATAAATATAAATATAAATATAAATATAAATATAAATATAAATATAAATATAAATATAAATATAAATATAAATATAAATATAAATATAAATATAAATATAAATATAAATATAAATATAAATATAAATATAAATATAAATATAAATATAAATATAAATATAAATATAAATATAAATATAAATATAAATATAAATATAAATATAAATATAAATATAAATATAAATATAAATATAAATATAAATATAAATATAAATATAAATATAAATATAAATATAAATATAAATATAAATATAAATATAAATATAAATATAAATATAAATATAAATATAAATATAAATATAAATATAAATATAAATATAAATATAAATATAAATATAAATATAAATATAAATATAAATATAAATATAAATATAAATATAAATATAAATATAAATATAAATATAAATATAAATATAAATATAAATATAAATATAAATATAAATATAAATATAAATATAAATATAAATATAAATATAAATATAAATATAAATATAAATATAAATATAAATATAAATATAAATATAAATATAAATATAAATATAAATATAAATATAAATATAAATATAAATATAAATATAAATATAAATATAAATATAAATATAAATATAAATATAAATATAAATATAAATATAAATATAAATATAAATATAAATATAAATATAAATATAAATATAAATATAAATATAAATATAAATATAAATATAAATATAAATATAAATATAAATATAAATATAAATATAAATATAAATATAAATATAAATATAAATATAAATATAAATATAAATATAAATATAAATATAAATATAAATATAAATATAAATATAAATATAAATATAAATATAAATATAAATATAAATATAAATATAAATATAAATATAAATATAAATATAAATATAAATATAAATATAAATATAAATATAAATATAAATATAAATATAAATATAAATATAAATATAAATATAAATATAAATATAAATATAAATATAAATATAAATATAAATATAAATATAAATATAAATATAAATATAAATATAAATATAAATATAAATATAAATATAAATATAAATATAAATATAAATATAAATATAAATATAAATATAAATATAAATATAAATATAAATATAAATATAAATATAAATATAAATATAAATATAAATATAAATATAAATATAAATATAAATATAAATATAAATATAAATATAAATATAAATATAAATATAAATATAAATATAAATATAAATATAAATATAAATATAAATATAAATATAAATATAAATATAAATATAAATATAAATATAAATATAAATATAAATATAAATATAAATATAAATATAAATATAAATATAAATATAAATATAAATATAAATATAAATATAAATATAAATATAAATATAAATATAAATATAAATATAAATATAAATATAAATATAAATATAAATATAAATATAAATATAAATATAAATATAAATATAAATATAAATATAAATATAAATATAAATATAAATATAAATATAAATATAAATATAAATATAAATATAAATATAAATATAAATATAAATATAAATATAAATATAAATATAAATATAAATATAAATATAAATATAAATATAAATATAAATATAAATATAAATATAAATATAAATATAAATATAAATATAAATATAAATATAAATATAAATATAAATATAAATATAAATATAAATATAAATATAAATATAAATATAAATATAAATATAAATATAAATATAAATATAAATATAAATATAAATATAAATATAAATATAAATATAAATATAAATATAAATATAAATATAAATATAAATATAAATATAAATATAAATATAAATATAAATATAAATATAAATATAAATATAAATATAAATATAAATATAAATATAAATATAAATATAAATATAAATATAAATATAAATATAAATATAAATATAAATATAAATATAAATATAAATATAAATATAAATATAAATATAAATATAAATATAAATATAAATATAAATATAAATATAAATATAAATATAAATATAAATATAAATATAAATATAAATATAAATATAAATATAAATATAAATATAAATATAAATATAAATATAAATATAAATATAAATATAAATATAAATATAAATATAAATATAAATATAAATATAAATATAAATATAAATATAAATATAAATATAAATATAAATATAAATATAAATATAAATATAAATATAAATATAAATATAAATATAAATATAAATATAAATATAAATATAAATATAAATATAAATATAAATATAAATATAAATATAAATATAAATATGAATATAAATATGAATATACTAGACAGTGAGCTTTGATAGAAACGCAAACTACTATGCGCTTTCCATTCCATACAAGAAAACTACGGTAAACGATGGGAAATGAAACCAAGTATAATCCATTAGGTGTCCTAAGAAGACATATTGACCATAAAACGACGGAAAAAATAAACGCAAACTGGTCATCCAGAGACGACAGCAATTTTCTGCAATTTTTAAATTCCACAGTTGCTGCAATTAAATAAATTTTTTTAAAATATTATGTGATATCTGTAAATGTCGTTAAAATTTTAATAAATGTTAAATAAATTATAATATTATAATACTTACAAATTTTGCCGAATACCATGAATGCCCAACGACCATTTTGAATTTAATGAAAAATGTCCGCAGTTGACGAACTAACTTAACGCAGTTGACGAACTAACTTAACGAACAGCAAAAGAAAAGAACAAAAATGGCTGCGATTATTATAAGGATGATTTCTCAGAATAGTAAACGGAAAAAAGTTCAGCAGAACGGAGTTTTAATCCAGGGATGTACAAATTTTAAATAGTAAAGCTAATGTCCGAGTTTGCCTTGTGTCAGATTTTGTTCCATTTTTTTGGGTTTAACGCTTCATAAAATATGTTTATTTATGTATATATTGTTTTCAGTTTTTATAATTACATTAAATAGATAATTTAAAATAAAAACAAAATATTTTTAAAATATATATATATATATATATATATATATATATATATATATATATCTATATATATATATATCTATATATATATAAATATATATATATATATATATATATATCAAATCACGGTATAACGAATACACGGTTTAACGAAAACGCTATGTAATGAACGAACAAATTCTTAAAAATATAACGAATATTTCTAAAATATTATACTCGATATAACGAACGGTTAGGATAAAAACATTTTAAAATATAGCAAAAGCAATAAAGAATCCAAAGAATAGAAGGAGAGAAAAAAAAGTTACAATACCTTCAATTTGTCAATGATTATTACTTTATTTTTGGGTCTACACAAATTTGTAGCTTAGTTATTACATGTTCGTTAACATACTGTGCGAGTGTTATCGAAAAATTATCAATGGAAACAGAAATAGAATGCCGAATATAAAAAAACAGAAATAGAATGCCGAATATAAAATTTAAAGATTTAAAACTTAATGTCTCTTTTTCTGTTAATTTGTACAAATAATAAAATATTAAAAACATTATTTAATTTTAAAAACGATTTTAAATTGTTTATGGATATTCTTCAATATCTTTAGGAGAACAAAATTAAAATTTTAAATGATGGTAAAAAATGTTTAGGTTAAAAACTAACGAATTCCAAAATTTTCAATGGTGGAAATGAAGAAAATATTCCAGCAGTAAAATTCAGACTAAGATAGCACTGATTATAGAGATGGTATTTTATATCAAATGAACATTTTTGCAGGATTTCCCTTATGTTTGACTCATTGCTGCTAATATTCCAAACAAGACCTGGACCATTTTACCACTTTATATTTTTTTTGCAGTTTGTCTTTTTTTCATAAAAGAACTTAATAAATTTAATATAAAAAAATGATGCTTTATAACGAATTTTTCGATATAACGAAAGGGCCTGACAATATATCATTCGTTATACCGGGATTTGTCTGTATATGTATTATATATATATATATTAGGGTGATGAAAAATAAAGTCATTGGGATCGCTCACCATAGGATCATAAAAGTTGAAAAAGACACACACGTGCCTTTTTTTCCAAAATCGATTGATGTTTAAAGGTCGCGCACTTGGATTTTCTGTTTTTGGCGATCTGAAAAACGTAAGTTGGCTTCATGGGAAAAGTTGAATATCTCCCAAAGTTTAAGGAGTAAATTCACATAATTTTAGGAATTTTGTGCTCCAATATAATGCAGTTTCCAAAACTGTTGTTAAAAATGTTGTTATAAATAATAGTTTGGCGCTACAGTCCTGTATAGAACTTCGGCCGAGCTCTCTCACCATTTTGAGCTGTGCGTGTTATATTTGTACTCAAAGTGGGACCTACAGTTTATTGCCGAATCCGAACGGCGGGTGAGAGCTTTTCATAGGCAATGATTTTACTCTCGTAGGTTTGCCATTTACTGACGAGAGGTAGCGCGGTATAGAAAAATGTTTCTATGAAAAGATGTTGTTAGCCCCAGTCCAGGCTTGAACCGGGGACTTTTCGGCTCGCAGTCCAACGCACTAACCACTGAGCTACCGCGGCTACTTATATTATATTATATTATATTATATTATATTATATTATATTATATTATATTATATTATATTATATTATATTATATTATATTATATTATATTATATTATATTATATTATATTATATTATATTATATTATATTATATTATATTATATTATATTATATTATATTATATTATATTATATTATATTATATTATATTATATTATATTATATTATATTATATTATATTATATTATATTATATTATATTATATTATATTATATTATATTATATTATATTATATTATATTATATTATATTATATTATATTATATTATATTATATTATATTATATTATATTATATTATATTATATTATATTATATTATATTATATTATATTATATTATATTATATTATATTATATTATATTATATTATATTATATTATATTATATTATATTATATTATATTATATTATATTATATTATATTATATTATATTATATTATATTATATTATATTATATTATATTATATTATATTATATTATATTATATTATATTATATTATATTATATTATATTATATTATATTATATTATATTATATTATATTATATTATATTATATTATATTATATTATATTATATTATATTATATTATATTATATTATATTATATTATATTATATTATATTATATTATATTATATTATATTATATTATATTATATTATATTATATTATATTATATTATATTATATTATATTATATTATATTATATTATATTATATTATATTATATTATATTATATTATATTATATTATATTATATTATATTATATTATATTATATTATATTATATTATATTATATTATATTATATTATATTATATTATATTATATTATATTATATTATATTATATTATATTATATTATATTATATTATATTATATTATATTATATTATATTATATTATATTATATTATATTATATTATATTATATTATATTATATTATATTATATTATATTATATTATATTATATTATATTATATTATATTATATTATATTATATTATATTATATTATATTATATTATATTATATTATATTATATTATATTATATTATATTATATTATATTATATTATATTATATTATATTATATTATATTATATTATATTATATTATATTATATTATATTATATTATATTATATTATATTATATTATATTATATTATATTATATTATATTATATTATATTATATTATATTATATTATATTATATTATATTATATTATATTATATTATATTATATTATATTATATTATATTATATTATATTATATTATATTATATTATATTATATTATATTATATTATATTATATTATATTATATTATATTATATTATATTATATTATATTATATTATATTATATTATATTATATTATATTATATTATATTATATTATATTATATTATATTATATTATATTATATTATATTATATTATATTATATTATATTATATTATATTATATTATATTATATTATATTATATTATATTATATTATATTATATTATATTATATTATATTATATTATATTATATTATATTATATTATATTATATTATATTATATTATATTATATTATATTATATTATATTATATTATATTATATTATATTATATTATATTATATTATATTATATTATATTATATTATATTATATTATATTATATTATATTATATTATATTATATTATATTATATTATATTATATTATATTATATTATATTATATTATATTATATTATATTATATTATATTATATTATATTATATTATATTATATTATATTATATTATATTATATTATATTATATTATATTATATTATATTATATTATATTATATTATATTATATTATATTATATTATATTATATTATATTATATTATATTATATTATATTATATTATATTATATTATATTATATTATATTATATTATATTATATTATATTATATTATATTATATTATATTATATTATATTATATTATATTATATTATATTATATTATATTATATTATATTATATTATATTATATTATATTATATTATATTATATTATATTATATTATATTATATTATATTATATTATATTATATTATATTATATTATATTATATTATATTATATTATATTATATTATATTATATTATATTATATTATATTATATTATATTATATTATATTATATTATATTATATTATATTATATTATATTATATTATATTATATTATATTATATTATATTATATTATATTATATTATATTATATTATATTATATTATATTATATTATATTATATTATATTATATTATATTATATTATATTATATTATATTATATTATATTATATTATATTATATTATATTATATTATATTATATTATATTATATTATATTATATTATATTATATTATATTATATTATATTATATTATATTATATTATATTATATTATATTATATTATATTATATTATATTATATTATATTATATTATATTATATTATATTATATTATATTATATTATATTATATTATATTATATTATATTATATTATATTATATTATATTATATTATATTATATTATATTATATTATATTATATTATATTATATTATATTATATTATATTATATTATATTATATTATATTATATTATATTATATTATATTATATTATATTATATTATATTATATTATATTATATTATATTATATTATATTATATTATATTATATTATATTATATTATATTATATTATATTATATTATATTATATTATATTATATTATATTATATTATATTATATTATATTATATTATATTATATTATATTATATTATATTATATTATATTATATTATATTATATTATATTATATTATATTATATTATATTATATTATATTATATTATATTATATTATATTATATTATATTATATTATATTATATTATATTATATTATATTATATTATATTATATTATATTATATTATATTATATTATATTATATTATATTATATTATATTATATTATATTATATTATATTATATTATATTATATTATATTATATTATATTATATTATATTATATTATATTATATTATATTATATTATATTATATTATATTATATTATATTATATTATATTATATTATATTATATTATATTATATTATATTATATTATATTATATTATATTATATTATATTATATTATATTATATTATATTATATTATATTATATTATATTATATTATATTATATTATATTATATTATATTATATTATATTATATTATATTATATTATATTATATTATATTATATTATATTATATTATATTATATTATATTATATTATATTATATTATATTATATTATATTATATTATATTATATTATATTATATTATATTATATTATATTATATTATATTATATTATATTATATTATATTATATTATATATTATATTATATTATATTATATTATATTATATTATATTATATTATATTATATTATATTATATTATATTATATTATATTATATTATATTATATTATATTATATTATATTATATTATATTATATTATATTATATTATATTATATTATATTATATTATATTATATTATATTATATTATATTATATTATATTATATTATATTATATTATATTATATTATATTATATTATATTATATTATATTATATTATATTATATTATATTATATTATATTATATTATATTATATTATATTATATTATATTATATTATATTATATTATATTATATTATATTATATTATATTATATTATATTATATTATATTATATTATATTATATTATATTATATTATATTATATTATATTATATTATATTATATTATATTATATTATATTATATTATATTATATTATATTATATTATATTATATTATATTATATTATATTATATTATATTATATTATATTATATTATATTATATTATATTATATTATATTATATTATATTATATTATATTATATTATATTATATTATATTATATTATATTATATTATATTATATTATATTATATTATATTATATTATATTATATTATATTATATTATATTATATTATATTATATTATATTATATTATATTATATTATATTATATTATATTATATTATATTATATTATATTATATTATATTATATTATATTATATTATATTATATTATATTATATTATATTATATTATATTATATTATATTATATTATATTATATTATATTATATTATATTATATTATATTATATTATATTATATTATATTATATTATATTATATTATATTATATTATATTATATTATATTATATTATATTATATTATATTATATTATATTATATTATATTATATTATATTATATTATATTATATTATATTATATTATATTATATTATATTATATTATATTATATTATATTATATTATATTATATTATATTATATTATATTATATTATATTATATTATATTATATTATATTATATTATATTATATTATATTATATTATATTATATTATATTATATTATATTATATTATATTATATTATATTATATTATATTATATTATATTATATTATATTATATTATATTATATTATATTATATTATATTATATTATATTATATTATATTATATTATATTATATTATATTATATTATATTATATTATATTATATTATATTATATTATATTATATTATATTATATTATATTATATTATATTATATTATATTATATTATATTATATTATATTATATTATATTATATTATATTATATTATATTATATTATATTATATTATATTATATTATATTATATTATATTATATTATATTATATTATATTATATTATATTATATTATATAGTCGAATATGAGATTTGTTCATACATTTTTAATTTAAAAATATGTACTCAACAGATCAAATATACAATTGTACGATCATGAAATGTTTTATTTATTATCGATTTAATAAAATATATTTTATTACATTTGGTTAGGAAACACCTAAATTAGAGTCGATTATTCAATATTTAATAATTCAATATCAATTTACTCAAGAAACAAGAAAAAATATTCGTATGGAGATATTCCAAACTTCAATGTAATATAAATCGTGTATGCTGATATTTATGAAAATTTCTAATTTTAAGTCGTTTTACCCATGGAAAAAATATCAAAAAAATATATATAAATTTAAAAAGAAATTAAACGGATTTCATGTTGTTATTTTTCAAACAGATTCAACAGCGCTACCAATAATCAAAAAATAATGTATAGCTATAACAAATAGTCGGCTTTTTGACAAATCTTCCATATAAATTTATGTCAAAATCGACTACTATCTTAAGTTGGACAATTTTTTTTGATTATTGGTAACGCTGATATTGTTAGATGTTAACATGGTACATGAATTTAATTATTATTATTATTATTTTTCATAATGTTTATTATTAATAGTACAAATTTTTAACTGAACGTGGATTATCTGTTTGATTCAACATGCTGTATAGTTAATGTAAAAATTGTCTAATGTTACATTTACATTGGTTAGAATAACTCGATGTCTTGTCAAATTAAAATAGCAATAATTTTAAAATACAAAAAAACTCGATGTTTTTTATTTTATAGACTACTTTTGGATGAATTTTTTAGAATTTCGGATCGAATGACAAATAAGAATGCGATATATGGTTATCAAGACCATTGCCCAAACTAAAATTAGAAACTTTTTTTCTATATTTACTACATTTTAAAATATGCGTTTAAAAAGCATTTCACTATTACAGAATTTTATTTTTGTTCTGTTGAGTAATTATATTTAAAGTTAAAATGACAATATAATTTTTTGACAATATAATCATATATAAGTTCAGTACAACTTTACCAATTATGTATTTTATATTTTTTTGTGAACTTTTTCAGACGTTTTCTTTGCACGATATATAAAATTTAAGACATCCTACTCCAAATACTAAAGGTAAAATAAATCAATTTTTGAAAACTTGCGTTATTTACGAATTTCTGAATGATGACGATATTTACCGCTTTTATTTGCCTAGGCCCGCGGTTAAATTATATTTATTAGATACATTGGATATCTTAGAATCAATTATTGGGTGTAGCGGATACAAACTGATTAGCGGAATTTTTTTATTAACTGAAATGAATTCATGAATTTAAAATTAGTTGGTGTATTAATAAGTCGATGTTAAAAAATGTTCGCAACAGTTTTAGAAACTACATTATATTAGAGCACTTTTCTAAAAATTTTGTGAATTTACTCCTTAAACTTTGGGAGATATTCAATTTTTCCCTTGAAGCCAACTTATGTTTTTCAGATCGCCAAAAACAGAAAATCCAAGTGCTTAGAGGTCGCGCACTCAATTGATTTTGGAAAAAAAGGCACGTGTGTGTTTTTCAACTTTTCTGATCGTATGGTGAGCGATTTCGTGGGAAAATAAAAATTCGATCCATTTTTGATCACCAATATGTATTATATATATATATATATATATATATATATATATATATATATATATATATATATATGTATATATATATATATATATATATATATATATATATATATATATATATATATATATATATATATATATATATATATATATATATATTCAAGTCGCATAATGTATATATTGCCTCATTGCAAAAAGAAATCTATTGTATGCAAAGATGTTTTTTTCGGTTGTACGTCTGCCCTTAGCATAACCACTCCAGATGGGTTTACTTTAACCTTTATTTTTGTTAGAGGATATAGATTACCATAATCGACTTCTTCGTATAAATCCTGTAAATAAAAAATAATTACAACAAAATATTGCATAACTTATTATATTTAACATTTAATAATAGTTTGTATGATTTATATGGAAAGAACACCACATTCATGAGAGATGACAAATAATCAAATTTTTATCTAAAAATGATTGTCTTATGACAAAGAAAAATTCAATTGCTGGGAAGGTATAATGGAGGATTAGTTGGAATCGGAATATAAAACAGACCGAAACCATTTCAGTTGTATCTGTTCCGGAAATAGAACCGAAACTACTATAACTGAATTTTAAACGAATTGTTCGTATTCACTTCAAAATATGTGTTCCAAAAATGTACGTTTTTTAAACTTTTAAAATAAATCTGTAAAATATTAACTGTACAGATTTGGAAATATATTTAAAATTGGGCGTTATTGTAATTTTCGCCAAAAACTTTATTACCGTAATGCAATCTCTCTTACACAATCTCTTGCACAATGTAAATTATTTAAATTATTTATTAATGTGATTTATTTAAAATTTGGGTAAATTTTATGGTGATTAGATATATTGGCAAATATTTCATGTTTAAAGTAACGTTTTAAATAACCAAATTAACTAAAGACCAATAAACATTTATCACAGCATTTTGAAATTGGTTTACTGATTAGATTGAATTTGATAGGAGAACTCGAAAAAATGATTTTTTTTTGACAAAAAATGTTATCACAATTGTAATCACAAATACATTAAAAATTTGGGAAAAGCGAAAAAATCCAGATGATGCACAGTTTTTAATATAAAAACCTACAGCTTTCAAAGAAAACCCAAAAAATCTATGGGTACATTTTGAGGACAGAAACATCATATGGAAGCATTCATTTATTTTGCATTGAGTGTTAACTAAAAAAAATTACATCCATGGGTTATATATATATATTTATATAGTATATATGTCCTTGATCAGCATCACTTTCCGAGTCAATTTAGACATGATCGTCTGTCCGTCTATACACGATAACTTGAAATGCGATTAAATTTAGGTTAGTAGATAGGTAACTTTAAGTTCAAAAATTTATCAAATTAGTCAACGTACTCAACCACATCCCATACGTAATATGGGTTTACTTTTTAGGATGTCATATCTCGTAAAGTATTCAAAATGAAATTTAAAATTAGTTATAAGCAATCATCTATCAATGCATACTAAAAAAAATATATATAGCACTCGATTATACTGCTTTCACATAATTTTATTTTGCCTCATTTTTTAGCATTTTTGATTTAATTTTTTGTTAAAAAAAAAATCTTTTTCAAGTTCTCTTATCGAGTTCTCTAAAACTAGTGAACCAATTTAAAAATGTTGTGAGAAATTTATTGAATGTTTAATTACTTTTCATTTGATATAACACTTGATCATATGACTTATTTATAACGCAACATATTAAAAAAATGTTACCCCCTGTTCGAGCCTCCAAATGAATTGCATCACACCAGTTTGGCTGCACATAATATTTTTCGTCTTCGTTAAAGTTGCAACCACATATACCACACACTCATCACTCCTTGTCGTCACGCTAGCACTCAATTCATCGCAATTGCAGTCATATTCACATACAGTCCACTCTCCTCGCATTATTGAACAACAACACCCACATCAACTCATAGCCTGATATTATAACTGTCGCAACGCATCGCTTACTGCAATTAATGGTACGTGCATAAAAAATTAATGTTTTCTTGGCTCTACTAAATTTGCATTAATTTCTTTTTTTTGACCTTGGTTGAGCTCACCAGGGAATTACAAGAAGATTGAAGAGACAGTAGCTTTTCGTCATTGGCGCGTTGCCGACTACAAAAACAACTGGAGCTACTAGACGAGTCACAGTTGCACGAAAATCATCGTTGGGAGTTTGAAGAAACTTATTGCCAAGTGAAATCTATGTATGCAGAAAGATTAGCACAATTAAAAACATCTGAAACTAATGAAAATTTATGTACCACTCGGCTACCATCACATCAATTATCGCCGAGCTAATTTGCCAAAACTACAACTAACTACATTCACCGGCTAACACAGCTCACAGTTCACAAAAACAATGAATTGTCAAACGTTGAAAAATTTCAATATCTACGTTCAACTTTATAAGGAAATACTTCACGTCTGATACAATTATTAGAAGTCACAGATTCTAATTACAATAAGGCACTACGACAATAAAAGGTATATTTTTCAATCACATCTTCAACATATTTTCGATGCTCAAGGTGTTGCGAAAGGAAGTGTTTCATCTTTGCGAGACTTAATTGATACAATCAATGTAAATATGCCAGTAATGCAGTCACTATCATCGACACATGCCGACGGCATTCTCCTGCATTTAGTTGTATCGAAACTTGACGCAGAAACACAAGCAAAATGGGAAGATGAAATTTCAAAATGGCATTCTGGTATGGCATTCACTTCATTAAAACTACCATCGTGGGAAAATTTATCAGCATTTCCGGAACGCCGCTGTCAAACAATTGATATGATCGAAACTAACAGAAAGTCTACGAATCTGCAACCATCATGTGCAACATATTTTTCGTCATCGTCATCGTCATGCGCAAAACTTCGTTTAAACCAAAGCAATCATTTGTCGCAACAAATCAACCAACCTGTCCTTTGTGCGGTGACACAGCCACTAACAATGCTTTTAAATGTGGAGTGTTCATAAAAATGAATCCAATGGATCGCTACAACTTAACCAAACGTAAAAATCTTTGTCTTAATTTGTCTTCAAGTGAAATTATAATAGCTACTAGAGATGGGCACGTGAGTGAGTTTTGACTCACACTCACTCACGCTCACGAAAGAATTTTTCTAATCACGCACACTCACTCACGGCCTTTTTTGCTTTACTCAGACTCGCTCACAATCACGTGAGTAAAATTAAGATTCAATCACAATCACGCGTGATTCACGTGAATCACGCTGAATCACGCTCACATGCCCAGCGTGGCACCTCTAATACAACCTACATATTTAAAACGCAATAATATTGTTAGGGATCTCAATTTTTAACGGAGATGGAAATGTGAAAGACCTTCGATGTACTGTTCATATAAAAATGTAAAAATTGCTTCGAAGAATAATTCTCCGGTGAAGAATTCGTTTAAAATCTTTGAGAATTGTGTCCCTGGAAAAATTATCTCTGGAAAATAATTATCAATAAAGGAATAGTCCGGTGTAGAATTTACCAGGGATGAATTGACTTTGGGAACAACTATTTTTGAAGCGATTTTTTTGGTTACTACATTTATAACTCGAATAACAACGGGACCCCAAACGAACCTATGGAACAAACTAAACTTTATAAACATGTATTAGTCATGTATAGTTGAATTGAAAATTCAACTTTTTACAAAAATGGGTATATCGAAAAAAATACGTACCACGTAAGAAGATTAACATGGAAATTCGCGTCATCGGTACAAGCGCAACCAAAGCAAGACAAAATTGTAGTGTTGGGCTTAAATCACGATTTAATCAACAATTGAAGCTGTGATCATGACAACAAATACGTCCTGTCAACGTCTACTGGAAGTTCACAATTGGAAAATTCCAAAATATATCAACTTTGCTGATGAAACTTTTAATAAACCCGTATCAGTGAAATTACTCATAGGAGCTGCCCTATTTTATGAACTTTTAATGGTAGGACAAATTAAAACCAATGATGCACTTCCAGTTCTCCAAAAAACCAAGTAGAGGAGGAAGAGTGCGAAAAATATTTTCAACAAACAACGCGTAGGTGCTCAATCACGTAAAAATTTATTGTACGACTGCCAGCATTCCTTCGAAATTGCTTGTAGACGACTTCTTTCCGTTGAAAAGAAATTACGTCTAAATAGTGCAATTCATGACGAATATTGTAACTTTATGAATGAGTATATTAACCTACAACATATGGTTTTTGTGCCAGCTCAGAAATTATCAATACAGCCGTTAAACTATATTCCGCACCATTGCATTACAAAGCTCGATAGTTCAACAAACAAGTTACGAGTCGTTTTTGAGGCCTCTTGCCGCTCTTAGAATGGAATGGCATTAAATAACACTCTTCGCGTGGGTCCTATAATGCAGGATGACCTGTTCACCATATTAATCAGATTCCGTATAGGTACCTGCCCGTGTAGGTACCAAATGATTAATTTTGTGAATTACGCCACAATATGCTCTGCCACTTTGCATCCTGTTCTTCCACGATGATTTGTCGATACATTTTGGTGATGTCTGCCATTAAAACGAATGGGTGTGTTTTAATGGCAGACATCACCAAAATGTATAGACAAATCATCGAGGAAGAACAGGATGCAAAGTGGCAGAGCGTATTGTGGCATAATTCACAAAATGAATCATTTGGTACCTACACGGATAGAAAAGATTTGTTTGAATATGTTTGAATGTAATTAAAAAGTAATACGAAATTACCATACATGTATTAGGAATGAAGTGTAATTAAATTATAATCGAAATTGAATTTATTTTTGTTCACGTGTAAACATTATTATATTGTCCAGCAGAATCTGTCAAATTTACCATAAATATGTTACAACACCAATATAAAATTTTAATTGCATTTGAATAAACTGTTTCTTGGCAATTTACTTGGTTAAAACTTTGCTTCGAAACACAATTTTCTGTGCTAATCAAATCTAAATACAACGTATGTTCGCAACGCTCGTCTTAATTCGATAATTTATCGACTGACGAAGTTGGTAACGTTGTGCAGCATTTTCTAACTAGGCCATCTTTTGCCATCGTTTGAACATATTGATGTTTAAAAACAAACAAAAAAGAAATTGGATTTAAATAAGTGTATTCTTGCAACATTCTTCTTGTATACGAAGTTGGAAGTTGGCACTCGTTGAGCAGAATTTTCTACCTACGTCTATTTTGTCGTCGTTTGAAGTATGTATAGGGTCATTTTAAACATACTGATGTTTGAAAACAAACAAAAAAATGAATTCAAATGTAAATAAAGGTATTCTTGCAGCTCTCTTCTTGTATACAAATTTGATACTCTGTGATCGGCATTTTCTGCGTACGTGTCTTTTGTTGTTTGTAGAGAAAACGTGTTCGCGTCAGTAATAATTTTGTTATTTGTAAATTAAATAAATATATAAATTGTGTTACAAAAAGTACAAATTGTAACAGAGTATAATATAGTGCAGTATATAATTTCTGAAACTATTGTGGAAAAAACACAAATAAAAATCTGTGTTTCGATTTTCAAACAGAACTTTCCTACGCTATGTGCTGTACTGAGACCAACTGTTACTGTACCAAATATAAAGCGAGTCTGGATCGACTGGTTTAGCGTCTGCTGGTGCAATTGTGCATTCATTGATGCTGCTTTTAAAAATTTGTATATATTTGTATATATATATATATATATATATATATATATATATATATATATATATATTATATTCAGAATTTCTTTCCAGAAATATTTAAATATGTTTCTATGCAAACATACTACTTTTTGAACTGAAAAAACTGATATGTTTCACTGCAAACATATTTATATTCAGGTCGTTCAAAATCATGTTTTATTTTGAACATATTTTTTTCGGTTCAAATATTTATTTTATTTGGATGTAGTAATTAGTATGTTTCCATTAGAACATACTCCATTTTAAGGGGCAACATTAAAATGTTTCCGGGATATTATAATGTAAGTCAGAGCTCATTACAACACTGCTCAAGTCTCAATACAACCTTGTTTACAAATGATTTATCAGTCAATTATACCAAAGCAAGACAAAATTGTAGTGTTGGGCTTAAATCACGATTTAATCAACAATTGAAGCTGTGATCATGACAACAAATACGTCCTGTCAACGTCTACTGGAAGTTCACAATTGGAAAATTCCAAAAAATATCAACTTTGCTGATGAAACTTTTAATAAACCCGTATCAGTGAAATTACTCATAGGAGCTGCCCTATTTTATGAACTTTTAATGGTAGGACAAATTAAAACCAATGATGCACTTCCAGTTCTCCAAAAAACCAAGTAGAGGAGGAAGAGTGCGAAAAATATTTTCAACAAACAACGCGTAGGTGCTCAATCACGTAAAAATTTATTGTACGACTGCCAGCATTCCTTCGAAATTGCTTGTAGACGACTTCTTTCCGTTGAAAAGAAATTACGTCTAAATAGTGCAATTCATGACGAATATTGTAACTTTATGAATGAGTATATTAACCTACAACATATGGTTTTTGTGCCAGCTCAGAAATTATCAATACAGGCGTTAAACTATATTCCGCACCATTGCATTACAAAGCTCGATAGTTCAACAAACAAGTTACGAGTCGTTTTTGAGGCCTCTTGCCGCTCTTAGAATGGAATGGCATTAAATAACACTCTTCGCGTGGGTCCTATAATGCAGGATGACCTGTTCACCATATTAATCAGATTCCGTATAGGTACCTACCCGTGTAGGTACCAAATGATTAATTTTGTGAATTACGCCACAATATGCTCTGCCACTTTGCATCCTGTTCTTCCACGATGATTTGTCGATACATTTTGGTGATGTCTGCCATTAAAACGAATGGGTGTGTTTTAATGGCAGACATCACCAAAATGTATAGACAAATCATCGTGGAAGAACAGGATGCAAAGTGGCAGAGCGTATTGTGGCATAATTCACAAAATGAATCATTTGGTACCTACACGGATAGAAAAGATTTGTTTGAATATGTTTGAATGTAATTAAAAAGTAATACGAAATTACCATACATGTATTAGGAATGAAGTGTAATTAAATTATAATCGAAATTGAATTTATTTTTGTTCACGTGTAAACATTATTATATTGTCCAGCAGAATCTGTCAAATTTACCATAAATATGTTACAATACCAATATAAAATTTTAATTGCATTTGAATAAACTGTTTCTTGGCAATTTACTTGGTTAAAACTTTGCTTCGAAACACAATTTTCTGTGCTAATCAAATCTAAATACAACGTATGTTCGCAACGCTCGTCTTAATTCGATAATTTATCGACTGACGAAGTTGGTAACGTTGTGCAGCATTTTCTAACTAGGCCATCTTTTGCCATCGTTTGAACATATTGATGTTTAAAAACAAACAAAAAAGAAATTGGATTTAAATAAGTGTATTTTTGCAACATTCTTCTTGTATACGAAGTTGGCACTCGTTGAGCAGAATTTTCTACCTACGTCTCTTTTGTCGTCGTTTGAAGTATGTATAGGGTCATTTTAAACATACTGATGTCTTTTACTAGTACTGACATCTCTTTTGTCGTCGTTTGAAGTATGTATAGGGGCATTTTAAACATACTGATGTTTGAAAACAAACAAAAAAATGAATTCAAATGTAAATAAAGGTATTCTTGCAGCTCTCTTCTTGTATACAAATTTGATACTCTGTGATCGGCATTTTCTTCGTTGTTGTTTGTAGAGAAAACGTGTTCGCGTCAGTAATAATTTTGTTATTTGTAAATTAAATAAATATATAAATTGTGTTACAAAAAGTACAAATTGTAACAGAGTATAATATAGTGCAGTATATAATTTCTGAAACTATTGAGGAAAAAACACAAATAAAAATCTGTGTTTCGATTTTCAAACAGAATTTGGAATGTTTTTTTACAAAATCCTCCGTGAATTCCTTGCCTACGCTATGTGCTGTACTGAGACCAACTGTTACTGTACCAAATATAAAGCGAGCCTGGATCGTCTGGTTTAGCGTCTGCTGGTGAAATTGTGCATTCATTGATGCTGCTTTTAAAAATTTGTATATGAATTCAATTATTAAAAAAAATTAATACGAAAATAACATTTTATTTTATATTCAGAATTTCTTTCCAGAAATATTTAAATATGTTTCTATGCAAACATACTACTTTTTGAACTGAAAAAACTTATATGTTTCACTTATATGTATTCAGGTCGTTCAAAATCATGTTTTATTTTGAACATATTTTTTTCGGTTCAAATATTTATTTTATTTGGATGTAGTAATTAGTATGTTTCCATTAGAACATACTCCATTTTAAGGGGCAATATTAAAATGTTTCCGGGATATTATAATGTAAGTCAGAGCTCATTACAACACTGTTCAAGTCTCAATACAACCCTGTTTACAAATGATTTATCAGTCAATTATATTATGTTTACATAAAATTCCAAACATACATGTTAATGCCTGCAAAATTATGTTTGGGAGAGCCCTTTTTTTTGCAGCGTGTATCAAGTACAAACTGTCACATACGGTACAACCTGTGCACCATATTTAGCTAACAAAAGTCTTCAGCAGCTGGCTCACGACAAGTAAACATCGTTTCCAATTGGAGCAAGGGTCACCCTTAAAAATTTCTACGTGGATAACATAATGACCGGTGGATCTACAATTCAAGAGGTTATTGAAATAAAAACTCAAGTGGTTGACATGTTGAATAATGGCGGTTTTCCACTACGAAAATTCGCATCAAATGATTCCCGTATCATTCAGGACATACCAACAGCATACAAAGAGGAGATTATTCATTTGAATGATATATAATATGTAAGGGCTTTGTGGTTAAAATGGTACCTTTTTACTCAGATTCTAATATTCATGCTTTTGCAGATGTCAGTACTAAAGTATACGGTGCCTGCATCTATGCAGTTTCAGAGTTCGGAAATGGTACCCGTTCATAGTACATATGTGCAAAATCACGCGTCGCACCAACATAGGAAGTCAGCCTGCCCAGACTGGATTTTTGCGCACCATTACTTCTGTCTGAGCAGCTTGAAACTGTGGCTAAAATTCTTTTACCAAATCCTAACAATGTACACTGCTGGTCTGACTCAACTATAACTCTGGCGTGGATTATTTGTGAATCTTCGAGGTGGACACCATTCGTCGCAAACCGTGTCGGCAAGTTATCGCACGATTTCGACATGTAGCAGATGCAAACTTTATCACAAAATAAAATATGAACCTTTCCCTTCGGATAATTGGCAAAAAAAAGTTTAAAACATTTTTTCGAAATTTTGACAGCAAACACATTGCGAACTAATATTTAAATGTTTTTCAAGAATGCTTAGAGAATTGTGATAAATTACTCTCCCGACACACTTTTTTGGTAACACAATTTTTTTTTTGATTTTTTGCAAAAACTAATATCTGGACCCAGATTTTTTTTTGCCTATAATCCGTAGGGAAAGGTTCATATTTTATTTTGTGATAAAGTTTGCATCTGCTACATGTCGAAATCGTGCGATAACTTGCGATATAAAGTAACAAAAATTGCCATTTGAAGTTGTTCAATGTTCTGTTTTGTTCGAGTCGTCGTCATAAAAACAGCAGATGGCACACACAAGCGTGCAATTGCCACGGTTTGCAAATTGCCTACTGACATCTCACCACAGCCCAATTAACTTTTTGAAAACCAAGCTTCCAACGGGAACAGGATGTTCGAGCCTCCAAATAAATTGCATCAATTCATCGCAATTGCACTCATCGTCCACTCTATTCGCACTATTGAATAACAAAAACCACATCAAATCATCGCCTGATATTATAACTGTCGCAACGCACCGCTTACTGCAACTAATGCTACGTGCATAAAAAATTCATGTTTTTTTTTGGCTCTCGATATTTTTTGTGTAGAATCTAACAATATTTTTGGTATATTTTTTTTTTCATTTTCTTTAGACTACTGATTTACGGGTCTTTTCCACGTTTTGTTTGAATTACATATTTTTACAAAAATGATTTGATTATCGAAGTTTTACCAGGAATATAATATTATTTTACCATAAGGACATCATTATCATTAAAGACTCGGTTTTTATATTAAATAATATTAAATAGTTTCGTTTTATTATATTTCAATATTAATATTTTTGGTTTTAACAATTCAATTCATTTACGATATTTCCGTTTTAATTATAATTTCATATACAACGTGTCCGATTAAATTATAATCTAATTTCAGTTTTACAATATATTTTATAACCAACAATTCTCTTGACCAACAATCACGCTCACTCTGTAGTTTTAAGCCACATGCCTGAGCGATAGCAACTGTTGTGTCACAGCTAATTGATTTGTATGGCATTTTCGGAAGTCCTATCATTCGATCAACACTGTGAATTGCATCAATAGGGGGCATACCCTAGGCATTGGTTAATATGTAAAAAAAACATAAAACAAACATCCTTCTTCTTTTGACAGTTCTAACCTTTAAAAAAAAAATGGGCGTAACTTTACGTCAGAACACTTTTCCGGTCATTTCGTCTTTACAAACTCAAAAATTCTTTACAGACTCTAAATACAAATTTAATCTTTTCTGATTGCTTCTTTTTAAATAAATATTATCAGGTAAATCTAATACGTCTACGTGGCTCTCAGAAGGGTTCCTTGAAAAATAATCGGCAATGTTGGCTTCTGATTTAATGTGAACAATTTTAAGTGTACACTGATAGAGTTAAATCTATATATACATTACAGACCATTTGCTGCCATTACCGGTATTCCTTATTCCTTATATTCGGAATAAAAATATGCTGCAACGGTTTATTATCTCTTACCAACATAAACTCTCTACTCGGTTATTTTCCTTATTACTTGCACGTACACGCTGAATCATATAAACTTTTGCGCAAAATAAATATGATAGAAGATGGTGTTGAAGTTTTAGATCGTACAGACAAAATGCAAATTTTTAGAAACAATGTTAAACAAAATCAGACCAGAGCTTATGAAACTAATCGAAAAATATACAATCTGCGTTCTAGGCCGTCTGCGCGACAAACTCAACCCGGTCGCGGCAAGAAATAATTAAACACAAACTCTACAATCAACACATATTCACAACAACAACAGAAAGGAATTTCACAGAACTTCAACGAACACAGCGAAGGAATTCCACAACTCAACACAACAAAGAAGACACAATATATTCAACTCATAAGGTTTGATATCATTACATTTTAAATCCGTCACGCCAACCCATTCATCACCCGAACAATTGTGTCCAAAGCAATAAAATTGCCAAATTCAATGCGAAACTTGCATCCATATTTTTAAAAGTCAAAGTGGTAAAACGATTTTGTAGTAGTTATTATTGACTAGTTGATCTTGAATTAGGTGTATTTCATGCCAAGGATATGCAGCGACACCCTTGATCATTATTCTAACATAATTTTAGGTGAACCATTTGCAGATAATTCAAAATCATCGGCTTTGTGAAGGTAGCCTTTATTTTAATTCATTCATTAACAATTTTCTCAATACACTCTCAACAATTTTCTCAAGAATGTCATCGAGCACACCCTGCTTCCTAACTATTCACTACTACTTTTGTTTTCTGAACACTTCCCAATCGAGAAATATATATAGTAATCGATATCTGTTGCCCCAAGCGAAGCTATCAAGCTCGTGTTACGAAGGCATATACCTTCTTTCCTAAAGAACTACGAAGCTGAATGGTTGTGAAAATAAATAATACACGGATAAAGGAATACGATAAAAAAATACGTTCATTATAAACACCGTGATATTGATTCGCTATAATAACTTTTGAAACCTAGCTATATACCCACTTCTTTAGGAAAATTGAAATATATCCTAATTGGTTTAAGGTGATTCATAGAAGTGGATATTATTCCATATAGCCCCTTGCCCAGTACTCCTATGGCCATATAATTTTTAATCAGAGCCCAACTATAACATCCACGTTGTGATTACCAGAATTTGACCACAGGGACCTTCGAGTCAGCCCTACCTGGTATGTTCGCCTAAACATACAATTTTACGACAAAAATAATAGAGAACAATTGGCATAAAAGTTATAAAAATGTGCAACATATAGATAACTTAAAATAATAAAAAAATAATTACGATAAAATAAGTGATTTAAAGAAAAAAAAAAGAAATAAAAATATGATTTAGAATAGAACAAAATATAATGATTAACATTTGCTGTACGGGTATGTAAAGTAAAACAAGAAATTTAAAGAATAGAAAAAAATACGTATCATAAAAAAATAAACAGAAATAGAAAAAAGGTAATTTATAAATCAACTTTCGTCGACACATAATTTTCTAAACAAAAAGAAAATATAACATATCTTAACATCAATATCAATATCAACGAGAATTCCTGCAACAGGCCTGAAGCTTCGGATCTTTAAGTAAGTTATCTAAATATCTAAAATTATTTATAAATTGCTTTATTTCTTTAAATTATACCTATATTAAATTTCATATTAGATTAAATTGAATATTTGAAGATCTATTTTATTTATTTCTTGTTCGACTTACACATACCATTTAAATTATACAATTTTAAAATTAAATATATTTTCCTACTTAAACTATTAAAATTTGATGCAGATAATTATAAATTATAAAAAAAAAACTTTCTTGTATTCAATGAAATTCACAAAGCACTTTAGGTTTATTAATAATTTTAGAATAAGCCAGATTGTATTTATGCAAATATTATGAGACATAGGTCCAAAACTGAAGCCGAGCTTTAGAAAAACTGCAATAGACCCCAGTATAAAACTAGCCACATTTCTACGATTTCTTGCTGTTGGAAGTTACCAAAAATCCGTAGGAAACAAATTCGCGTCGTGCTTGTCCCAAGCCGCGGTGTCAAATGTGATTAATGAATGTTTGGACATTTTCAAAGATGATTTCTGTCCTAAATGAATAAAATATCAAATGACAGCAGTGGAATAGTCCGAAACAAAAAAATATTTTTATAACAAATACAACTTATCCGGAGTAATTGGCTGCATCGATGGCACCCATATACGAATCAAAAGTCCCGCAGAAAATGATAAACACTTGTATTACAATAGAAAAGGGTTAAATCCAAATTAAATCCAAACAAGATAATTTTTATTTTTTTAGATATGCGACCACAACTTAATTATAAAATATATTGATGCAAGGCATCTAGGAGCAAACCACGATTCGTTTGTTTGGAAAAGCAGCGCCGCTAAACACTATTTAAGAACGCTTTACAATTCTGGAAAGTAAAATACATGGCTTCTAGGTAAATAATAACTTCAAGTCATTCAAATTAACTAGCTTTAAGATTAGCAAAAAGTTTTAAAGATGTCGGCTCTTTTTCTAAAGAGTACATCGAAATCTCACACAACTCAATTAATCATTGTAACAAAATTTCGCATATTCAACTATTTTTAAGAGTTCGTAACAGGAGTTTGAAATAGACCGAACAGAAAACAAAAGTTCCGAGCTCAAATATTCGAATCATATGATCAAAGGTTTCGGCTCAAATGTTCCGCTCGGAACATTCCGTCGTTGGAAGTATTTTTTGAGAATCTTTAAACGTAGGGCTGGATTCATATCCTTTTGGATGAATATGTTCCAATTTTAAATTAGTTCCAAGGGTCACAAATACCTACTCATTGGAACAGATAGAACCAAAAATGTTACAATGACTCACTCAGATTCACACAATAAAAAAAAAAAATTCCAATGATGCACTTGAATGCGTCTCCAGTTAATCAGTCCCAAGTTCCGGAGGAACTTTTGAGCAAAAGTTCCAATTGAAACGTTTGTTCTCGAAACTTTTAGTTTCTTTTCGTTCCAGAACAAAACGAATACCAAACGATCTCTAATAGTTCCGGTTTCTACCCTTGGTTAGTAGTAAATTTCCAATACATTCTTCAGAGAATATTTTCATTGTGATTTTTTTTTCATTCGTTCGAAAAGAAGAAATCTACTCCTTTGGGAAATTTCGTTGCACCTTTTGAAGATTTGGTCTGAACCGATCTGTGTTATTGGTTTTTTTAAATTTCGGATTTTTAAGTCCTAACGACCTTTTTTTATTCTCATATTAATCCAAAATTAATGGTGTGGCCAATATACTGCAGTTTAGCCCTATTAAATATGTATCTAATGTTAAACGTTTTTACTACACTGTTCTGTTTACATTTAATATAAATCGCTTATTTCATTAAATTTAATAAATCCCTAATGACCCCTTTTCATCCTCATGAAATAATTTTTAACGAAAAACAAACAAAGGCACGGAACGCAAAAAATCGGTTCCGCTGCATAATTGGAGAACGTGGCATTCATTATTGTCCTGAAAACGCAATAAAAATTATGAATGTTTGCGCTGCAGTTCACATTGCATGCATATTTTATAAAAATGCGTGGCCAGAATTAGAGCTAACTAACATTAATGATGACATACATTTCGAAGATGAACGCGTTGCAGAAGTTTCGAATATAGCAACAAACATCAGAAAACGTCTGGCCGAAAGTATTCAATAAAAGTATTTAATATTAAAAATCAATATATATGTTTATTTTTAACAAGTTACATAATTATTATTAAATGAATGAAATAATAATATTAAAAATTATTCTGATTGTATAAACAATGTTAAAAATTTCTCCATAACCACTGACTGTCTTTTAGATGCCGCTGTCAGTCTTCCGAATTCATCTATTAGTTTATTTTGATTTTTCACTTGCTCGCGAAGTAGTTCGACGGTTTCCATGTCTAACCTTCTCTTGCGATGTTGTGGTGACTTATGTGTATTGTTTCATGTGGAGGGTGAAAGTGTATTTTGTATTAGCGGTATGGTTTTTATCTTGTATTAGGGGTTGTGCGAAAAGTTGCCGCCTCCCGTCGCCCGTAAACTACCACTATTCTCTAAAATTTTTTTCTTCGTCCTTGACTTCAAATCTGACCAAACTTTCTTCCATTCGGAAACTGTTCTGTTTGGTGGGCCATGCAAAATAAGCTTTTCGCTGATTATCTGCCACGTGGACTCGACGGTAACTCGATTCGCACCAAAAACAGGAATGCCTCTTGCAATTTGCGGGTGATTTTGTAATTCCCGCACGAGAATTCCAAATTTCTGATTTGTTGTTTTTTTTAGCTGAAATAAAAAATACATTGTAACAAAATGTTGCAAAAAAGAAACATCTTTTTACCACTTTTTATAATCCATTATATTTGCTTGAACGTTGCTATTTACTCTATCGTCAAATTTGACAATTTATTTCGTGTGAACAAACTCTACATAATTTAAAATTTTGTTACGTTTCTAGCGTAAGGTATATAAACGTTCTCGCTATTCATGAACAGAAAACTTGTGTCACGAGTTTTTAAAGCTATATTTTATAGAATTCGTTGTCGTCTGGAGATACATGATTTGGGCGTAATTCTATTTTAATTCATGTTTCATAAGTTATTTGTTTTTCTATGATCATGTCATTCATCATATTAATAGTTATTAATCTTTGCATTGACTACGAGCTAAGCCCTTCCCAAGTACATGCAGTTCGTTATAACATACCGAATGTAGCTTCGAGGAAGTAAAACCAAGCCGACGCAAAAGAACCATTACATACGTCAGGCGTTGTGGTGGATATATATATATATATATATATATATATATATATATACATATATATATATATATATATATATATATATATATATATATATATATATATATATATATATATATATATATTTATATATATATATATATATATATATATATATATATATATATATAGATATATATATATATATATATATTATATTATTTATTATTTTCGTAACGAATAAATATTCGTTACAGTATTAAGAATTAAAACAAAACAAAAATTAAGTATTTATTTTATGTTATTTTATTTACGGCCGGTTACATAAAAATAACCAGCAGTTAAAATTATATTTGACAAATAAATTATTTTTTATTTCAATATTGAAATTGTCACTTTAACTAACCGATTTCCATCGATTTACTTTAACTCATAGTTCAAAGTTTTATGGAACCGGGCCTGCAAAGTGAATTAATTTAACAATAGAGTTAAACAAGTGTTCCGAAATTTCTATAGCTTTACAAATCAGCTCCACAGCTGAAGGGGACACGTGACTGCACTGGATGTGACATGTCGTCAACATAGTTTTCACTCATTCACAGAAAATAGTGATGAGTTTTTATGGTCCGATAAGCCCAGTGACCTTGGGACCCTTTTTAGTTTTAACAACTGAGTCCATTTTATACAAAAATAATATATAGATAATATATAGGAGCCATTCCACACCAAATCGACCAAAAGTAGTCAAATTTGAGATTTTACCTTTTCGATTTCAATGAAATTTTGGGCAACTGATAAAGGGTATGCACTGACCAATTTTTTTCGTCCACTGCTTTTAGAGATACAGTGGCTCAAAGTTACAAAAAATGGGCAAAAAAAAAACTTTTAATGGTTGTTCATATTTAAATATCTCTTAATATAATCGTTTGTGGCTTGTTTTAAAGCTAATAGAACAAGCTTTTAGAAAAATTAAGTTGTAACTTCTAAAAGTGAACATGTGGCCCGTTACCATTATCCTTGCACTTCAAAATTGATGTCCTTAAAAAGGACCCTTTTTGAAACGAATGGAAATGTACTCAAGATTCTACTTTTTTATTTATGTTTAAAAGAGCGCAAAATAAATTTTTGGGGCGCATTCAGTAAAATTTGGAAAATCACTAGAGAACTAAAATAAGGGAGATTTTTTGGAAACATTTTTTAAGTATCCCAAGATACAGAAGGATGTTTTAAATAAACTTTCATACAGTTTATGTGAGTATTAATGGTATATGTGATTGTGAAATTATTTTTTTTTAAGAAAAATTTGAATGTTAAATTATAAAATAAGTGAACACATTTTTAAATCGAAGTATTTGGCAGAATTTGAAAAATTACAGTTAGCGTTCAGAAACATTTTAGGACAACAAATTAGTACTGAAGTAAACAATAAAGAACATTGTTTACTACAGGTCTCCTTTAAAGTAGAAGGAGTTGATGTAATTTTTAAAGAGTTAGTATACTTCTTAGAAATAAAAAATTGGAAATCCGAATTCACTGCATTAACGAATAAGTTAAACGATCATTTAGCAGCATTGGTTATTTTTATTTCAAATAAAAATAAAAACTAACGAATAAATTATTTTTAATAACGAATACATTTAGATGTATGGAAACCATTTCAAATTTATTTGAAATTTTTATTTAGAATAAATTTTTATTCAAAAATAATTTATTTTGAATAAATTTGCTTGAATAAAAAAAAAGTTTGATTGAAATTTCGAAAAACGAATAAATTATTGAACATTTTTTTTAAAGGAAAATCTGCCCACAGATGTTTTCAATACAGATCAAATAAATTCAGTTTTGCAAGCGTTCAATGTAGGTGTAAAGGAAAAGTTCTACTACTTGGTAGCCGGGCGGAAAACATATATGATTTATTAGATGAGGCACTAAGGGCCCAGACAACAATTCAGACGGGTTGGCAAATATCTGAGGAAATGTATAATTTCGGACAATGATCCGAAACGACCTTGGCACAGCCGGTAGGACTAACTTATAGTTTGGAATAAGATCCTTTATCAATAAATACTGCAAGACTTGCAATTTATTAAATTGTTGTCGCATTTGTACAAAAAAAGTACTGAACATAGTATGCTTTTTCTTGAAGGTGTTATTGAAAGAATTACGCAAAAATGTGTAAAGTCTAACAAAGTCTAGTTTCTAATGCAAAAAATATCCTTCAGTACGACTTTATCATTACATGAAGGAAAATAAGCTTTTAAAATTCGAGAAGAATTCGGTTCGAATGAAAAATTGTAGAATTTGACTAATATCAACAAAATACTACTAAAATTCTAGAATTTATTATCTGAATATTAAGAAAGAAAATTATTTAATTATCAAAAAAAGTATAAAAACGCTTTATTCTACTGGATTTTGAGAACTTAATTTATTGAAAAATACTTTTCCTACACCGAAAAAAAAACTGTACTAAAAATAAATAAAAATGTATTTAAAATAAATACATATGTCTTTGATTTCGTCCAATAGCAAATGTATTTGTTTTTAATACATTGATGTAGTTGGTTTTGTATGGGAAATAACTACATAGTTTTACTGCATTTCTATAAAAAAAATTTAATACATTTGTATTAAAAATCGTAAAATTTGTCTTTACTTATACGTCCTGAAATATGTAGAAAAATTACTGCATATACGTTTAATTTTACTGTAAAAAGTCAATATATATTCATATTTTAAATCATATTTAAGAAAACATGATGGCGAAAATTAAAGATATGTATATATTATGAAAATATTGAAATATGTATAGTATGCTGAAGCGATTCAAAAGCGCCTTTTTTTAATTTTCACAATTTATATGCGTCAAAATAGTCTCAAATCTGCCATTCATTAAAATAAAATGTTCAATATATATTACTACAACAGTCGCGACAAAACAATATTATAAATTTAAATTTAATAATGACTAGCTGTAGGGTGTGGCATTTTTTTTTTCATGTCAAATTTAAAAAAAATTTAGTTCAGTCGCTCAGAAGCAATCGTTGACGACGGATGTATATTTGCGTGCAATTCCCTTCATTTTAATCAATTATTTTATAAACAAATTTTAAAAAATAATACGAAAAATTTCAGTAAGATAAAGTTTAAAACATTTTTTCGAAATTTTGACAGCAAACACATTGCGAACTAATATTTAAATGTTTTTCAAGAATGCTTAGAGAATTGTGATAAATTACTCTCCCGACACACTTTTTTGGTAACACAATTTTTTTTTGATTTTTTGCAAAAACTAATATCTGGACCCAGATTTTTTTTTGCCTATAATCCGTAGGGAAAGGTTCATATTTTATTTTGTGATAAAGTTTGCATCTGCTACATGTCGAAATCGTGCGATAACTTGCGATATAAAGTAACAAAAATTGCCATTTGAAGTTGTTCAATGTTCTGACTATTTTGTTCGAGTCGTCGTCATAAAAACAGCAGATGGCACACACAAGCGTGCAATTGCCACGGTTTGCAAATTGCCTACTGACATCTCACCACAGCCCAATTAACTTTTTGAAAACCAAGCTTCCAACGGGAACAGGATGTTCGAGCCTCCAAATAAATTGCATCAATTCATCGCAATTGCACTCATCGTCCACTCTATTCGCACTATTGAATAACAAAAACCACATCAAATCATCGCCTGATATTATAACTGTCGCAACGCACCGCTTACTGCAACTAATGCTACGTGCATAAAAAATTCATGTTTTTTTTGGCTCTCGATATTTTTTGTGTAGAATCTAACAATATTTTTGGTATATTTTTTTTTTCATTTTCTTTAGACTACTGATTTACGGGTCTTTTCCACGTTTTGTTTGAATTACATATTTTTACAAAAATGATTTGATTATCGAAGTTTTACCAGGAATATAATATTATTTTACCATAAGGACATCATTATCATTAAAGACTCGGTTTTTATATTAAATAATATTAAATAGTTTCGTTTTATTATATTTCAATATTAATATTTTTGGTTTTAACAATTCAATTCATTTACGATATTTCCGTTTTAATTATAATTTCATATACAACGTGTCCGATTAAATTATAATCTAATTTCAGTTTTACAATATATTTTATAACCAACAATTCTCTTGACCAACAATCACGCTCACTCTGTAGTTTTAAGCCACATGCCTGAGCGATAGCAACTGTTGTGTCACAGCTAATTGATTTGTATGGCATTTTCGGAAGTCCTATCATTCGATCAACACTGTGAATTGCATCAATAGGGGGCATACCCTAGGCATTGGTTAATATGTAAAAAAAACATAATACAAACATCCTTCTTCTTTTGACAGTTCTAACCTTTAAAAAAAAAATGGGCGTAACTTTACGTCAGAACACTTTTCCGGTCATTTCGTCTTTACAAACTCAAAAATTCTTTACAGACTCTAAATACAAATTTAATCTTTTCTGATTGCTTCTTTTTAAATAAATATTATCAGGTAAATCTAATACGTCTACGTGGCTCTCAGAAGGGTTCCTTGAAAAATAATCGGCAATGTTGGCTTCTGATTTAATGTGAACAATTTTAAGTGTACACTGATAGAGTTAAATCTATATATACATTACAGACCATTTGCTGCCATTACCGGTATTCCTTATTCCTTATATTCGGAATAAAAATATGCTGCAACGGTTTATTATCTCTTACCAACATAAACTCTCTACTCGGTTATTTTCCTTATTACTTGCACGTACACGCTGAATCATATAAACTTTTGCGCAAAATAAATATGATAGAAGATGGTGTTGAAGTTTTAGATCGTACAGACAAAATGCAAATTTTTAGAAACAATGTTAAACAAAATCAGACCAGAGCTTATGAAACTAATCGAAAAATATACAATCTGCGTTCTAGGCCGTCTGCGCGACAAACTCAACCCGGTCGCGGCAAGAAATAATTAAACACAAACTCTACAATCAACACATATTCACAACAACAACAGAAAGGAATTTCACAGAACTTCAACGAACACAGCGAAGGAATTCCACAACTCAACACAACAAAGAAGACACAATATATTCAACTCATAAGGTTTGATATCATTACATTTTAAATCCGTCACGCCAACCCATTCATCACCCGAACAATTGTGTCCAAAGCAATAAAATTGCCAAATTCAATGCGAAACTTGCATCCATATTTTTAAAAGTCAAAGTGGTAAAACGATTTTGTAGTAGTTATTATTGACTAGTTGATCTTGAATTAGGTGTATTTCATGCCAAGGATATGCAGCGACACCCTTGATCATTATTCTAACATAATTTTAGGTGAACCATTTGCAGATAATTCAAAATCATCGGCTTTGTGAAGGTAGCCTTTATTTTAATTCATTCATTAACAATTTTCTCAATACACTCTCAACAATTTTCTCAAGAATGTCATCGAGCACACCCTGCTTGCTAACTATTCACTACTACTTTTGTTTTCTGAACACTTCCCAATCGAGAAATATATATAGTAATCGATATCTGTTGCCCCAAGCGAAGCTATCAAGCTCGTGTTACGAAGGCATATACCTTCTTTCCTAAAGAACTACGAAGCTGAATGGTTGTGAAAATAAATAATACACGGATAAAGGAATACGATAAAAAAATACGTTCATTATAAACACCGTGATATTGATTCGCTATAATAACTTTTGAAACCTAGCTATATACCCACTTCTTTAGGAAAATTGAAATATATCCTAATTGGTTTAAGGTGATTCATAGAAGTGGATATTATTCCATATAGCCCCTTGCCCAGTACTCCTATGGCCATATAATTTTTAATCAGAGCCCAACTATAACATCCACGTTGTGATTACCAGAATTTGACCACAGGGACCTTCGAGTCAGCCCTACCTGGTATGTTCGCCTAAACATACAATTTTACGACAAAAATAATAGAGAACAATTGGCATAAAAGTTATAAAAATGTGCAACATATAGATAACTTAAAATAATAAAAAAATAATTACGATAAAATAAGTGATTTAAAGAAAAAAAAAAGAAATAAAAAATATATATGATTTAGAATAGAACAAAATATAATGATTAACATTTGCTGTACGGGTATGTAAAGTAAAACAAGAAATTTAAAGAATAGAAAAAAATACGTATCATAAAAAAATAAACAGAAATAGAAAAAAGGTAATTTATAAATCAACTTTCGTCGACACATAATTTTCTAAACAAAAAGAAAATAAAACATATCTTAACATCAATATCAATATCAACGAGAATTCCTGCAACAGGCCTGAAGCTTCGGATCTCCAAGTAAGTTATCTAAATATCTAAAATTATTTATAAATTGCTTTATTTCTTTAAATTATACCTATATTAAATTTCATATTAGACTAAATTGAATATTTGAAGATCTATTTTATTTATTTCTTGTTCGACTTACACATACCATTTAAATTATACAATTTTAAAATTAAATATATTTTCCTACTTAAACTATTAAAATTTGATGCAGATAATTATAAATTATAAAAAAAAAACTTTCTTGTATTCAATGAAATTCACAAAGTACTTTAGGTTTATTAATAATTTTAGAATAAGCCAGATTGTATTTATGCAAATATTATGAGACATAGGTCCAAAACTGAAGCCGAGCTTTAGAAAAACTGCAATAGACCCCAGTATAAAACTAGCCACATTTCTACGATTTCTTGCTGTTGGAAGTTACCAAAAATCCGTAGGAAACAAATTCGCGTCGTGCTTGTCCCAAGCCGCGGTGTCAAATGTGATTAATGAATGTTTGGACATTTTCAAACATGATTTCTGTCCTAAATGAATAAAATATCAAATGACAGCAGTGGAATAGTCCGAAACAAAAAAATATTTTTATAACAAATACAACTTATCCGGAGTAATTGGCTGCATCGATGGCACCCATATACGAATCAAAAGTCCCGCAGAAAATGATAAACACTTGTATTACAATAGAAAAGGGTTAAATCCAAATTAAATCCAAACAAGATAATTTTTATTTTTTTAGATATGCGACCACAACTTAATTATAAAATATATTGATGCAAGGCATCTAGGAGCAAACCACGATTCGTTTGTTTGGAAAAGCAGCGCCGCTAAACACTATTTAAGAACGCTTTACAATTCTGGAAAGTAAAATACATGGCTTCTAGGTAAATAATAACTTCAAGTCATTCAAATTAACTAGCTTTAAGATTAGCAAAAAGTTTTAAAGATGTCGGCTCTTTTTCTAAAGAGTACATCGAAATCTCACACAACTCAATTAATCATTGTAACAAAATTTCGCATATTCAACTATTTTTAAGAGTTCGTAACAGGAGTTTGAAATAGACCGAACAGAAAACAAAAGTTCCGAACTCAAATATTCGAATCATATGATCAAAGGTTTCGGCTCAAATGTTCCGCTCGGAACATTCCGTCGTTGGAAGTATTTTTTGAGAATCTTTAAACGTAGGGCTGGATTCATATCCTTTTGGATGAATATGTTCCAATTTTAAATTAGTTCCAAGGGTCACAAATACCTACTCATTGGAACAGATAGAACCAAAAATGTTACAATGACTCACTCAGATTCACACAATAAAAAAAAAAAATTCCAATGATGCACTTGAATGCGTCTCCAGTTAATCAGTCCCAAGTTCCGGAGGAACTTTTGAGCAAAAGTTCCAATTGAAACGTTTGTTCTCGAAACTTTTAGTTTCTTTTCGTTCCAGAACAAAACGAATACCAAACGATCTCTAATAGTTCCGGTTTCTACCCTTGGTTAGTAGTAAATTTCCAATACATTCTTCAGAGAATATTTTCATTGTGATTTTTTTTTCATTCGTTCGAAAAGAAGAAATCTACTCCTTTGGGAAATTTCGTTGCACCTTTTGAAGATTTGGTCTGAACCGAACTGTGTTATTGGTTTTTTTAAATTTCGGATTTTTAAGTCCTAACGACCTTCTTTTATTCTCATATTAATCCAAAATTAATGGTGTGGCCAATATACTGCAGTTTAGCCCTATTAAATATGTATCTAATGTTAAACGTTTTTACTACACTGCTCTGTTTACATTTAATATAAATCGCTTATTTCATTAAATTTAATAAATCCCTAATGACCCCTTTTCGAAACCCTTTTCATCCTCATGAAATAATTTTTAACGAAAAACAAACAAAGGCACGGAACGCAATTGAGCGGTGTTTTGGGGTATTAAAAAATCGGTTCCGCTGCATAATTGGAGAACGTGGCATTCATTATTGTCCTGAAAACGCAATAAAAATTATGAATGTTTGCGCTGCAGTTCACATTGCATGCATATTTTATAAAAATGCGTGGCCAGAATTAGAGCTAACTAACATTAATGATGACATACATTTCGAAGATGAACGCGTTGCAGAAGTTTCGAATATAGCAACAAACATCAGAAAACGTCTGGCCGAAAGTATTCAATAAAAGTATTTAATATTAAAAATCAATATATATGTTTATTTTTAACAAGTTACATAATTATAATTAAATGAATGAAATAATAATATTAAAAATTATTCTGATTGTATAAACAATGTTAAAAATTTCTCCATAACCACTGACTGTCTTTTAGATGCCGCTGTCAGTCTTCCGAATTCATCTATTAGTTTATTTTGATTTTTCACTTGCTCGCGAAGTAGTTCGACGGTTTCCATGTCTAACCTTCTCTTGCGATGTTGTGGTGACTTATGTGTATTGTTTCATGTGGAGGGTGAAAGTGTATTTTGTATTAGCGGTATGGTTTTTATCTTGTATTAGGGGTTGTGCGAAAAGTTGCCGCCTCCCGTCGCCCGTAAACTACCACTATTCTCTAAAATTTTTTTCTTCGTCCTTGACTTCAAATCTGACCAAACTTTCTTCCATTCGGAAACTGTTCTGTTTGGTGGGCCATGCAAAATAAGCTTTTCGCTGATTATCTGCCACGTGGACTCGACGGTAACTCGATTCGCACCAAAAACAGGAATGCCTCTTGCAATTTGCGGGTGATTTTGTAATTCCCGCACGAGAATTCCAAATTTCTGATTTGTTGTTTTTTTTAGCTGAAATAAAAAATACATTGTAACAAAATGTTGCAAAAAAGAAACATCTTTTTACCACTTTTTATAATCCATTATATTTGCTTGAACGTTGCTATTTACTCTATCGTCAAATTTGACAATTTATTTCGTGTGAACAAACTCTACATAATTTAAAATTTTGTTACGTTTCTAGCGTAAGGTATATAAACGTTCTCGCTATTCATGAACAGAAAACTTGTGTCACGAGTTTTTAAAGCTATATTTTATAGAATTCGTTGTCGTCTGGAGATACATGATTTGGCCGTAATTCTATTTTAATTCATGTTTCATAAGTTATTTGTTTTTCTATGATCATGTCATTCATCATATTAATAGTTATTAATCTTTGCATTGACTACGAGCTAAGCCCTTCCCAAGTACATGCAGTTCGTTATAACATACCGAATGTAGCTTCGAGGAAGTAAAACCAAGCCGACGCAAAAGAACCATTACATACGTCAGGCGTTGTGGTGGATATATATATATATATATATATATATATATATATATATATATATATATATATATATATATATATATATATACATATATATATATATATATATATATATATATATATATATATATATATATATATATATATATATATATATATATATATATATATATATATATATATATTATATTATTTATTATTTTCGTAACGAATAAATATTCGTTACAGTATTAAGAATTAAAACAAAACAAAAATTAAGTATTTATTTTATGTTATTTTATTTACGGCCGGTTACATAAAAATAACCAGCAGTTAAAATTATATTTGACAAATAAATTATTTTTTATTTCAATATTGAAATTGTCACTTTAACTAACCGATTTCCATCGATTTACTTTAACTCATAGTTCAAAGTTTTATGGAACCGGGCCTGCAAAGTGAATTAATTTAACAATAGAGTTAAACAAGTGTTCCGAAATTTCTATAGCTTTACAAATCAGCTCCACAGCTGAAGGGGACACGTGACTGCACTGGATGTGACATGTCGTCAACATAGTTTTCACTCATTCACAGAAAATAGTGATGAGTTTTTATGGTCCGATAAGCCCAGTGACCTTGGGACCCTTTTTAGTTTTAACAACTGAGTCCATTTTATACAAAAATAATATATAGATAATATATAGGAGCCATTCCACACCAAATCGACCAAAAGTAGTCAAATTTGAGATTTTACCTTTTCGATTTCAATGAAATTTTGGGCAACTGATAAAGGGTATGCACTGACCAATTTTTTTCGTCCACTGCTTTTAGAGATACAGTGGCTCAAAGTTACAAAAAATGGGCAAAAAAAAAACTTTTAATGGTTGTTCATATTTAAATATCTCTTAATATAATCGTTTGTGGCTTGTTTTAAAGCTAATAGAACAAGCTTTTAGAAAAATTAAGTTGTAACTTCTAAAAGTGAACATGTGGCCCGTTACCATTATCCTTGCACTTCAAAATTGATGTCCTTAAAAAGGACCCTTTTTGAAACGAATGGAAATGTACTCAAGATTCTACTTTTTTATTTATGTTTAAAAGAGCGCAAAATAAATTTTTGGGGCGCATTCAGTAAAATTTGGAAAATCACTAGAGAACTAAAATAAGGGAGTTTTTTGGAAACATTTTTTAAGTATCCCAAGATACAGAAGGATGTTTTAAATAAACTTTCATACAGTTTATGTGAGTATTAATGGTATATGTGATTGTGAAATTATTTTTTTTTAAGAAAAATTTGAATGTTAAATTATAAAATAAGTGAACACATTTTTAAATCGAAGTATTTGGCAGAATTTGAAAAATTACAGTTAGCGTTCAGAAACATTTTAGGACAACAAATTAGTACTGAAGTAAACAATAAAGAACATTGTTTACTACAGGTCTCCTTTAAAGTAGAAGGAGTTGATGTAATTTTTAAAGAGTTAGTATACTTCTTAGAAATAAAAAATTGGAAATCCGAATTCACTGCATTAACGAATAAGTTAAACGATCATTTAGCAGCATTGGTTATTTTTATTTCAAATAAAAATAAAAACTAACGAATAAATTATTTTTAATAACGAATACATTTAGATGTATGGAAACCATTTCAAATTTATTTGAAATTTTTATTTAGAATAAATTTTTATTCAAAAATAATTTATTTTGAATAAATTTGCTTGAATAAAAAAAAAGTTTGATTGAAATTTCGAAAAACGAATAAATTATTGAACATTTTTTTTAAAGGAAAATCTGCCCACAGATGTTTTCAATACAGATCAAATAAATTCAGTTTTGCAAGCGTTCAATGTAGGTGTAAAGGAAAAGTTCTACTACTTGGTAGCCGGGCGGAAAACATATATGATTTATTAGATGAGGCACTAAGGGCCCAGACAACAATTCAGACGGGTTGGCAAATATCTGAGGAAATGTATAATTTCGGACAATGATCCGAAACGACCCTGGCACAGCCGGTAGGACTAACTTATAGTTTGGAATAAGATCCTTTATCAATAAATACTGCAAGACTTGCAATTTATTAAATTGTTGTCGCATTTGTACAAAAAAAGTACTGAAAATAGTATGCTTTTTCTTGAAGGTGTTATTGAAAGAATTACGCAAAAATGTGTAAAGTCTAACAAAGTCTAGTTTCTAATGCAAAAAATATCCTTCAGTACGACTTTGTCATTACATGAAGGAAAATAAGCTTTTAAAATTCGAGAAGAATTCGGTTCGAATGAAAAATTGTAGAATTTGACTAATATCAACAAAATACTACTAAAATTCTAGAATTTATTATCTGAATATTAAGAAAGAAAATTATTTAATTATCAAAAAAAGTATAAAAACGCTTTATTCTACTGGATTTTGAGAACTTAATTTATTGAAAAATACTTTTCCTACACCGAAAAAAAACTGTACTAAAAATAAATAAAAATGTATTTAAAATAAATACATATGTCTTTGATTTCGTCCAATAGCAAATGTATTTGTTTTTAATACATTGATGTAGTTGGTTTTGTATGGGAAATAACTACATAGTTTTACTGCATTTCTATAAAAAAAATTTAATACATTTGTATTAAAAATCGTAAAATTTGTCTTTACTTATACGTCCTGAAATATGTAGAAAAATTACTGCATATACGTTTAATTTTACTGTAAAAAGTCAATATATATTCATATTTTAAATCATATTTAAGTAAATATGATTGATAGTGAGTCTGTGTGGTATCATTCATATGTGCCCAGCTAGTTACTCTTTCCGCCCTTTGCGACTACTATAAAAACTTCTTGTTGTACAAAAATCATTTTTTTGTATAACAATAGTTTGCAGAATGGTGGACTGGCGTTTCTTTGGTCCGAACAATGCATTTGATTTGATATTACATTCTTTGACCACTTGTCTTCGGAAAATAGAATATACTAACAAAAACACGTCTTATGATGAGTGCATTTCATTTCTTTTGCAAGTGCAACAACAAACCACACACCATCGAAGCTCGCGATCGAGTTTTCGTAGAAATACAACAAACAAAATTCGTGGCTGTTGTTTTACAACAAGACTGGCTTGGTACTCAACAAGAGAGGTCAGGTTGTCCGATGCCCAGGTGAGTAGGAGAAAGAAGAATAAAGCGAAAGATCACAAAGAGACTGAAAAAGCTAAAGGCGACGCTGGAGCTTTCTCTTCCCCAGCTGGAGGTGGAGGTTACTCCGACTGAAGCCGGACCATCCGCTGCTGCTGTGGTGGCTGCCAATGCACCTGAGAAGCGCAATGGCAAGAAGTTTAAAACCTTCACTGCTACTACGAAACTCCGTAACTACTAGAACTCGACAGTCTTCAGTGATATTGCTTCCACAAGCAAGAGCACTGGCGCTTCATGTTCCGGATCGGCTGCGGATGAACTGCCTTCAACATCCACTGTTAGAGAAGTAAAACACAGCACGATCATCTTTGGTGCCTAGTCAGCACCGGCGATGTCAGTGCAAACGCAAAAAGCTATGAGACGAGTGATGGCATCATTAAGGTACTATGCTCGTCTCAAGCCGATTTCGATTGGATTGTCACAGGCGTTGCTGAAATCCCCCCTTTGGGCAAATCGCGCTTTGCTGTTTTAAGTGGAGACGAACCCAAACGAAGGCGAGCAATAGGAAATGCTTGCCTGCCTACGTGCTCAAACAAGGGAATCGAAACGAACGGATGGAAAATCTATAGCCATAAACCAGAGCGAGCTCCGAAAGACAAGGAGGGCTCAACCCTGCACTAAGAAAACAAGATGTTTATGAAAGTCTTGCTGCAACCATCCATTTAAATTTACGCCTTGTAGCAAATATTCAAACATCCCAAAAGTTTCAATAAAGTTGCAGCAAAACTATTAATATTTTTTAAATATGACATATATGCAGATAGTTACGACATATTTGACACTACAGCAATGGAAATTGCTGTTTGCATTTGACTGATAGCAAACATCTAGAGTTCTTGAACATCTGCAGCAAAACTTTTTAGGTATTTTGGACATTTGACTACCATAAAAAATAAAAATGGCGTACTTTTTCCTTAAGCTCGATTTATCCACAACAATAAAGTATATCAAATGGTGTAAAAAAGTGCCAATTCAAATACTACATTTTAATGGTAAAAGAGAAAGTAAAATATCCTGTGATTAAAATTATCAACCCGTGATGGAAAATATTTATTTTCAGAGTTTACTTTGATGACAGCATCGCCGGTCGGACTTGGTTCTTCAGCGAAGAAATCTCACAATTTTACCTTCGAAGGAATTATAATGACGATGTATACCCACGATACTTTTTTAATTTTAGAATAATTAAAAATATATTTGATTAATTTTTTTTAATTCAATAAAAATTACTCCGCGAACTCTAATGGAGTACCTTTTTCAAATATTCATCAACTATCTGCCTATTTGTAAGATGTTTAATTGATGGTTGCTATACATAATGGTAAATTTGAAAGATGATTGCTAGCAATATTTATCGTATTTGTCGGATGTTTGAGAGATGATTGTCTCAAATACGATATTAATAATTTGTAAATAACTTGATATTTATGGCTGTGATATTTCTGGTAATCATCTTTGTTTTCTTAGTGTGGTTGTTGGCTTAGACCAGAAGTCGTTAGATGTCATGCTATCTACTAAGTACGACAGTCATCTAAACCTATTTTTTGGACGGATCAAATTCCGAATCAATTCCAAATGAATAGACACATGATGAGTAACGAATTAATTATCCTATCATGATATTTACTCAGATCAATCTGGACACATTCTAAAGCTTCTACCGCTTTATTAGGTAAACGGCTCTCCATGTTGCATACATTACCTCACATCACAACCATTCAAGAACAAATGCATCTGTGGTCTTAGTGAACTACGTGGTGAAACCATACTATACGATGAGCAAGCCGTAAGACTTAGAAGCTGTCTTATAGTATCGAAACACTTTGCTGTCACCAAGTTAACCCAATTATGTGGGCAAAACCTGGTGGCAGCCAAAGTGAGCTGTGAAAGCGATAGTGAATGGAAATATTTGATTTCCGCCTCAGGCTTCTTCCCCGTACTACCTCCGCCAAAAGCAATTGTTGAGCTCATAGAGTACTGTGATCTTAAGGAGACTGGCCTTATTCTTTGCTGTGACGCTAATGCTCAACACACTGTGTGGGGGCAGCAGCAAATGCGACGCACGAGGTACCAGACTCCTTGACTTCATTATGACCTCCAATCTGAACATTCACAACACTGGTAATGAACCTACGTTTGTGACTGCTAGAAGACAGGAAGTGATTGACCTTACTTTGTCTAACTGTAGACTGAGAGAGTCAATCTTTAACTGGAAGGTTCTTAAAGAAGATTCTTTATCGGACCACAGGTATATCGAGTTTCATACTGACCGAGGGGTGCTGCCCTCTATGACGGTAAGAAACCCTAGAAAAACGAACTGGGCACGCTTCAGACATGAACTTGAGAATTCCCTCAATATTCCTGTCAGAATTTGTACCAAAGAAAATATTGAGACGTCCGTTCAAGTTATGAACGATGTCATAAATTCTAGTTTTGTACGAACATGTCCGGTACGAAAAACGTTATCTAGACGTTATACCTTTCTTGGTGGAACGCTTGTCTTGAAACCTTGCGCAAGGATTCCAGAAAGCTTCTACATAGGGCCCTAAGGAGCAACTTAGACTCTGGCTGGTTTCTTTATCGAGCTAAGCAGAAAGAGTATAAGAAACGAATTCGTAAATCGAAAAGTGTTTCCTATAAAGACTTCTGCAGTAGCATCGAATCCTGCAGTGAGACTAGCAGATTGGTCAAGTTTCTTAAAAGAGACCGAACTGATCGACTGGACTCACTGCGGAGACCTGATGGCTCGTATACTGAGTCTAAGACAGAGGCACTCAGTGTCCTAGTTGAGACTCACTTTCCGGGAAATCAAATCCACATAGGGCCACTTTGTAATCCCAGCTCTGGGGACTGCAATAACAACTCTAATGTGACAAAACATGACTGGCAGGTTGCCAGATTGGTTGTGTACGATGAAGCTATCCAATACGCAGTGGCCTCTTTTGATGGCTTCAAGTCACCTGGACCGGATGGCATCTACCCAGTCATGCTACAGGAAGGTATAACCCAATTGCTACCATGCCTAAAGAAGATCTTTAGAGCAAGTCTCGCATGGGCATACATTCCGACATCCTGGCGTTTAGTTAAAGTAGCCTTCATTCCTAAAGTTGGAAGAGAAGACTATTCCATAGCCAAGAGCTTCAGACCCATTAGTATGATGTCCTTCATACTAAAGTGTCTAGAAAGACTAGTTGAGCTGCACATCAGAAAAACATCGCTGTCAAGGTACCCACTATCATCAAGACAATGTGCCTACCAACGTGGAAAATCCTGTGAAACAGCATTGCAACATCTGGTTGGCCGGATCGAGCATGCTTTTCAGAGGAAGATGTACGTGATGGGCATATTTGTTGACATCGAGGGTGCTTTTGATAATGCGACTTTTGATGGAATGTGTGACGCAGCTAGAAGGCATGGAATAGATGAAACATTGGTCAAATGGCTAAGGTCAATGCTAATGTTTAGGACCATCACTTCTGAGGCGGAGTGCGGTCAGTATATTATGGCAGGGGTAAATAGAGGTTGTCCTCAAGGAGGCGTTCTCTCCCCCCTGCTCTGGTGTATGCTGGTTGACTCTCTAGTCAACGATCTCGATGGACCAGGTGTCTATTCCCAGGCTTATGCAGATGATGTTGCCATTCTTGCCACAGGCTTTTCCCTCAATGAGGTCTGTGTTAAAACACAAAACTCGTTGAACCGAATTGACAGCTGGTGTACTGCAAACGGACTTTCCGTCAACCCTCACAAAACAGGGATTGTTCTCTTCACTAGGAAAAGAATAATGACAGGATTATCTCTACCAGTACTTAAGGGTGTCACTATTCCTCTGTCTAACGAAGTAAAATATCTGGGCTTAACTCTAGATAGTAAACTACTTTGGACAAAACATGTTGAAAATAAAATTTCGCGAGCATTGAATGCCTTCTGGCAATGCAGAGGAATTTTTGGGAAGACATGGGGACTATCGCCGAACAAAACCTTATGGATTTACACGGAAATGATAAGACCGATGATATCATATGCATCGGTAGTCTGGTGAAACAAGCTGTCGCGAAAATGCGTGACAACTAGTCTTGCCAAGATTCAGAGAACCGTGTGTCTGGGTGTTACTGGTGCCTTTCACACTACACCTGGTCAAGCACTGAATGCAATCTTAAACCTACCACCACTTGACATCTTCATCAGAGGCGAAGCCATGAAAGGCTGCTGGAGACTAAAACGAGGTGGTTTCTGGTTTAATGTTCCCTGGAATATCTCTAACATTGCACTTGACACTCCATTAGACACCTGTCAACTGGTGATGCCCTCTGATGCAATGATTACAGAAATATTACCAAGACGAAATTTTGAGGTCTGCCAACCTGACATTCAAGACTGGCTAACGCCTGACTGTGAGTCAGGTAGAGGGTCACACCGCAATTTCCCAGACGGCTCCAGAACCGATCAGGGATCTGGTGCTGGAGTGTTTGTGGAACCGGATGACCGCAGACTTCACTTCGCCTTAGGCGACAATGCCTCGGTATTTCAAGCCGAAGTTTTTGCTATACTTATGGCTATGGACTACATTGCGGATAATAGATGGCAGAACAGGGCTATGTCAGTTTGCAGCGATAGTCAGGCTGCTCTTATGGCTTTGAACAACCAGGTCATCACATGTTGGTAAATACAATACACTGAAACTGATTTGGGTGCCGGGCCATAAAGGAGTTTCGGGCAATGAAACATCTGACGAACTAGCACGTGCTGGATCTGAGGATAATCCATTTGGACCAGAACCTGTGCTTGGACTACCTGCATCTACGGGATGCTCTTGGGTCGCCTCCGCACACAAGAGCAGATGGCTGAATGAGACGAAATGCAGATTCTCCAAGCTCATGACACCGACGATAACCAAAAGATCGGCCTCGTTTCTACTTTCCTTAAGTAGAAAGGAGTGCAGAAAACTGACGGGACTTCTAACTGGAAACAACGCATGTGAAAAGCACATGAACGCAATCGGCTTGGCCGAAAGCGCCTTATGTTCTGCCTGCTAGAAGAAACTGGCACCACAGAGCACGTCCAGCATTTTCTAGAATTAGATGGCACATACGTGATGAGAAAGGATCAGCTTCACTCTTTATCACATAATAGCGTCATTAAGTATCATTAAAAACTAGGGAACTGGGTCACAGCACAATGTATATAACCCTGTCTGAGTGCTGTGGCACCCTGCTCTCAATGGTATCGCTGCAAGTTGGTTAGTCCTAAGCCTTTACATTTCATGTCAAATGTTTGTGTAACAAATGCAGCTTGCGCCAACATTTAATTAAAATCATTTTTGTTGGAATGCACATTGGGAAAAAAATCAATTTTTATGGCCAAAATTATAAAAAGTTTTCAGATTATTGTTTTCTTTATTTTTTGTAGTAATGTATTTGAGGATTTGTTTTTTTTATATTAAAATGGGAAATAAAAAAAATAAAAATGGCGAACTTAAAAACTTATATGAAGTCGAACAATATTGTTGACAGAAAATATTATAGAGCGGTCGGCTTGCAAGGTGCAAATACTTTAGAGACTGATTCCTTGGATTTTAGAAAGAAGATTGTAAAATATATATATATTTTTTTTCATAATTTGAAAAGTAAGTTTTTAAAAAATTTTACTTTTTTCAAATACACCAATTTTACAAGAGTTACACTAAAAAGGTGCAAAACGGGGCAATTCATACTTTCTCATTGTTCCCCTGTATTTGAAATTAAAAAATCGCGTGTTAATCCGTGTTAATCGTATTCTAAAGTGAAAAATAATTTATCTAAATCGAAATATCTAACTTCAACATGGCCGTATCCATCAGAGCCAAATTTAATAAGAATTACACTGTTCTACAAATTGAGGGTTGTTGGCCTAATCTGGAATGAAACCTATCAATTCTGGTTGATTTCGATCTCCTGATTCTTGCTGTGTACTCAGAATTTTCCCTATACGTCGAGCATTAGCACATAAGTTGCAAAAAATGCCGTTTTTAAAACTTTATATCGCATGATTTCGTCATGTTGCAGATGCAAACTTTATTACAAAATAAAATATGAACCTTGCCCTACGGATAATTGGTAAAAAAAATGTGTGTCCAGATATTAGTTTTTGCCAAAAATCAAAAAGAAATTTGTGTTACCAAAAAAGTGTGTCGGGAGAGTAATTTATCACATTTTCTAAGCTCTCTTGAAAAGCATTTAAATATTAGTTCGCAATGTGTTTGCTGTCAAAATTTCGAAAAAATCTTTTAAACTTTATCTTACTGACATTTTTCGGAATATTTTTAAAAATTTGTGTTGAAATATTTGATTAAAATGGAGGGAATTGTTCGCAGAGATATACAATTTCATACATATATAATGTAGTGGTGCTAGATGCAAAATCGAACAAAATTCTTAGCATCTGCTGTACGCATTATGGAAAAACATGATGGAGAAAATTGCACTGCGTAATCTCCTGGTGTGTATCTGATTCGGCTGGTTTTAATGGGTTAAAAAAATCAAATATACATCCGTCGCCAACGAATGCTTCTGAGCGACTGAACTGAAATTTTTGAAATTTTGACATGAACAAAAATAAGAAATGCTACTCTTAATTAAAATTAAATTTATAATATTGTATGGACGCGGCTGTAGTTGTTATATGTAATGAACATTTTATTTTAATTAATGACAGATTTGGGACAATTTTTAGTAACGAAGATGAAGTTTATCATAAACTAGTTTAAACTAAATACCTAATGAATGAGAGCTTAGAGAATGAATGAGAGCTTAGAGAGAATCTCTCGACACACTTTTTTGGTAACACAAATTTCTTTTTAATTTTTTGCAAAAACTAATATCTGGACACAGTTTTTTTTTACCAGTTATCCGTAGGACAAGGTTCATATTTTATTTTGTAATAAAGTTTGCATCTGCAACATTTCGAAATCGTGCGATAACTTGCTATATAAAGTACCAAAACGGCATTTTTTGCAACTTTGACTCGATTTTGTGCAAAATCTCGAAAGTACAATACAAGAAAAGTTCAAAATAAGAAAAGTACAATACTAATATAAAAAAGTATATGCATATGTGCTATGTTAAATTACCTATCATTAGACGGTAATTTTATGTCGATGTCATATAGTTGGTTTTTGGCCATAGACTTGGCATTTTTCCCAATGTGGAATGGTATAACGAAAAAGTTTTTTTTTTTTTTGAAGAAACAGTGAAGGAAGGTCCACCGTATTCAGACAGATTATATCTGTTGTACTGTGGATATATTGTCTGCGTGTTGTGGACCACGGCATACCAAGCCAAACCGAAGACCTTTGGAATGTAAGTCAGGCATATTTCTGAAGATCTTGCATACATTGTGTGCGAGTCAATCACGTATGATCAATGACTACCACCGTTTGGCAATGATCAAAGTATGATCATTGCAAAATTTTGCATTATTGTATTTTTATATTTTTAATTAACCATTTTTATATATGGATTCATATATGGGGTCATATATGGGTTCATTTCTAATTATATATAGTTATATATAATTGAATAGAGACAAATTACGGATCTGATCCTATCTGATGTCAGATCAAATCATACATGGTTATAACCATTTTAATACGGGTGTAGTTATTTTATTTTCTTGTGATAATTAATATTAAAAAACAAAAAAAAATATTTTTTCTAATAAAACAAATTTATTAGTTCAGAAAATTATATGAATTAATATTAAAAATTTTTTGATTACCAAAAATAAGGTACATGAATTATTAATCTGAAGACTATACACAAAAAATATAAATATAAATATTTAAATTATAAATAAATAAGAAAAATATTTTCCTGATTGTGAAATGGAAGCGCCACTAAGCATCATCAGTTCTCACGACTAAAAGACATGGCAAGCACTTAAGTGTCGCTTTTGAGTTGTTCCACATATACCCTGCCAATAACGTGCAACAGAAAATTGCAAACCGTTGAGTTACTTTTACTTATTTGGCCATTGCAACCCATGGTGGGTTTCAGTCATAGAGTTACCAAGTTTAATTTTCGCTTTTTATTTTCAAAACTAACCAGTTTCAGCGAGAAACCCAAAGAGTTGTCAACACTAGTTTTCTGCCGCCAAGTCATTCGTTCGGAAGCTGTTTATACCTGCTACCTCTGCAGTCTTCCGTCGACTATGTGAATGTGTAGAATACGAAATGGGTTCCGTTTCTACCTACTCACTGTTGCAGTCGTCCGTCGTGTATTCGCATGAACTTTATATAATTAAAAACTGCAGAAAACGAAGACACCATACACTTTTGTAATATGTAGAAATGTTTGTAAATTATTTTAAATAAATACGAATGTAGTAGAAAAACCTTTTTCAAAACATAGACATAAATGTAGTATAATTTACTACAGTAATTTTTATGGTGTAAAAATATAGGTATAGTTTCAGTTCGTAAACATTTTTTTTTCGCATTAAGGGCGAAGAGTTTAACACTAAATTCATATTTTTCCGCGTTTTAGGCGGTTTTCATTTTTGCAATAAAAATCATTTATTTAAAGCATTTTATTGTTTATGTAATACGTGCATTTAAAATAGTTGACTAAATCATTAAAAAAATGATTAATTCATTTTAGTAACAAATACAATATATTAAAAAATAAACAAAAAATCAAAACATGACACAGAGTATAACGAGTATATTGAGTACTCGTTATTATCGATGTCATGATTGCTATTGTTGCAAAGCTGAACAACGATTCTAAAATCAACGTTAGCTTATCAATACAAATTGTTAAATATGAGTTCGTGAATAACTTTAAGAATAATTATAGCAAATTAACGACAACGATATCGCAAACTAATTACAGAATTGCCCCACTGATGTATTGTGTATTCTTATTATTTGATTTGTATGAGAGGTGACCTCGTGCCTGATAAATCATAATTCATTAAAACAAAAAGGTCGATAAAAATAAATCTTAATAATACTCAATTATTTTGTTAATGTTAGCTTTGAAATAATTGCTTTGAGTTACTTTCAACATATCGACAGACAGGCACACTAACAACCAAACAACGGACTATGCAAAGCAATGCAGAGTAGCGATTATTCATAAGAATAATTACGGGGGTTTAGAATGGTGTAGTGCATGCGCAAGCCAGTTACCAACTTCTGTAAGTTACCATAGCCTCTCCTACACAATTCCTAGTCTCACCTTCGCGTTGAGGAACCCCGTTAACCCGAGTAATCAGCTGAAGATCGGGTGGTCTGGTCGGGGACAAACGAGACAGGGATATTGGCCCTCCAAAATGGTGATTGTGCGTTGGGCTTGTGACCCGCCATATAAAAAAGCTAATTCAACAAAAAGAGATAACATGCCTCGGATACCGATCAGAAAACACGATGACAATCTACGCAAACGTATAAAAGACCTGGAATGTCCGAACCTTTTATAGGGAAGGTGCCACTATCCAGATGGAAGAGTGTCGCGCAGCCACTGCAGCAGAGAAAGACACTGCATATAGAGCCACGCTACAGTCGATAGTTACTGAAGCCACGAAGGAGCAATACAGAGAGAAGAGGAAGGAGGAGACACATCTTATCAGGCGCAAGAAAAGAGAATTAGAAAGACGCGAGTGTGAAGATATTGATATGCATGGCGACAGGAATGAGGCCCGAAAATTCTTTCAGAAGATATGACGACCGGAGGTTTAAAGACCGGACCCTCTTCCTATCAGGACGATGACGGGAAGCTAGTAACATATGTCCAGGGTACACTGATATTATGGAGAGAGCACTTCTCTCATCTTCAAGCAGGCGATGACGACAACTACTTCGCCGATATAAAAGACAGCTTGACAACCCCAGTTGCAGACGACGGCGTTGACATACCGCCGCCTGACTGTGATGAGGTCTGCACAGTCATCAACAGGCTGAAAAACAACAAAGCCGCAGGATGAGATGGTCTGCCTGCTGAGTTGTTTAAGACCGGAGGCGATGAGCTCATAACGAGCATGCACCAGCTCATCAGCAAAAAATTGTCAGAGGATGGTCTGCCTGCTGAGTTGTTTAAGACCGGAGCCGACGCGCTCATAACGAACGTGCACCATCTCATCAGCACAATATGGCCAGAAGAAAGCATGCCTATGAATCTCAGTATACTCTGCCCAATCCTTAAGAAGGGGGATCCCACGATACGCGCCAACTACCGTGGGATAAGTCTCGTATATAATGTTCCAACGAGCGTATTATGTGAAAGACTGAAGCCCATCGTCAACAGACTGATTGGATCTTATCAGAGCGGCTTCAGACCAGGCAAGTTCACCATAGAACCGAAGTTTCACATTGCGCCAATTCCTGGAAAAGACCAAGGAGTGGCAGTCGACACCTTTTCGTCGACTACAAAGCTGCCTTCGACAGTCCGATAAGAAGTCGCCTTTACGCCACCATGTCTGAGTTCGGTATACCTGCTAAACTTATAAGGCTTTGAAGCATGACCCTGAGCGACACACGTTGCTCAGTGAGAATTGGGCACCCCCTCTCCGATGCGTTTAAATGAACGAGATTTCAGACAAGGCGATTCCCTATCGTGTGACTTCTTCAACCTAATAATGGAGAAGATTGTAAGATCTTTACAACTCCATCACAATGGCACTATCTTCAACAAGTTCCATGCTGCTCGGGTACGCTGATGATATCGACATCATTGGGCAGAGCGTAGCAACAAATGAAGAAACCTGGACAACACGTCACTATAGACAACCACAACTTTGAAATTCTGAAGGACTTCGTCTACCTAGGTACCAGCATCAACAAGGAAAACAATGTCAGCCTGGAGATTAGTCGAAGAATAACACTTGTCAACAGGTGTTACTTTGGACTCAGTAGGCAATTGAGGAACAGAGCCCTCTCTCGACGGACAAAAACTACGCTCTATAAGTCGCTAATCATGCCAGTCCTCCTCTATGGCGCTGAGGCATGGACGCTTGCCAACACCGATGAGCGAGCTTAAGAGCGTTCGAGAGAAAGATTTTTCGGAAAATCTATGGCCATATGCGTTGAAAACGAGTACATAACCAGATGTAACGACGAACAATAGGAGCTCTACGTCGATATTGACATAATCAGGCACATTTCGACAACCACAATTGGAGTGCAAAACTGGCGCCAGCGCGAGCAATGCAGAAACGATTGGCGAGGGGTAATTGCTGCGGCCGATTCCCATCATGGGTTGTAATGGCCAAAGAAGTAAGTAAGGAAGTAAGTAATGACACTTATAGAGAATAATAAGAATAATTCCACTTTTTACTTTTTTTGACAACTAAGTAGATATGTTTCTTAAAATTAAGAACTCGTTTCGTTGTATATGTATAGTTCTTGATTCTTTCTGAATCCTTAGTAGTTTTTCCTTTCGTATGTTTATTGCATATATAATTGTATTTCATTCTAGTGTCTAGCATATGCTTGGACGATTTGGTGTAGTTATTTTTATCGTATTAAATTATTACTGAGTATTATATTTGAAATGGAAATTTAAGCAGTAAGGAAGGTTAGGTCACATGAGAAATTTCGAAGTATGGAAATTGTGATAGTTGGTGTGATGAATTCAGTAAGAATTGTGAAAATTATAGCCGGTTTAAGCCGACTACAAATACGCAACACATGTGTGATAATGTGTGTGGTTACCATTTAATGTGGTATGTAGGTTCATATTAATCCAAAAAAAGAACTACAAACCAGCAATCGCTGAAGAATTTCCTTTATTTTGATAACCATATGTACAAATGGGAAGGTGTACCGATTTTTTTAACCACAATTCTGTCTGCGGGAAAACATTATTTTTTATTTATTCGAACATAATTTAAATTTATATATTTGACCAAAATGTTTAGTTAAGCGAGTGTAAAAAAAAAATCCTTTGTAGATGTATATTTTATATTAGGTATTTTCACGTAAGTGGTCGGTCACAATGAACCATACAGCGGTGCCAAATTATGAGTAAACCAAATTATGAGTTCTATTGATCTAGCTCTTCTAGTTTTTTCTAATCGTGATTTCAACAGACAGACATGCGGACAGACGGACATTACTAAATCGACCCAGGAGGTCATACTGATTCAAAAATATGTACACCGAAAACAATTACTGTAATAAATATATATGTATTTAAAATAAGTACATATGTCTTTGATTTACGTTAAGCAAATGTATTTTTTTATTACATTTATGTAGTTGTTTTTGTATGGGAAATAACTACACAGTTTTACTGCATTTTTATACAAAAATGTAATACATTTGTATTAAAACTCCAAAACTTTGTCTTTATTTATACGTCCTGAAATATGTAGATTATTACTACATATACCTTTAATTTTACTATAATATGTAGTTATTTTACTTTCTTGTGATAATTAATATTAAGAAATATAAAATTTTTTAATTTTTTTATAATAAAAATAATTTATTAATTTGGTAAATTATATGAATGAATATTAAAAATTTTTTGATTTTCAAAAATAAGGTACAAGAATTATAAATTTGAAAACAATTTAGTTGTATAGTACATGAACAACTAAAGAATGTTAACCATAACCACAATAAAAATATACATATAAATAAATAAAAAAATAAGAACAATATTTTCCTGATTGTGAGATGGAAGCACCACTAAGCATCATCAGTTCTGACGACTCAAAGAAATGGCAAGCTTAAGTGTCGCTTTTAAGTTGTACTACATATGAACAATACGAATACCAATAACGCGCAACAGAAAATTGTAGACCGTTGAGTTATTTATACTTATTTGGCCATTGCAACCCATGATGGGTTTCAGTCATAGAGCTACCAACTTTAATTTTCGCTTTTTTATTTTCAAAGCTAACCTGATCCAGCGAGAAACCCAATGAGTTTCAACACTAGTTTTCTGCCGCCAAGTCGTTCGGATGCTGTTTATACCCGCAATCGACCGTCGACTATGTGAATGTGTAGAATACGAAATGTGTTCCGTTTCTAGCTACTCACTGTTGCAGTTGTCCGTCGTGTATTCGCATGAACTTCATATAATTAAAAAGTGCAGAAAACGAAGACACCGTACAGTTTCTGTACTATTTAGAATTCGAATTTCTAATAACAACGGTGAAAATGTATTAGATATAAATTTTTTTCAAAACAAAGACATAAATGTAGTATAATTTACTACAATAATTTGTTGGGTGTATATATACTTTTCCATTTCCATGTGCTTCTTTCTGGGTGTTACAAATGGCGTACTAAACTGAATATAACCTTTCACTCCTAGTGTAGGGTATAAAAATCATGTTATTAGTAGCATTAAAATCAATTCGATTTTATTTTTAAGTGGATTGCTAATCCGGTAATAAACGGGCTGTGAAACGATGGAACAAAAAATTTAGTCAAAGTATTATATTTTTGTACGTACCTCTACTTTATATCCAGAAGTTGAAGTTAATCCTAACTCCCTTAATGTAACTGCTACATCAGAAGGAGTCCCATCAGTTCTTCGATTTACAAAAGCCACGGCATACGAATAATAGGAGTCATATATTGGTGAAATTGGTCTGGACCAAATTTCTATTCCTTTGTGCTTATATATTCTTCTCCCTTGAATTCCAAGTTTATCTTGATCTACTGCTATTATTTTCCGGTTTTGTAAAATATCTTTGAATTCTATTTTAATTGTACGCAAGTCCACGGACATTAGCAGTGGTGCTGCAAGAATTGACCATATAGCGAATTGTGTTTTTGATTGTTCATAGCTAAGTCCGAAATTTCCAATTATTAACTGAAAGAAATTATTTATATTATGAAAAATATTTAATCTCATTTTATGTAAGAGCATGAGCTAGATCGACGACTTCTTTTTTTTATAAATAATTTTTGCTTTTAGTTGTGTACAGCGATGAAATTAATTTAATAACTTTTACTACATTTATACTTTTGTATGGAAAATAACTACGTAATTTTACTGCATTTCTAAATAAAAATTATGTACATTTGCATTAAATTACCTACATTCTACACTAAGAAAACCAAATATGGTTGACAATTATAAGAGACATAAACATCATTGCAATTGCAAATTATTCAGGTCAAATATTTAACACTTTTTGTGATATTTAAAATATTTTTATAGTTTTGCTGCAAAGCATTTATATCTATGGAATAAGTGAATATTTGCAGCAAGGGTACCAATTCTTCCAGTTGTTGCAGTGAACCTACCACAAATATGACATTTTTCGTGATGTATTTACTAAATATTGGAAATGTTGTAGCATGTAATTTTTTTCATAAGATGAAACATGATATAACGGATTATTCTGCATGATTAGCTCAAAAATCGCGTTTGAGTTGAGTTCGAGTTATTACACTCTTGTAGTAAATGAGCGAATTTTGTTGGCCCTTTTTCGAATCCGTTCCTGATCATAATAAGATAAGGCATCGCAAACAAAGGTCACCTGAAATGATCCTGACCAGGATTCACTAGCATAATCCTAATTTTAAATCCACGTAAGGCAACCTGATTCATATTTAAAAAAAAAGTTTACTTAAGCACGTAAACAGTAAAATTGAGCTGTAGATGTAAATTTTATATGAGTTAGAATATAAATGGTCAGATCACAGGTCACAATGAATCTAGCCAAATTTTTCGCACATACAGCGTAGGTATATAAGTAATCTAAGTTATCAGTTTCATTCATCTAACTCTTCAATTTTTTAAGTAGTAGGGATTTCAACAAACAGACAGACGGACATCGCTAAATCGACTCAGGAGATCATGCTGATCAAAAATATATATACTTTTCCATACCGGAGATGCTTCCTTCTGGGTGTTACAAACGGCGTATCAAACTGAATATACCCTTTCACTCTTAGTGTAGGGTATAAAAACTTCGGAATTAGATGGAGGTTTTTCATTATTTTTTTCCTAGAGATTACTTTGTATAAAAGTACAAACTTAATTATGTCTTCTATTTTAGTTAACTGATTGTCATTTAGTTGAGGAAATGATCCGAAGAAAGGATACGTAGTCTCAAGACGACGGGGGCCTGAACTCATTTTTATTATTTTTATTTTAAAGAAACAATTTTATGAATAAGAACCCTACATCACAACATTCGTTCTGCTAATGCTTTTTCAAATATTTCAACTATTTTAACAATTCAGTGATACCAACTGGCGGGGTATTTCTCAATTGGCGGGGAATTGCCCAATTGTCGGGGAATCCCCCAATTGTCGTGGAATTGCCCAATTGTTGGGGAATTCCCCAATTGGCGAGGAGTATCCAATGACGGGTAATCTAGAAATGGAAATTCGAATATAAAGCGCCCACTATATGCATAAATGCAAATATTCAAAATTGATATAAATGGTGCTCTATTCAAACTTTGAAGGCCAAAAGAGGTCTAAAAGCAGACTTTAAATATTATAAAACTATTTTTTTCGTATTCTGTAATCCAATATGCAACTTTTAAAAGGTATTGTATTAAAAAATTCGGTAAAAAATAATTTAGGGACACCCTACTGATGATGCTTATTGGTGCTGCCTTCTCATCATCTGTACGGATAGAAAAGATTTGTTTAAATATGTTGGAATGTAATTAAAAAGTAATACGAAATTACCATATATGTATTAGGAATAAAGTGTAATTAAATTATAATCGAAGTTGGATTTATTTTTGTTCACGTGTAAACATTGTTATATTGTCTAGCAGAATCTGTCAAATTTACCATAAATATGTTACAATACCAACATAAAATTTTAATTGGATTTGAATAAAATATTTCTTGGCAATTTACTTGTTAAAACTATGTTTCGAAACACAGAAAATGCTAATCAAATCTAAATACAACGTATGTTCGCAACGCTCGTCTTAATTCGATAATGTATCGACTGACGAAGTTGGCAACGTTGTGCAGCATTTTCTACTTACGCCATCTTTTGCTATCGTTTGAACATATTGATGTTTAAAAACAAACAAAAAAAAATTGGATTTAAATAAGTGTATTCTTGCAACATTCCTCTTGTATACGAAGTTGGCACTCGTTGAGCACTCGGTGATCGGCATTTTCTGCGTACGTGTCTTTTGTTGTTCGTTGAGAAAACGTGTTCGCGTCGGTAATCATTTTATAGTTTGTAAATTAAATAAATATATAAATTGTGTTACAAAAAGTACAAATAGTAACAGAGTATAATATAGGGCAGTATATAATTTCTGAAACTAATGTGAAAAAAACCACAACTAAAAATCTGTGTTTCGGTTTTCAAACAGAATTTGGCATATTTTTATACAAAAGCCTCCTTGAATTCCTTGCCTACGCTATGTGCTGTACTGAGATCAACTGTAACTGTACCAAATATAAAGCAAGCCTGGATCGTCTGGTTTAGCGTCTGCTGGTGCAATTGTGCATTCATTGATGCTGTCACTTGTACTTGCAGTTTTAAACGAATTATTTATTTATGCATTTAAAAATTTGTATATGAATTCGATTATTATAAATTCCCACTGTGCATGTTTAAAGATTTTTAATAAAAATTAAAAAAAAACAACATTTTATTTTATTTTCAGGATTTCTTTCCAAAAATATTTAAATATGTTTCTATGCAAACATACTACTTTTTGAACTGAAACAACTGATATAAATGATAAAATGAAAACATATTTATATTCAGGTCGTTCAAAATCATGTTTTATATTGAACATATTTTTTTTCGGTTCAAATATTTATTTCATTTGGATGTAGTAATTATTATGTTTCCATTAGAACATACTCCATTTTAAGGGGCAACATTAAAATGTTTCCGCGATATTATAATGTAAGTCAGAGCTCATTACAACACTGTTCAAGTCTCAATACAACCCTGTTTACAGGCAATTACATATTATGTTTACATAAAATTCCAAACATACATGTTAATGTCTGCAAAATTATGTTTGGGAGAGTCATTTTTTTTGCAGCGTGTGGAAAATATTTTTCTTATTTATTTATGTATTTATTTAGTTATTTAAATGTATGTATCTTGTGGTTGTGGGTAACAATCTTTAGTTGTATACGTAGTATACAACTGAATAGTTTTTTTATTTATAATTCTCGTATCTTATATTTAGTGTTAGAAAATTTATTATTTATTTTTTATATATTTTTCGGAATTAATAAATTGTTTTTATTATAGGGCCATTTCATACAAAATCGACCAGGGGTTGGAACTCAGATTCTTCGATTGCAATAAAATTTGGACAACTGATAAAGTATCGAGATATGCATTGATCAATTTTTTTTTATTTTTTCGTTCACTACTCCCAGAGATACAGTGCTTGAAATTTACAAAAAATGGGCAAAAAATCTCTTTTGTTTGTTCATATTTCAATATCTCTTAAAGTAGATGGCTCGTTTTAAAGTTAATAGAACGAGCTTTTATAGTAATTAGGTTGTAACTTCTAAACATGATAATGTTGCCAGTGGTCATTATCCTTACACTTCAAAATGGATGTACTTAGAAAGGACCTTTTTTAAAATTCTAAAAAAAAACACATATTTTGGTTGATTTAATATAAATATTCATGCCAAAATTTCAAGATGGTATTTTGATGGCATCATATTTTAAAAATTAATTTTCTAAATTTTTATATATTTTTTGCATTGAAAATTTTTTCTTTCTTCGACAGTAAAAGTTGTAATAATTCTTGAAATAATTTCTAACTCTGCTTTCTAAAATGGCTAAAACTCAAATATTCCTTTTTTTGATCGATTTGATGTGGAATGGCCGTATAAATAAATAAAATATATATTTTGTTAAATTAGTTATCACACCCAAGTAAAATAACTACATAATATGGTAAAATTAAAGGCATATGTAGTAATTTCTCTACATATTTCAGACCGTATAAATAAAGACATAATTTAGGCTTTTAATACATATGTATTGAAATTTTGTATTGAAAAACTGTCAAATTGTGTAGTAGTTTTCCATACAAAAACAACTACATCAGTTTTGTGAAAATAAATAAATATGCTTTTGGACGTAAATCAAATACATGTTGTAAGATACCCAATGTATAACAGATGTACAAACAGAGATATATATGGAAAAATTATAGCAAAATGATAAAAAAATATGTACTTAATTGCGAACAATGTAAGATAAATAAACAAACGAAACATACAAAAGAGAAATTCACTTTAACAGACACGCCAGTAACAAGCTTTGAAATAGTATCGATAGATACCGTAGGTCCTTTACGATTGTCGAATCATTATAGATATATATTTACGATACAATGTGAATTAACCAAATATGTAGTAGCATGTCCAATGGAGACAAAACATGCAAAAACTGTAGCTAAAACTTTAGTAGAACAGTTTATATTAATATATGGCAATTTTAAAATTTTAAAATCGGATAGAGGTACAGAGTTTACCAACCAATTAATGACTGAAATATGTAACCTATTAGATATTGAACAGATCTTTAGTGCTCCATATCATCATGAGACTTTGGGCTCGATAGAAAGAAATCATAGGGTACTTAATGAATTTTTGTAAAGATGACGAATGGGACTATTGGATCCCGTATTACTCTTTCGTATACAATACTACTCCGTACGTAGATACAAATTACTCGCATTATGAGCTAGTTTTTGGAAAACTACCATATTTGCCAAACGATAAAATTAATAAAGAGAAAATAGCGTACAACATAGATTATTATGCACAAGAATTAAAACAGAGATTTTTTTTTTTTTGTTAATTAACCAACGCTCAGGGGATGCCCCCTATTCATGCAATGCAGTGTTGATCATAAGAAGGGATGATAGGTTAAATGGAGGGGGGAAGATGGAGTAGTGTCGGTGAATGTTTGTTTTGAACTTGCCAATATCAAAAATGTCGGGAAAAACAGACGCAGGGAGATTGTTCCACAAACGTATCGTGCGACTGAAGAACGAATTCTCTCGGTAATGCGTGGTTCTATTGAGAGCCGAGTGAACTACGAAGGGGTGGGCTTGGTTCGATGCCCGAGTAGAACGAGAGGACACACGACCTGGTGGAATCAGGCCATGTATTTCCCTCGAACACTTACCATTGTAATACCTATAGAACAGGCTTACACACCCTACGGTCCTTCGGTGCTTAAGAGAACCAATAGAGGATGAAATATTCTCATCCCCTATTAAATATATTGCACGCTGTTGGATTCGATCCAGGAACTCCAAAGAAGATTTTGAAGCCCCTGCCCGTATGTGCGAATTGTATTCCATCTTAGGCCGAATATAGGTGGTGTAGACAGTGCGCAAGTCAGCAGGAGTGAAGTATGTCTTACACCGTTTTAAAAAACCGAGGCACTTGGCCGCCTCTTTCGACACGTCAAATATGTGATCATTCCAACGGAGATCACATTGAATAGATATGCCCTGAACGTCAAGAGCAGCTGACTCTGCAATATCCACAGCACCCATATTAAGAAGAGGTAGGGTTGAATTCATTCTTTTGTGAGATAATAGACAACATTGGGTCTTGCGTGCATTAAAATCAACTCTATTTGCAAGACCCCACTCGGAGATTGTTTAAAGGTCATTATTGAATTCATAGTGCGTCTTTTACTCTCAATCTCCAAAGAGGTTGGGCGCTTTTTGAACGAGTATGAATGACAAATGTTGCTATCATCTGCAAAAGAATGGATTGGGTTCTGGGTCAATGACAGAAGGTCATTGATAAATACCAGAAATAGGGACGGGGATAGGACGGAACCCTGCGGAACTCCAGAATTGATGAAATTTTGTTCTGAAAGAACACCATCCATCGCAACTCGTATTGAACGACCCTGGAGAAAACTCGATATCCATCGAGTAAAAGATTCACCAACACCATATGCAATTAGTTTTGAAACGAGGGCTTTATGCCACACTCGATCAAAATCCTTGGAGATATCAAGAGCAACAGCCTTGCTCTCCCCGAAAAGGTGAACACAATTATTCCACTTTTCGGAGAGGACCGCCATCAAGTCACCTGTGGATCTGGTCCTACGGAAACCGCATTATCGGTCACTGAGCAATTCGTTATGCTCAAGATAGTTCACAAAGTGTAAGTTAATTACGCTCTCCATTACCTTGGAGAGTGCAGAGCATATTGCAATAGGTCGGTAATTGGCAGGGTTCGTGGCCTCGCCCTTTTTCGGAACTGGCTGGACATTAGCAACCTTCCAACAAGATGGAAAAACTCCTGTCGTGTAGGAGATGTTGAAAAGGTTACGCAACGGACAAGCCAGCGTTGACGCGCACTTCTTCAACACATGGGCAGATATGCCATCTGGCCCAGAGGCTTTGTTAATGTTGAGGTTTTCTAAAACCTTTTTAACTGCCCGAGTTCGAAAATGTATCTCCGGCATTGCAGAAAAAACAAAATCGACGACAGGCAGTGGTTGATTACTATCTGGGAGCGATGAATTATTTGCAAATAATTCTGCCAAGAGATTAGCTTTATCAACCGGGTCAGTGAAGGTCTGGCCATTCATACTAAGAGTTGGAGTAGACGATGTCGTCTGATTCTTCACCCTTTTTACAAATGACCAGAAATTTTTACTACCCCTGTGATAGAGTAAGACCTTTTTCGCGCGTTTTGTTCGTGAAGAAACTTTTCGCGCGAGATCACGGCATTACAGCGATTCCTAGCCTGTATACGAAGTCTTTCAGTATCAGCATTCTTATGAAAATCCAGTGGATCTGCACCCTCATTAACCTGGGTCTCATCTAGTGCCATTATTTGTGGCTTATGGATGGACACATACGCATATACCGAGAAAAAGTTCGCCCTTAGCCCACGAATGTTGCAAAAATCTATGCGAAATTTTTGCGTCATTTTTTCTACTCGGCAACTTCAAAACAGACATACATACTACCAAGGCGCAGTGAGCCGTGGTGAGTGTTATGCCTTCACCACAGCATAGATTACGCACTCAGTGCAGCCTCAACCGTGCGCGCTAGTAGCGTGGAGTAGGATGGGGGAGGTAGGGAATACGTCAACAAACCTGTGCAATTGCAGCAAAGAGCTTAGAAAAGCCCATTGCGTCGGCAATTGCAAAAACAGCGAGTGCGGCAACTCAGCAGGCAGCGCGAAACCGGTTATATTATGTGGTTGTTGTTGTTGATTTATTATTGTTTGTTTTATTTATTTGGTGTTTCTTTTTAGTTTTTTATGTAAATTATTATTAGTTTGTGTTTTAATTTAATTTTGTTTTATTTCGTTATTTTTTCTTATGTTGGGCGGGCACATTAAACACAGTTTTGAAACACATTTATACTAAACGACGGACGGAACACGTTAAAAAAGACAAGAGACGACACGACACGTCCGTCCCCCATAAGTGCGTTGACACTACTGAACCACCATATCGTGGACCATTTAAAGTAATTAAAAGAGAGGGAGCAAATTCAATATAAGAAATTCAAGCATATATATATATATATATATATATATATATATATATATATATATATATATATATATATATATAAATATTGTTAGTTTTAAGTTCAAAAATTATTATTTTTGATTGAATTATAAAAATTATAATTTTTTCACTTGAGGGTGAGTGTGCAAGGTACCCAATGTACATCACTATATTTTATTCTATATTTTATTCTATGTTTTTAATTGTCAAAAGAGTTATGTCAAATCTATGTCAAAATGATAAATGTCAAACTAGGACTAAGTATAAATAGACAGTTTTTATAATAATAAAATCAATCAGCATTGAACAGCCAACTAATCGACATCTTCTTTTGATTAAGCCAAATCATCTGCTAAAACATTATGATTGTCTTGGCGCTTTTTAGTGCCGGCATCCCAATACTTGGCCAGTGACGATTATAAGCGCCGGCAATTATACTAGGCAGGTCCAAGGCAATTGAATTATCTATTTAAACGTCCGTCCCAAAGATCCATCGTTACATGGCGATCATGCCAAATTTGGCAACAAATTTTATGCCCACGGAGGCACCAAAGAAGAACGTGCCAAGCGCATCAATAAACGACGTCCCGTTGCACCAATTTAAAAGCACCAGCCGCAACTGATCACACAAAACAGAAGCAAAAAAAAGACACACGACTGCTGAAAATTCCATCGACAATAAAAATCCTAAAATCGAGCAACAACACAATTAAATAAACATGAAAAAAAAATAATATGAATTTATAAAAAACATTTTTATTTTTAATATAAATAAATAAATCATATTTGTATAATTAATAACTACAAAATAAACAAAAATTTACATAATCAAAAAACTAAATTAAACACTAATGAAATACATAACAATAACATAAAGTTAAACTAAAGTTAAAGAAACTTCGAAAGCCGGGTAGCAGTGAGGCCACCACCAAAATTAAGAATATTTAAAATATCGGAGAATTTAAACAATTATATAATATTAAAATGTAAAACAAATAATGAAGAGTTAAAATTTTTAATAGTCACAGGAGCGGATGTCTCTGTGTGCAAAATAAAAAAAATCAAATATTTATACAGGAGAGGTGTCCAAATTAACTGGAATAACGAGAGAAGCTATAGAATGTTTAGGTACAGCAAATTTGAATTTGTCAATTATGACAGAAAGTATTCAACATATTTTTCATATAGTTGATAATGGTTTTCCACTCACAACTGATGGAATTTTAGGGCGCGAGATTTTAGCAAAGTTTATGTGTCGAATAGATTATGAGACATTTACTATCCCCGTCCCTATTTCTGGTATTTATCAATGACCTTCTGTCGTTGATCCAGAACCCAATCCATTCCTTTGCAGATGATAGCAACATTTATCATTCATACTCGTTCAAAAAGCGCCCAACCTCTTTGGAGATTGAGAGTAAAAGACGCACTATGAATTCAATAATGACCTTTAAACAATCTCCGAGTGGGGTCTTGCAAATAGAGTTGATTTTAATGCACGCAAGACCCAATGTTGTCTGTTATCTCACAAAAGAATGGATTCACCCTACCTCCCCTTAATATGGGTGCTGTGGATATTGCAGAGTCAGCTGCTCTTGACGTTCTGGGCATATCAATTCAATGTGATCTCTGTTGGAATGATCACATATTTGACGTGTCGAAAGAGGCGGCCAAGTGCCTCGGTTTTTTAAAACGGTGTAAGACTTACTTCACTCCTGCTGACTTGCGCACTGTCTACACCACCTATATTCGGCCTAAGATGGAATACAATTCGCACATATGGGCAGGGGCTTCAAAATCTTCTTTGGAGTTCCTGGATCGAATCCAACAACGTGCAATATATTTAATAGGGGATGAAAATATTTCATACTCTATTGGTTCTCTTGAGCACCGAAGGACCGTAGGGTGTGTAAGACTGTTCTATAGGTATTACAATGGTAAGTGTTCGAGGGAAATACATGGCCTGATTCCACCAGGTCGTGTGTCCTCTCGTTCTACTCGGTCATCGAACCAAGCCCACCCCTTCGTAGTTCACTCGGCTCTCAATAGAACCACGCATTACCGAGAGAATTCGTTCTTCAGTCGCACGATACGTTTGTGGAACAATCTCCCTGCGTCTGTTTTTCCCGACATTTTTGATATTGGCAAGTTCAAAACAAACATTCACCGACACTACTCCATCTTCCCCCCCTCCATTTAACCTATCATCCCTTCTTACGATCAACACTGTGCATTGCAAGAATAGGGGGCATCCCCTGAGCGTTGGTTAATTTGTAAAAAAAAAAAAAAAAATCCTCACTCACGCTCACTCAAACTCATGAGTTTTGCAAAATATTTTTTTCTCGTTGCTACTCACCTCATGAGTGAGTAGCCAGAAAATATACGGCAAACTCACAACTCATAAAAGAGTCGCGTTTTGTGAGTAGAAATTTTGCTACTCACAAGAGAGTTTTGCGTTTCACCCCTCCATCCGCATTACACAAGAGAGAGTGCAACAAGCAAACTCATACTTTTCGTCAACTCATATTTTTTCAAGGACAAAGAGAATGCGTTGATCTACTCACTGTACAGGCTTGCAAAGTGTAACATCATTGTTGCCATTTCTGTTGGAATCTTCCCACCTGTGGTATTTTTGAAATGTTGTGTAAAATTATATAATTCATATTGTTTTTTTGCTATAAATTTTTATATGTACAAGACAAAATATTTATGTAAAGGCATTAAACGTTTGTTTTTAAAGTGACTATCGATTGACATAAACCTTAAAAATATTTTTTTCCGAACGCGCACGTGATAATGGTGCACATAAATGCTGGACTTCACAAGTCAAATCATCATGATGTTCGCGTAAATAAAAAAAAAGTATTTGTTTGTGACTGTTTATTCATAGACGGAAGACGGATCATTTGGGATTGATTTTAAATAACTTCTTCCATTGTGCTATTTCATTCATAAAATCAGACCTGTCCATGTTTTGTTATCGATAACATTCGATGACATTTAATCACATTTTAACTCAAATAATTATAAACGGCAATTTCGAAACTGTTGAGATCGCTGAATGCAGTCAATGTAAATCGGGCATTATTTATAAAATAAAACATTTTAAGTTTCAACGCAACTCGTCATGCAACACCGCTTACTCGTTGCATACATACAAAAAATGTGCACCATGTTTATACAATTTGACCTTGTACTTTTATGAGTATGAGAAATAGATAAAATGCGTAATGCTACTCCCTCGTGAGGAGAAAAATAAATGAGTTGAAGACAGCACTCATGAGTAGTAAAGTTTTTACTCTCCGATGATTACCCATTTATGAGTAGAGAGTCGGATTTTTGTTTTCTTACTCACTCATGTCGTGTGTTGTAAAATTAAATGTGTGCTTTCTCACTTATGCGGATTATGCATGAGTGAGTCATTATGTGTATTCATTTATGTGACTTTCCGAACTCTGGTATTATGTGAAGAAATATCGAAAGACATATTTATAGGAGACAGTTTAACATCAAAAGGAGTAGCACATGTTAAAGTATTAAATATCACTGATACTGATTTAATTTTAAGGAGTCTCGATTGTAAAGTACAACCTTTAAAAAATTATAATATTTTTTCTTACAATGAAATAAATACAAAAAATGAGAACAGGCTACATACTCTATTGGAGAATCATAGGTAGTAGCGATCCAGTTGCAAAAAATTCATTGATTAATATTTTTAAAGAATATCAGGATATTTTTCATCTCTCTGGAGAGAAACTAAGTGTAAATAATTTTTACACACAACAAATACAAAAAACAGATTTAACACCCGTTTATATAAAAATTATAGACTACCGCAAACGCAAATGAAAAAGATAAATGAACAAGTCAATCAATTATTAGTCGACGACATTATTGAGCATTCGTTAAGTCCGTAAAACTCACCATTGCTGAGGTAAACAGTATGCTCCAATTGGAACAAAGTGTTGAGTTATTTGGTGGTTTAACAGTATTAAATCATGGATAATGGATGAAATATGTATACACAAATTAACCAAGATTAAATCGATCAAATATACATATATAAAATTTAATTTCTACTCATCAGAAATATTTTACAAAATATTCAACTTTTTAAGTGTAGGGTATCGGTGTAAAAAAAAACCGAGTATGCCACTCGATTCCCCAAAGAATTCTATCTAAGAATATCCAAATATACAAATACCTATCATTATTAGTATAGACGTGAAATTAAAAAAACAGCCATTAGCGCGTATTTGATCAAATTTTATACGAAAAGCAAGAACAACAATTGAACCAACATGGCAACTGGTTCAATTCATTTGAACTAAAAAAATTGTGGTTGTTAAATTAGTAATTCGAATTTGGGGGTTATGTTCGTCGGTGTTTTTAATACATAACCCCCAATTTTTCGAATTTGGGGTTTAAGTCCAACTATGAATTCGGCCATTACCCCCACTTGCGGTTTTGTTGTAACTAAAATTACGTTCTTCTCTTAATGAATAAAACAATGATATAATTTATTTTGATATTTTTTGAATTTATGCGAAACTGATGCACCGCAGGCGATATTTTATTTCCAAAAAATCGCGCGATTTGTTGTAAATTAAATTTTGTTGTAAATATATATATTTTTTTGATATTTGTTCTATTTATGCGAAACTGAAGCGCCGCAGGTGAAATTTTATTTCCAAAAAATCGCGCAGTTTTTTGTAAATACAATTTCATTCTACTCATTAATTAATAAAATAAAAATATAATTTTATTTTGATATTTTTTGTATTTATGCGAAACTGAAGCCACACAGGCCAAATTTTATTTTCAAATAATCGCGCATGACTACATATTATTGAGGGTTAAGTCGCGTTGCTATGCGGACACAATCCCAAAAATAAAATTTTGGGTTTATATCGGCATAGCAACGTGAACTTAAAACCCCAAAATTGATTGGGTGTTATGACCGAATTTTTTTTTTTTGATTATGTCGCGGATCTCGGCGGACATAATCCCCAATTCGAATTTGGGGATTATGTCCGCATAGCAACGCGGATTTAACCCCCAATAATTGACATTTTTACTTGTGATATCATTGGACATTTTTGGTTGAATTTATTCCAATGTAGACGATTCACATCCAGATCATCTTTGTGATGAAACTATTCCAAAGGACATAGATTCAAATCCAAATGCGTCATTTAAACATTTTTGAATGAAACTATTCCAAATTCTGGGATGCAGTTGGGTTCTGGTCATATACAATAGTAAACAATTGGTCCAATTAAATGGCCAATGAAGCAGTTGGATTCTAGCCAAATTCCAAAGGAACCAATTTGTCAAAAAAAAGTGCAATGACAGAGTTGAGTTCTGTCCAAATATCAGAATTTCCGTTAAAGCGATTAATTGCACAGCCCTAATTATAACTGTATAACTGTACTTGTTTTCTCAAAATTAAATGTATCAAATTATTAAATTAAATTGTGATATATCACACTCTTCAAAACAAGCCAATCCAATACACTTTTAAAAATATTTTGATATATTAAAACACAAACTCACAACATTAAAATTAAAATTTTATGATTTTTAAATACTTAGTGAAGTTTTGAGTTGAGTATAGGTTTTTATATTAGGGATGACGCGGAGCTTCCGAATTTTTTTGGAATCCGTATTTTTTTCAGTAAAGCTTTCGATAACCTTCCTCATAACTTAATTTTATTCAAACTAAAGGTACTGGGATTTCCTGAATTCTTTGTTAAGTGGATAGAATTGTATTTATCTGATCGGTCATAACTAATACGCATCAGAAATATTTTATGTTCATCATTTATTGCAACATCTGGGGTACCCCAGTGCAGTCATCTTGGTCCACTGTTATTTATACGGGCTATTAATGATGTGATATACAACATTAAGTACTCACATTTATTAATTTTTGCTGTTGATATGCAAATATATAAATCAATAAACGACGTTCATATACTTCAGTCAGATTTAAAATCATTTGAAACGTGATGTTGTAAGAATAACTTGATTCTTATTCCTGAAAAGTGTCAAGCAATGTCATTTTCTCGCAAAAGGAATAAACTAGAATACAACTATTCACTAAAAGAGAAAATTTTCAATGGGGTAATTTTAAATCTGGTGAAAAATCTTGGAGTGTTTGTCGATATAAATTTATTGTTTAATTTACATATTGAAAATATATGTAAAAAAGCATCATCATTACTTGGTTTTATCAAACGATGGGCTAAAGAATTTAATAGTCCCCTTACAACTTTGACTCTATATTGCACTCTAGTTCGTTCACAATTGGAATATGCAAGTCAGGTATGGTCTCCTTTCTACAAGACACATAGTGACCAAATTGAAAGTATACAGAAAAACTTCGTACGTTTCGCTCTTAAGGGTTTAAATTGGATAACTTACATCTTCCTCCATACGTAGATCGTCTGAAACTACTAAATTTAATAAATACTCTTGACGAGCGCAAACAAATTGCCGATATCTCTTACATCAATTAATTACGGGTAGATTTGATTCACCCGAGCTATATTAGTTTTAACCATAATAGGTAGCAGAAATCGTGATGTTCTTTTTTAACTACCTTATAGTAAAACTAATTATGTTACTACATCACCTTTCAATCGAATGTCTAATTTAGTTCATAATTGACTACAGTTTTATATGTTTTGTTTTAAATAAAAAATTATTAAACATAACAAATTTTTAGGCTCTTTTTTATTTATTAAATTACAAATCAATTAAATATGTTACGTACAATTTCAGTACCTTCTCAATCTACGGATTTTCTCAAAGATATTTTATGATAAACTAAGAATGGGTGACTGACTGATCCATCAACGCCCAGCCCAAACCGTTAGACCTAGGAACATGGAATTTGGGCAGGGTAGGCACGCACTAAGATGGGATTTCGCCTTCCTAGGTACAAAAATGGCAGAACTAAACTTTTAATTCAAAATATTTGTGTAAAGTGACACCCTCACTTTTCTTGACACTTTTCTCGATTTTTAGTTTTCTCACCCCCTAGGATTGTTTATTAGGGACAAAAAATAAGATGTGCAAAATATTTTTGAATTTGAAGAACTGGGACACGTGCCGCAATGACATAGAAAATTGTACTAGAAGGTGCATTTGTACTAGGAGTCGAATTGTAGAATATTCCGAAACCATATTTTGAGTAAGCAATCTTCTAGAACTGTTTGCGAAAAAAAATTACATGTAATCGGATTTTCGATATATCGATAATTTTTCGAGTTATCGATTGTTTTATGGGTTGGACTTGAAAAGCCCCAAATCAAAATCCCCAAACACAAAAGCCGCAAAACACAAAAGCCCCAAGTACAAAAGCTCCAAATACAAAAGTTTTCAAACACAACACAATTAGGAAATTATAATAAAATGAGTTAAAGAATTATTAAACACACTTAGCAAACCAAAGATTGAAAAGTATGGTTTAAAATTATTAGAGCCTTAAACTTCATTGCAGTTGAACGTTATTCAGGTCAAATATTATCCACTTTTTAATTAATATCTGTAATATTAATATCATTAATATTAGCATATTTTAAATTAATATCTATGAAATGTGTAAATATATGCAGGAAAAACACTCATTCCTTTAGTAGTTGCAGCGAATCTACCACAAAATGTACCATTTTCCATAATGTTTGTAGGAAACATCTAATAAGAACTACCAAACTTGTGATGTTTTCAAATTACTTTCAATTTATTTGTATTTACTGCATATTGAAATATTGTGACTTATATATTTTCAATATAAAATGTTTTCCCTTTGATCAATTTTTTTTATTGTGTCGTTCTGCATTCGAATTTTACTCAACAATTTCTACGCCAGATTCTATTTTATCTATTGTAGTTTTAAGAATCATCATATATTTTTCCAGTTATTTTATAATTTGGCATAAGTATAAGTTTTCTTTTGCAAACACTGAGATCCATGCGTTTTTTTATCAATATAAACCGCAATATTGACAAATTTACACAGTAAAAAAATAAATTAAACCTAAATTGCACCTAACCCTTCAATTAATGGTCTGCTTTGTTCATGAATAAGTGGGTTGATTTCTTCTTTTTCACTTTGACCCATAAAGAAAATTTAACTAACATACCAAATAATTTCAGATTCTGGGGATTTTTGGGGACTTTTATGTATTTCACAATTTAATATATAGGGCTTTTGTGTTTGAGGCATTTGTGTTTGGGGCTTTGTGTTTGGGGCTTATGTGTTTGGGGCTTTTGTGTTTGTTGATTTTGTGTTTGGGGATTTTAAGCCGCTTCCTTGTTTTATACAGCAGTAAACACATATAAACCAAGGAAAATATTTTAAGTATTCCATCCTTTAAAAAGCTTAATTAGTTTCCATTCAATTGGTATACAAATGCTGATCCAATATTTTGTGTTTGTATTTTAAAAAATTATACTTTGATTTATATGTGTTTATTGCTGTATAAAACAATCGATAACACGGAAAAATATCGAAAATCCGATAACATATAATTTTTGTTTGCAATCAGTTCTACATGATTGCTTATTCGAAATATTGTTTTGAAATATTCTAAAATTCGAGCCTTAGTACAAATGCACCTCCTAGTACAATTTTCAATGTACTTGCGGCACGTGTTCCCGTTATTCAAATTCAAAAAAATTTTGCACACCTTATTTTTGAGTACTAATAAACAATCCTAGGGGGTGAGACATGGGTGTTAAAAAATAAGTGACACCCTAATGTGTACTTAAGATAGCCACAGTCATGATGTTTGATCCAGTGATGGTTGTTTATCTTTTTACTAAATGTGGTTGGGATTGGAAAAAGGAGCCTGGCATCTCCCATATGACTAAATCTTCTAAGAGTAGAGTTACATAAATTGAAACATATGTTCATATTTAAAAATCAATCATCACGTATAATATGGGCGAAATTGGACAACGGAGCCATAGTACCTCCCATATGATCAAAACTTTAAAATTTATATAACACTTTACATAAGAGTAGAGTTGTAAAAATTGAAACAAAGGATCATATTAAAAATTGTAATAGAAGCCACGGTAGCTCAGTGGTTAGTGCGTTGGACTGCGAGCCGAAAGATCCCCCGTTCAAGCCTCGACTGGGGCTAACAACAGCTTTTAATAAAAACATTTTTCTATACTGCGCTACCTCTCGGCAGTAAATGGCAAACATACGAGAGTAAAACCATTGCAAATGAAAAGCTCTCACCTGCCGTTCGGATTCGGCAATAAACTGAAGATCACACCATTTTGAGTACAAATATAACACGCACAGCTCAAATTGGAGAGAGAGCTCGGCCTAAGTTCTTACAGGACTGTAGTTGCAAACTATTATTATATTATTATTATAATATTCATGTAGAATGTGAGCGGGAGTGGACAATGGGGCGTGGTACAACGTTTAATGTGGGCGGGAAAAATATCGACGTACGTTGAACTAAAAAGGTGGTGTGAATATATCCAAACTTTAAAAATGATATATTATTTGTAATTACAAACTTAGCATGGGTCCATGGGTCCACACGGATAGAAAACATTTGTTTGAATATGCTTGAATGTAATTATAACGTAATTCGAAATCATCATATAAATATTAGGCGTAAAATCTAATTACATTATAATTGAATTGTGTGGCTTTGACAAATGTCGCTGTGTTTTTTTTGTGTCATCAAGCTGCTATTAAATAAACTGGCTATTTTCCAAATAATAAAATGTTGAATTGGCTGATTTTATATTTAAAACATGATGCATTTTATTTCAATTGGAGAGAGGTTTATTCTCTATATAGAAATTTAAAAAAATAACACATAATTTAATTTAATAATAATAATAATATATAATAGTTTGGCGCTACAGTCCTGTATAGAACTTCGGCCGAGCTCTCTCACCATTTTGAGCTGTGCGTGTTATATTTGTACTCAAAGTGGTGGGACCTACAGTTTATTGCCGAATCCGAACGGCGAGTGAGAGCTTTTTCATAGGCAATGGTTTTACTCTCGTAGGTTTGCCATTTACTGACGAGAGGTAGCGCGGTATAGAAAAATGTTTCTATGAAAAGATGTTGTTAGCCCCAGTCCAGGCTTGAACCGGGGACCTTTCGGCTCGTAGTCCAACGCACTAACCACTGAGCTACCGCGGCTACATTTAATTTAATTTAATATTTGAATCAAAATGGAAGCAAAAACAATAGTACAAAAAATATAAAATTAAATAAAATATCTTATTCGTTTGCCGCTGCTACTTAACACAGAAAATAAAGCAAAAGCAGCAAACAACTTGCATTTATAAAATTTTTGTTTACCGATACCTGTGCTGGTACTGAATTCAGAAGAACGCGCCACACCATCCTGGCTGTAATGCAACTGCAACAATCTGCCACGTCTCCACTGTGATCTCGGTACATTTTCGTCGCAAATGAATACAAGACAATCGATGCGGATCGGATTTGCTGGTAAACTCCACTTTGTCCTGCGAGTAAGCTCAGGCAAATACTCTCGTACCCAACGATGACACATTCCGTTTTTCAGATTTTTAACCAAACGCCACTGTTTTCGCAAAGACATCAGCCGCACTGCGCTGGAGTTTGCATTGAGTTGGTGCACCCAAGCAGAAAATGGTTCGGAGTAAGTGGCCCCGGCTTCTCTGGGGTCACTGGAAAGTGTGTTAAAGGTCTTCTGATAGAGAGAATCCAGAATCGTTGGCGTATTTCTGCAATTATCGTGTCGATGTTTTATGCCGCAACTTCTTATCAACTAGAAAGCTCATGGTTACGTGAAAGTATAATGGGCTGTTTTTTAACTGCTGATAAACAGTCTTCAGTCTTCCCTTCGCTTTAATCAGACCATCCGACCCTAGAAAAGGGTTTAACATTTTCAGACTGCTGCTAGTTGGTTCCTGTTTTTATAATGACGCGTACTTCTGCGGAAATACCTGTAGATTTTTGCAGCCAGCTGCTCCTCTACGTCCAACTCGCCTTTAACCAAATTTTGACTCGCCTTTAACCAAATTTTGACCGACCGATTTTCGTTTTAAATTGCGAGTGTTTAAGCCTACAATAATTGGAAAATCGATTAATATCAGGCACCACAAGCTTTACTTGCCGCGCTATAAGTATGTGTTTAGCTCGAAGATCATCGCCGCTTTGGTCGCTGCAGGACCAACGGAAGTTTCAAAACGTGGAGGAAATCGTGAGCGCGTAGCATCATCTAATGGGTTGCACTTTCCAGGACACCACCGCCAATCCCCTATTTTGCTGTTCTCTAAAATTTCTGAAACCCTATTTGCAACGTATTGTTTATAAGCGCTGTGATTCGACCGAATCCAGCGCACAACAGTGTGCGAATCGGTCCAGAAAGAACATTGGCTAATACATTGTGACATTGTACTTTTTAAGCTTGCAATTCCACCTTGGGAATTGTATGATAACGTGTGGGCGCGCAACTTGACTTTGCGGCCACGATAATTATTTCAGTTTTGTAGGTACTCACCACTCGCCAATATGCCACTGCAGCTTAAATTTTTGACGTATTGGAAAATAGTTGGTGAACTAAAGGGTTTATCAACAGGGACGCTACAAAAGTGGAGCGACAGGGACAGCAAACGACGCCATATTTCTTGCCGCTCTTTTGACATTTCTCTTCAGTAATGTTTGCTATTTCATGATGGCTTGACCACCAGAAGCATTGTATGTTCGTGAATTGGGCTGAGCAGCAACTTGAAAATGATTCGGATTTTCATCGAAAAATCATCTTCAGCGATGAGGCTCATTTCTGGCTGAATGGCTTCGTCAATAAACAAAATATGCGTTATTGGTCAAACAGCAATCCACACGTACTCCATGAGTCATCATTGCATCCCTAAAAAATTACGGTTTGGTGCGGATTATGGGCCGGCGGCGTCATTGGGCCCTACTTCTTCCGTGATGATCATCGCTGATGGGAATCGCTACCGTTCAATGATAACCGAATATTTTTGGCCCCAATTGGATGATATGGACTTGGAGGACATGTGATTCTCTAATTCGCCATGTGGTCGATTTCAGTATTGCCATTACAAGTTCGTCAGCTTTTGACTGTATTACCTTTGTACCTGGCTTTATTACAAAGGTTTCCACGTCGAAGACGTCGAAGTAATTCCTCATCAGATTGCTTATCTCGTCGAAAACGTAAATTTCTTCTTCACGGCTATGTCGTATGTGAAACGCATGTCTGGTTTGCAAAAAAAAAATTCTTGCGTGGGACTATATACCATCCATTCAAGTCTCATTTTGGCTGCTATCGGACTTGAAACTGAAGGGACACGTGGCGCTTCCGTCGGAACAGTTAGGAAAGCGTATGCAATGTTTGGCTGAATTTCATCGTAATCAACGATTGGCAACCCTTGTAAATGCGAGTACTCATTATTATTTAATTCGCCATGTGGTCGATTTCAGTATTGCCATTACAAGTTCGTCAGCTTTTGACTGTATTACCTTTGTACCTGGCTTTATTACAAAGGTTTCCACGTCGAAGACGTCGAAGTAATTCCTCATCAGATTGCTTATCTCGTCGAAAACGTCAATTTCTTCTTCACGGCTATGTCGTATGTGAAACGCATGTCTGGTTTGCAAAAAAAAAAATTCTGGCGTGGGACTATATACCATCCATTCAAGTCTCATTTTGGCTGCTATCGGACTTGAAACTGAAGGGACACGTGGCGCTTCCGTCGGAACAGTTAGGAAAGCGTATGCAATGTTTGGCTGAATTTCATCGTAATCAACGATTGGCAACCCTTGTAAATGCGAGTACTCATTATTATTTATAAACTCACCACACTTAACGCAATGCTAAACCCGATGACGTATAGACATCTTGCATTTTATATTTCGCCGCGTTTACATCAGCTCCACTTATAAAAAACTCAACTACTTCCGTTCTTTGAGTAATTGACTGATTGTTAAGCCACTGCACGTTAAGCGTGTCGGATTTTCCACGAATCACCAATTCACGAGCGAGATTTGTATCAATGATGGATACATTGGCACCATCATCAACGAAAGCGTAGGTGACTATTTTTTTTTATTTTTTTCCAAAAACAGTCACGAGCAGTATCTGAAAAAGAACACCATGATTCTGGCAGTCGGTGTGACAATTACGATGGCCCCGAGCAGCTGCTACAGCTGAAGTTGAAGGCAGCATCTCATTATGTTGTCGCAACGAAAGCGTAGGTGAGTATTTTTTTTTCCGAAAACAGTCTCGAGCAGTATCTGAAAAAGAACACCATAATTCTGGCAGTCGGCATGACAATTACGATGGCCCCGAGCAGCTGCTACAGCTGAAGTTAAAGCAGCATCTCATTATATTGTCGCTGTAGCGCTAAAGGGGTGATACGATTGGCGTCATATCCTTCGTTGGTTCGTTGGCGATTGATGGCTAGAGGCTGTGTTGGCTGCAGAGATGCGGCGGTACGGTGCGGTGCTGTATTACAGTTTGCTTCGTAGGGCATGCAATGTATCGAGTGAAGCAATCGGTGATGTACACGTTGGCAACCATCTGTTCCACAGCGTCGTCGAACAAAACATTTTGACGATTGGTATCCCTTTTTAAGACAACAAAAATATACTTTTTCCTCCTTACTCTTTCCCAACGAGATGCTGGAGAAAGTTGAGAAAAACGTGACATTCTGCAACAATTTTACAATCACCTTTACAAACTACACACCATGTTTGCGAGACGCCTTAAAGTGTTCAGCCACTGGCTAAATTCAAAAATTGTGGGTCCACTGCATTTGTAGGTAGTTTAGCAACCAACTCACTAAGAAGTGTTGGATTCGCCAAGTGGTGTTCCCCTGGCATTTTTCAAAAATGTCGCCATATTGGACAACTTATTGGCAAATTAACTAACGAGTCGAGAGAGCCCTCAGAAAGTGGAGGAATTGAACGCACCTTTTCTATCTGGCTCTTTATTAGTTGCTCCGTTGCTATTAGAATCACGCAGCCGCATGCGGCTGCCCTGGCGCCACTAGAATTAACTGAATAGAGGATGGTTGCGACTGCTGTACAGTAGGCTTCGCATTCATGGACTGTGACGGCGGTGGCACTGTCTGAACTGTGGATGATGCTTGCTGACGTAGTTCCGCAACGCTTCCTTGGAGCTGTACAACACTGGATGACAATGGTGACTGCATACACCTGTCTTTGAAACTCATTTTTCATATCATTTTTCTTACGATCGAATATAACTTCTAATACATTTTTTGTCTTTTTAGTTTGGCTCAATGATGGCGATGACATGCTTGCTGATGATTTAGGCTGGTTGGACTCCTGAGCAGATCTGGGTGCATGCGCAGTTGGTTGCGCATTTAATGGCTAAGAGCTGGTTGACTGCATGCTGGCAGAATGCGTGCTGGTAGGCTGCGTGTTTGATGGCGGTGCGTTGGTTGTCTGCGCATTGGATGTCGGCGCGTTTACTGCAGGTGAAATCGGTCCCATATTTGAAGATGAGCGTACTACAGACTTTTGAAGACTGTAACAATCTGGCCGGAGGTATACCCTTGTTACGACATAAACTTCTAATACGCGACAATAAAATGGCGATGTGCAAATGGTAGTGCACAACTGGCAGTGAAACAAATTAAATGTGTAATATAACGTGAAATGAAGAATAAAATTTGTGGCTTTAACAAATGTGTCTGTGTTTTTTTGTGTCATCAAGCTGCTGTTTTCCAAATAATTAAATGTTGAATTGGCTGATTGTATACTTAAAACATGATGCATTTTATTTCAATTGGAGAAATTACAAAAAATTACACATAATTTAATGTAATATTTGAATTACAATGGAAGCAAAAACAATAGTAAGTACCAAAATTATGAAATTAAATTAAATGTCTTAAAACTTGCATTTATAACATTTTTGTTTACCTATACGTTACAATAAAAATATACAATATGTTTTACAATACTAACAAGAAATTAATGAAGATGTGTGTTTTTATTTTACTTGTTTTTCAAGGCTAAAGAATATAAACATCTTAAATATATGGCATGTGAAGCGATTCTTGGCTGATTCATCGTAAACAATTTATCGCAATCTAAATTTATCGCAAAGTAGTTCATCGCAACAAAATTTCATCGCAGTATAAATTCGACGCAAAATCTATTCATCGCAAAGTAAATTTATAGTTAATTACTCAAACCAAATAAGTACAAATATATTGTGGATAATTTTGAAAATATATAAATAAAATTACATAGTTACAAAGTGTACAAATTAATTTCAATTTTTCTTTTATTATTACATAATTTAACTTTTATAAGTTGTATATTTTTATGAATAATAAGTGTTATATTATAATTAAACATTTAATTAATTTTCGAATTGAGTTGAATATTCTCATATTAATCTTAATTATGGAAATGACAACGAAGAACTCGTTCGATAAGCATTATAATTCCCATGTAAATTAATATTTATAAAAGTCAATGAAATATATTTTGTTTATGGAGATACCAATGTAGACTAGGGTGTCCCGAAATTATTTTTTACCGAATTTTTTAGTACAATACCTATTAAAAGTTGCATATTGAATTACTGAATACGATAAAAATAATTTTATAATTATCAAAGCCTACTTTTAGACCTCTACTGGCTCTCAAAGGTTCAATAAAGCACCATATCTATTAATTTTGAATTTTTGCATTTATGCGTAAGTAGGAGCTTTATATTCGAAAATACACGCATGATTTGTCGAATCAGTAATACCAACTTATAAATTCTTTCTCCCCGATATTTTTAATAAAATTCCCCAATTCATATTTTTCACTCGACATTTATATTTTCGACCTTTTTTTTAGATTTTCGCATTTTTTTGACTCCACTTTTTTCACAATTGTTTACAATGTCTGCATCCAATTTTGCCCATGGTTGGCTGCTCTGCAAAGCAATTTTTTTAAGATCCGCGGTTTCTTTTATACGATTTTGAACTCTTGTTTTATAAATAAACGTTTTTGTGAATTGCATTTCAGAGTTTATTTCGAGAGGATTATTATAAATTTAAAAACTTATTTTCGACGTTGGAACTCTAACAAAGATACAATTCCGACAAATCGGCAACTACAGAACTGATTGCACTAAAAATTATTTTTTTGTTGAAACAAAATTTTTGTTATTGTTTTCAAATACATTTTTTATTCTTTGAAATTACCATGATACAATAACAAGGTAGTAGTATCCCAGAACGCCTCTCACAAAATTGTCTTATCCCATACAACATTTTGACATAAACACGGGACGTTTGACCGTATCTTCAGACGTTTGACAGAAGCACGGGACGCCTAAGAAGAACAAGAACTCTAATACTTCTACCGCGTATAATTGGATGTATAATTGGATGAATATAACGATTATTAGGCAAATGTCAAACGGACGACCTGGATAACACCCATCTAATTCGGAAGTTTTTAATATTGTTAGTCGTGAAATTAAATAAATTTGGAAAAATGCGTCAATTCCGATCGTCTCTCATGATCCAATAATTCAATTACTAAAAACCAATTTTAATATAAATTTGACTTTAAAATGATATCCGAGTACAAAAACAAAATTATGAGCTTAAGTTAAAATCTTTTATACAATTTGGCAATTCCAAATTATTTGATAATGCGTCCTGTATGTGTGATAGTTGCTGTTGTTTTAAATATAAAAAAGTTCTTTTTAACGAAATATATTTTTTTATTGGATCAAAGAAATAGCAGAAAAATTGGTTTTGGGGTGGTTGACAAGAAAGAAACATTAAAAATACATTTGTGACCGGTATGGATTATCAAATCGATCTGCGGCAGCAGTCATCTTTTAAATACGGACCTCTACACATTTTTAAAATGCTGTTTTTCTCTCGGTATACACCGGAAAAATTGAGAATATAAAGGAACGCTACTTTCGCTTATCCTGAGAATTTGTTGATTTCCATGTTTTTCGATTCTCGAAAACTTATACACGGATAGAAAAGATTTGTTTGAATGTAATTAAATAGTAAATGAAGTGTAATTAAATTATAATCGAAATGAAGTGTAATTAAATTATAATCGAAATTGAATTTATTTTTGTTCACGTGTAAACATTATTATATTGTCAAGCAGAATCTGTCAAATTTACCATAAATATGTTACAATACCAACATAAAATTTTAATTGCATTTGAATAAACTATTTATTGGCAATTTACTTGGTTAAAACTATGTTTCGAAACACAGAAAATGCTAATCAAATCTAAATACAACGAATGTTCGCAACGCTCGTCTTAATTCGATATTTTATTGATTGACGAAGTTGGTAACGTTGTGCAGCATTTTCTACCTACGCCATCTTTTGCCATCGTTTTAACATATTTGTTTGTATGGAAGCTCGTAATACGGTGATGGGAAAGGGTCAATATGTATAAAAATAGTAAATTGTGAAATGTACCTTAGATTGTCTGCTGTATTTCAACTTGTGTAGGATCGTGTGCTGAGTCCAACGTTGTTTGTTGTAATCGTGTTCTTCGTTGATTCAATGTGCAACGTAGAACTCTGTTGTTTGTTGATGTTGTACTGTTGGTGATTTGTTTCAGCACACTTGTATTATTGTTTATAAGCGTTTATTAAATTGGGTGGGTTTTATGTGTTTTTTGTGTTTGGTTTGGGAGGGAAAAACTTTTTATGTTCGTCCGAGTGTATGTTCGAAAAACTAATGAGTTCGTCTTGCTAGAACGATGTTCTAGCCGAACGAAAAAACGACCGCCTGTCGACTGCAGCGCGCTCCTTGCCTGCAGCGGCGAACATCAGAGGCAAGGCAGGCGGTGTTCACTACGCAAGGGTTTACGTTGCGCGTAAACATTATTGATGTTTAAAAACAAACAAAAAAGAAATTGAATTTAAATAAGTGTATTCTTTCAACATTCATCTAGTATATCTTGTTCTACCTACGTCTCTTTTGTCGTCGTTTGAAGTATGTATAGGGTCATTTTAAACATACTGATGTTTGAAAACAAACAAAAAAATGAATTCAAATGTAAAAAAAAGCTATTCTAGTGTTCGCGTCGCTCAAAATTTTGTTATTTGTAAATTAAATAAATTGTGTTACAAAAAGTACAAATAGTAACAGAGTATAATATAGTGCAGTATATAATTTCTGAAACTAATGGATTCAACTCTTTTAAAAAAAGTTCAGTTTAGTATGTATCTTTTTGGTTCCGGACGGGAGATCGAAAACCCTTATACAAAAATTTCCCGTTATTTTAGTTTGGATCATTATTTTAAAGCTTTAGAAATATTTATTAATGTTACCTAAAAAAACAGAAAAAAATATTTTGTATCTTGGTTACTCAAAATAAATGAAAAATGCGTGTATTTATATATCGCGTAGTAACGTAACTTTATTTTATTATTTTAATCAATTTAATGCCCACGCAGGGTCTGATATTGATAGAGGTATATAATAGATTAGTTAATACATTTCTTTACTTAATACTAATTTAACTTAAAATTATTCCTAACACATACTCTTCAAAACTAATTTTAATTTAAACTAACTGGTAATACATTATATTATATTTGAACCATAGTCAACAACAAATATATATTTAAAACTTTAATTCATATATTTTTTTTCTCAATAATTATCAATATTAAAAAAATATTCTAAAAGCATTTTCATGTAATTGGATTGTGTTACTGAAAAGTCACGAATTGTTCCAAATTCGTGCAACTCTAACTGAATAAGACTGTTCTAAATACGAAGTCGCGAAGCTCTCAATTGCTATGTTATGATAGCGACTTGAGTGAAGAAATTTAAATATGTCAACTAGGTACGACGGTTGATTAAATTTGTTAATTTTAAAGAAAAAATAAGCACATCGAATAGATATGTATTGATTAAAAGTGCAGCCTAAAAATTTAATAACAAAATATAAACATGGTCACTTATATGAAGACGATACACAAATCTAACAATCCTAATTAAGCACAATCTTAGTCTATATATATGAGCATGGTCTGTACCCGAATAAATTTCTAACCCGTAAAGTATATGTGGCATTAGAATAGAATATGCTAATAGGTTATTTTAAAGAGGAGCGAGATGTTTAAGCTATATAGTTTTTTTTTTAATATTAGTCCGTCACGAGAAATAATTTGGTTTATATGTTTTTCAAATTTCATATTAAGATCTATAGCAAGCCCTAAGCAAATAGCCGAATCTACACAGCGAACATTTGTATTATTTATTGTAATTAAATTTGGGGAATCAGATGAGAAATTTTGACCAAATGGCAAAAACTTGGATTTGACGGGATTTATATTAATGTAGTTCTCAGTTGCTCAGAAAGTGATAGCTTGAAGATCTGAGTTCATATGAGTAACACAATCAGTGAAGCTACGATTGCGACTAGAAATATACAATTGGATGTCATCTGCAAAAATTCGCACAGTAGAATAACGAGTACGTAAAACAATATCATTTAAATACACCATAAACAAAAGTGGTGCTAATATCGAACCCTGAGGTACACCAGAGGATAAACAAGAAACGTGAGATGAACGATTACCACACTGCACATATTTTGAACGATCCGTCAAAAAAGATAATAACAATTTACAAGAAGAACGAAACAAGTTAAATATGTTGTATAACTTATATATTAATAATTTATGGTTTATAGCTTTACTAAGATCAAGTAGTGTCAGAATATAGGGGTGTTTCTTGTCAAGAGAATGCCGAATTTCTTCAGTTAAACTTAAAACTAGTGAAGTGGTACTATGATGTCTACGAAACCAGACTGGCACGAATCTATTAATTGAAATCGCTTAAAATGATTTAATAATTGCTGTTTTATAATTATTTCAACTACTTTCGAAAGTACTGGCAGAATTGAAATAGGTCTATAGTTTTCAACATTACTTAAATTACATTTAGCTTTTGATAATGGAATAACTTTGGCAAGCTTCCACGAGAGAGGGAAAATAGATGTTGTTAATATTGTGTTAATAAAATATAAGATATGGTCACAAACTAAAGAATAAATAATTTTCAAAAAACGTATAGGTATTGCATCAGTTCCCACGGCATTAGATTTAATACTAGATATTGCACAAAATAAGTCATATTCGTCGATATTAGAAAAGGCTAAATTATTATTACACGGTAAAAAATGTTGTAATCTTTGGATTACAGATGATTTGAATACTTTTGTGTCTAATTTTAAACTTACCAATAGTTTACACCCATTTTTAAACTTTTTCAGATTGAAATTTAATATATTTCTTATTAAACATGGAAATGTAATTATTTTAGTTTATAAAATAATCCAAACGGTTTAAAAATTTTAATTTAATCCGATTGTATTGACATTTAAACTCAAATAGTTTGTTTTTCTGTTTATTTAATATGTTTAAACCATAAAGGTTTAAAATGTAAACTCAAAAAGTCTAATCTCAGTGTATTTAATAATTTTAAACCATAAAAGATTAAATTGTAAACCATACTTACTAAATTTAATCGCAGGTTCAAATCTCGGCCAGGGCAATTTTTTTTTCTAATTTTTTTTTATTCCTTCTGATTTTTTTTTGTAATTATTAATTACGAATTATGAAAAAATTTATTCAAAGATAAATAAATAATAAATCAACTAACTTTTGTCACATTTAAAATCCTCCTAGCTATTGAAATTAATAACAAATAAAAAAGAAAATGAAAAAAGTGAAAAAAAATAATGAAAAAAAAAATTAGGACCACGGCCGAGATTCGAACCTGTGATAATGTCGCCATGTTAGTACCATATATTTCAAAATGCCTTTTTCGACGACAATATGTTTAAATAGCTCTAATAGTAAATGGCAGTAAAGCTAGTTGGCGGCATGTTAGAAGAACTGTAGGGGACAAGGTGTGCGCTGATGACATGAAAATAATTTCGAAAGAGAAAGAGAGAAAAATAATTAAAGAGTGTACAAAGAGTTATTAATTATAAAAATAAAATAATAATGAAAATAATAAAAATATATTATTTATAATATAAAATATATATTTTTTAAACTTTTTTTTTTTTTTTAAATCCGTATTTTCAATCGTTTTCAGCATTAATTTTAATCCCGTAGGATTACATGCAAAGTAATACAACATGTATTACAATGTAATGCAGAGAGGTATTACAATGTAATGTAGAGAGGTATTACAAACTTTTTTTTAATCTTTTAGGATTATTACAATTTAATCTTTTTTGGGTCGAGACATATATACAGACGTAAAATAATAATTTAGGTTATTAGGATCAATATTACAGATATGTTCATCACAGTTGATTGCACCTGTTCTTCTTATTCTAGACCAAATTTCTTTGGGTGAAATCGTATCATTAAATAACTTTGCTTCGTATTTTCTCTTTATTTTTTTAATTATTTTCTTAGCTCTATTGTCATATTTTTTGTAAGTTTTCATATTGTAATCAGTCTTGTTTACAAGATAAGCACTTAGTGCTAAATCCCTATATCGGAGAGCGGTCTGAATTTCAGTACACCTAAACCAACTATTAGAATCATTGTTAACAGATTTTTTTATAATAGGAACATGTTTATTAAATAGATATAACAGTGATGAATTTAGTAATTGTAGTTGTTCGTCTGTATCGTTGGTTTGGTACAATGGCGAAAAATCAATTAAGTTAACATCATGTGATAAAGAATCAAAATTAATAAAATTATAGGATCTAAATGAAAATGTAACAGGTTCTATAAAAACAGGAAGGTCATATGAAAAAAATATAAAAGCATGCTTAGAGTTTAACGCGGGTACGTAAAACTGATCAAAATGCTTAACAAAACCACAAAAAGTCTATTAATGAAAAAGAATTACGATAGCCATCATAGTGAGTAGGAATGTTTTTATGAACAAGCGACAAATTACAGCATTGTAATAACGGATGAATTATATTTAAATTGTTATTATTAAGGAGGTTAAAACTAAAATCACCCATGATAATGACATCGTCGTACCTAGAGCAGATATCACTAAGAAAACAATTTAATAATTTTACGTCACCATGAGGCAAATAAACAACACCGACAATAACGCATTTATTGAAACACTGAAGTTTTAAAAACAAAGCTTCACAAGCATCAAACTGTTCAATTTTTAACACAATTTGAGCTATAATGTGACAAGACACATATAGAGCAACTCCGCCTCCCCGTGATCCAGAGCGGTAATTTCTGAATAATTTTTAACCAGGAATTTCAACTGTTTTATTACTAATATAAGATTTTAGCCACGATTCACTAACACCAACAACATCAAGAAAATTACCATTTAAAACAATTTTAATCTCGTCAAGTTTATTTGAACGAGAATTAGGTTTAATAGATTGTGCATTGAAATGACAAATCTTTAAACAATTAGTAGTATTTGTTAAAGAGGATTTCAAATAAGAATTATTGCTGACTAATGTCCCTATATAACTACCTGGCATCAACTAGCAAGAATTGAAAAGTGTGTGTTAAAATTACATTAAAATATAAAAAATATGAACTAAAAACACTCATAACAAAATTCACAATAATCTGACTATATGATTAATAATATATCAGAATACAAAAATACAAGAAAGTCCCGGAATAAGAAACCCAAATTTGTTTGACATGAAATATAAACACATTACATGACAAACACTAAACCACCCACCCGACCATAACATTCATTAATAAATTTCAATGCACTTGAGAAGGAGTTTCAAAAACGTCCTCAGAACGATGCGCAATATTTTTAGGTGTAATGCATTCGTGACTGTCAACAGGGATTACTGGCTGTGGTATGTGGTGTAACGGAAAATTATTCGCTAGTTCGTTAATGTTGAGGACGCGTTGCTGATCATCCAGTGCAACAATTCTAGCAGCTGGTATCGCCAATATGAGTCTAAAGCTTTTTATTTTCTTTGCTTTGAGAAGATTCCTGCACATAGTTTTAAGCTTAATTGCAGCTGGTGGCAGGTTGTCATTTAAATACACGCGAGAATTGATATCGGTTGGTACAATTTGTGGCAGCATTAAATTGCGACTAGCCATGTACTTTTTCATCAATTCATCACGCTTAATGACAGAACAAAACCTTGTTAATATTGTTTTTTTATTTCTTCCTAACCAAAAGCAACAACTGATATCTCGAGTATCCACATCAATGGCAAGAGTGCTAGCAATTTTTAGAATAGACTAGTGGATTGACATTTGGTGGAAGCCCATTTATTAAAACATCGTTTCGACATAGCTGTTGACCAATTTTGTAATTCTCCTTCTCTAAAATATTAATTTTGATACTAGAGAAGGCTTCAATTTCGTCATATTTCTTCGTATGCTCTTCTAAAATAGCTTTAATGGAAGACAAGTTTCGACCAATCTCATCCTTGATAGACTCGGGTATGGATTTAGCAATGCTGTTTAATTTCTCGCACATCTCGGCAATTTTTCCCACAACTTCGTAGAATCATCTTTACGATTAAACGACGCGCAGCTGGAACACTTCCATTGAATTTCACCACCAGACTTGGACAGTAAATCAAACGACTCGTCCGAGAGCTGCGAATAGACACGACGATAGAACCAACGCTCACAAATGGAGCACCGAACACTTCCACAAGTTTTGGTGATATTCTGCTCGCATGTTGGACACACTTCTTTTGTTTGGCCCATTGTATATATAAACAGAAGACAACAAAATGTAACACATATTGACAGCGGCCGTGGAAATCAGCAAACGTTGATTAAATTTAATGAAATATTTGGTGTTTCTTTGATTATTTTGATTTGATTACAAACTTTTTAACTTCTCTGCATGCAGGAACTATTTATTTATAGCTTTAAAAACTTTCTGTTATTTTTAATTAAGTTTACTTAAATAAATTTAGAATTGTAGTCAGAGCAAACAAATTTCTTACTCAGCCATTTGACAGTAAATGTCAAAAAAAGTATTTTTTTATACGTTACCATAACGGAATAGAAATTTCTTTTCAGATATTCAGATTCAGATATTTAAGATTCCAAATCCATCGTTGTTTCAAAGATTTGAGCATTTTGAATTTTTGTGAGGTATTTGAACATAAATAGTCGGTTCACAAGCCACAATGGACAGATCATGACTTTCATTGACATAGTATTCTAGTTTTTCTGTAATCGTGATTTGAACAGACATACGGACGTCATACTTAAAATGGACAGACGTAATATATATTTATATATATAAATATGCTTTTCCATACCAGGATATGCTATTTTCTGGGTGTTAGAAATGGCGTAACAAACTGAATTTACTTTATTCTCTTAGTGTAGGGTAAAACATTTAAAAACCGATTTACATTTGAATATATTACTTCTAAAATTATCAAAAATTAAATATTAAATATAATTATTTATAACCTAGTGAGTCGTCTCTGAACTCTTTAGGAACAATTCCGTAGCTAAACGTCAGAATTTTCTCCCCACAGTCACAGAGTTATGTTCAGAAAGATGATAAAAATAGGAAAGCCAGCGCACTTAAAGGGACATAGAGATCTCACCTCTTTATCTTTCACTTTTATGACGTATTACTGACGAATATCTGAACAAACTACAAACAAAAAATTATTTCTGAGAAAATTAAACGTCAGCAAAAAAGACTTGTAGATAAGTGAAATCTGACTTTTCGCAGACCCAAATGAAAATTGATGACAATTTAAACAAAGGCATTTTTTTGTATTTTTGAGCTTTATTAAAGTGTTTTTCGAAGTTTTTTTTTGTACAATAACACTAATTCTACTTAAATGGATTAAGGACAATATTTAATATAATCTTAAGAACTATGTAAATTATATAAACTTAAAAACTATCACATTCCGATCGTTCTATACAGTAGATGGCATATCTTGATGTGTCAGGTATTCGGAGGTGGGTCCTTTAGGATGTTTATAATGACTGGAGGCAGCATAAACCGTTAGGCCATATAAATAAGATATTAAATAAATTTTTATTTTAATGGTTAAATAAATGATTATATAAATTATTTATATATTTATATATTTATATATTTATATATTTATATATTTATATATTTATATATTTATATATTTATATATTTATATATTTATATATTTATATATTTATATATTTATATATTTATATATTTATATATTTACATATTTATATATTTATATATTTATATATTTATATATTTATATATTTATATATTTATATATTTATATATTTACATATTTATATATTTATATATATATATATTTATATATTTATATATTTATATATTTATATATTTATATATTTATATATTTATATATTTATATATTTATATATTTATATATTTATATATTTATATATTTATATATTTATATATTTATATATTTATATATTTATATATTTATATATTTATATATTTATATATTTATATATTTATATATTTATATATTTATATATTTATATATTTATATATTTATATATTTATATATTTATATATTTATATATTTATATATTTATATATTTATATATTTATATATTTATATATTTATATATTTATATATTTATATATTTATATATTTATATATTTATATATTTATATATTTATATATTTATATATTTATATATTTATATATTTATATATTTATATATTTATATATTTATATATTTATATATTTATATATTTATATATTTATATATTTATATATTTATATATTTATATATTTATATATTTATATATTTATATATTTATATATTTATATATTTATATATTTATATATTTATATATTTATATATTTATATATTTATATATTTATATATTTATATATTTATATATTTATATATTTATATATTTATATATTTATATATTTATATATTTATATATTTATATATTTATATATTTATATATTTATATATTTATATATTTATATATTTATATATTTATATATTTATATATTTATATATTTATATATTTATATATTTATATATTTATATATTTATATATTTATATATTTATATATTTATATATTTATATATTTATATATTTATATATTTATATATTTATATATTTATATATTTATATATTTATATATTTATATATTTATATATTTATATATTTATATATTTATATATTTATATATTTATATATTTATATATTTATATATTTATATATTTATATATTTATATATTTATATATTTATATATTTATATATTTATATATTTATATATTTATATATTTATATATTTATATATTTATATATTTATATATTTATATATTTATATATTTATATATTTATATATTTATATATTTATATATTTATATATTTATATATTTATATATTTATATATTTATATATTTATATATTTATATATTTATATATTTATATATTTATATATTTATATATTTATATATTTATATATTTATATATTTATATATTTATATATTTATATATTTATATATTTATATATTTATATATTTATATATTTATATATTTATATATTTATATATTTATATATTTATATATTTATATATTTATATATTTATATATTTATATATTTATATATTTATATATTTATATATTTATATATTTATATATTTATATATTTATATATTTATATATTTATATATTTATATATTTATATATTTATATATTTATATATTTATATATTTATATATTTATATATTTATATATTTATATATTTATATATTTATATATTTATATATTTATATATTTATATATTTATATATTTATATATTTATATATTTATATATTTATATATTTATATATTTATATATTTATATATTTATATATTTATATATTTATATATTTATATATTTATATATTTATATATTTATATATTTATATATTTATATATTTATATATTTATATATTTATATATTTATATATTTATATATTTATATATTTATATATTTATATATTTATATATTTATATATTTATATATTTATATATTTATATATTTATATATTTATATATTTATATATTTATATATTTATATATTTATATATTTATATATTTATATATTTATATATTTATATATTTATATATTTATATATTTATATATTTATATATTTATATATTTATATATTTATATATTTATATATTTATATATTTATATATTTATATATTTATATATTTATATATTTATATATTTATATATTTATATATTTATATATTTATATATTTATATATTTATATATTTATATATTTATATATTTATATATTTATATATTTATATATTTATATATTTATATATTTATATATTTATATATTTATATATTTATATATTTATATATTTATATATTTATATATTTATATATTTATATATTTATATATTTATATATTTATATATTTATATATTTATATATTTATATATTTATATATTTATATATTTATATATTTATATATTTATATATTTATATATTTATATATTTATATATTTATATATTTATATATTTATATATTTATATATTTATATATTTATATATTTATATATTTATATATTTATATATTTATATATTTATATATTTATATATTTATATATTTATATATTTATATATTTATATATTTATATATTTATATATTTATATATTTATATATTTATATATTTATATATTTATATATTTATATATTTATATATTTATATATTTATATATTTATATATTTATATATTTATATATTTATATATTTATATATTTATATATTTATATATTTATATATTTATATATTTATATATTTATATATTTATATATTTATATATTTATATATTTATATATTTATATATTTATATATTTATATATTTATATATTTATATATTTATATATTTATATATTTATATATTTATATATTTATATATTTATATATTTATATATTTATATATTTATATATTTATATATTTATATATTTATATATTTATATATTTATATATTTATATATTTATATATTTATATATTTATATATTTATATATTTATATATTTATATATTTATATATTTATATATTTATATATTTATATATTTATATATTTATATATTTATATATTTATATATTTATATATTTATATATTTATATATTTATATATTTATATATTTATATATTTATATATTTATATATTTATATATTTATATATTTATATATTTATATATTTATATATTTATATATTTATATATTTATATATTTATATATTTATATATTTATATATTTATATATTTATATATTTATATATTTATATATTTATATATTTATATATTTATATATTTATATATTTATATATTTATATATTTATATATTTATATATTTATATATTTATATATTTATATATTTATATATTTATATATTTATATATTTATATATTTATATATTTATATATTTATATATTTATATATTTATATATTTATATATTTATATATTTATATATTTATATATTTATATATTTATATATTTATATATTTATATATTTATATATTTATATATTTATATATTTATATATTTATATATTTATATATTTATATATTTATATATTTATATATTTATATATTTATATATTTATATATTTATATATTTATATATTTATATATTTATATATTTATATATTTATATATTTATATATTTATATATTTATATATTTATATATTTATATATTTATATATTTATATATTTATATATTTATATATTTATATATTTATATATTTATATATTTATATATTTATATATTTATATATTTATATATTTATATATTTATATATTTATATATTTATATATTTATATATTTATATATTTATATATTTATATATTTATATATTTATATATTTATATATTTATATATTTATATATTTATATATTTATATATTTATATATTTATATATTTATATATTTATATATTTATATATTTATATATTTATATATTTATATATTTATATATTTATATATTTATATATTTATATATTTATATATTTATATATTTATATATTTATATATTTATATATTTATATATTTATATATTTATATATTTATATATTTATATATTTATATATTTATATATTTATATATTTATATATTTATATATTTATATATTTATATATTTATATATTTATATATTTATATATTTATATATTTATATATTTATATATTTATATATTTATATATTTATATATTTATATATTTATATATTTATATATTTATATATTTATATATTTATATATTTATATATTTATATATTTATATATTTATATATTTATATATTTATATATTTATATATTTATATATTTATATATTTATATATTTATATATTTATATATTTATATATTTATATATTTATATATTTATATATTTATATATTTATATATTTATATATTTATATATTTATATATTTATATATTTATATATTTATATATTTATATATTTATATATTTATATATTTATATATTTATATATTTATATATTTATATATTTATATATTTATATATTTATATATTTATATATTTATATATTTATATATTTATATATTTATATATTTATATATTTATATATTTATATATTTATATATTTATATATTTATATATTTATATATTTATATATTTATATATTTATATATTTATATATTTATATATTTATATATTTATATATTTATATATTTATATATTTATATATTTATATATTTATATATTTATATATTTATATATTTATATATTTATATATTTATATATTTATATATTTATATATTTATATATTTATATATTTATATATTTATATATTTATATATTTATATATTTATATATTTATATATTTATATATTTATATATTTATATATTTATATATTTATATATTTATATATTTATATATTTATATATTTATATATTTATATATTTATATATTTATATATTTATATATTTATATATTTATATATTTATATATTTATATATTTATATATTTATATATTTATATATTTATATATTTATATATTTATATATTTATATATTTATATATTTATATATTTATATATTTATATATTTATATATTTATATATTTATATATTTATATATTTATATATTTATATATTTATATATTTATATATTTATATATTTATATATTTATATATTTATATATTTATATATTTATATATTTATATATTTATATATTTATATATTTATATATTTATATATTTATATATTTATATATTTATATATTTATATATTTATATATTTATATATTTATATATTTATATATTTATATATTTATATATTTATATATTTATATATTTATATATTTATATATTTATATATTTATATATTTATATATTTATATATTTATATATTTATATATTTATATATTTATATATTTATATATTTATATATTTATATATTTATATATTTATATATTTATATATTTATATATTTATATATTTATATATTTATATATTTATATATTTATATATTTATATATTTATATATTTATATATTTATATATTTATATATTTATATATTTATATATTTATATATTTATATATTTATATATTTATATATTTATATATTTATATATTTATATATTTATATATTTATATATTTATATATTTATATATTTATATATTTATATATTTATATATTTATATATTTATATATTTATATATTTATATATTTATATATTTATATATTTATATATTTATATATTTATATATTTATATATTTATATATTTATATATTTATATATTTATATATTTATATATTTATATATTTATATATTTATATATTTATATATTTATATATTTATATATTTATATATTTATATATTTATATATTTATATATTTATATATTTATATATTTATATATTTATATATTTATATATTTATATATTTATATATTTATATATTTATATATTTATATATTTATATATTTATATATTTATATATTTATATATTTATATATTTATATATTTATATATTTATATATTTATATATTTATATATTTATATATTTATATATTTATATATTTATATATTTATATATTTATATATTTATATATTTATATATTTATATATTTATATATTTATATATTTATATATTTATATATTTATATATTTATATATTTATATATTTATATATTTATATATTTATATATTTATATATTTATATATTTATATATTTATATATTTATATATTTATATATTTATATATTTATATATTTATATATTTATATATTTATATATTTATATATTTATATATTTATATATTTATATATTTATATATTTATATATTTATATATTTATATATTTATATATTTATATATTTATATATTTATATATTTATATATTTATATATTTATATATTTATATATTTATATATTTATATATTTATATATTTATATATTTATATATTTATATATTTATATATTTATATATTTATATATTTATATATTTATATATTTATATATTTATATATTTATATATTTATATATTTATATATTTATATATTTATATATTTATATATTTATATATTTATATATTTATATATTTATATATTTATATATTTATATATTTATATATTTATATATTTATATATTTATATATTTATATATTTATATATTTATATATTTATATATTTATATATTTATATATTTATATATTTATATATTTATATATTTATATATTTATATATTTATATATTTATATATTTATATATTTATATATTTATATATTTATATATTTATATATTTATATATTTATATATTTATATATTTATATATTTATATATTTATATATTTATATATTTATATATTTATATATTTATATATTTATATATTTATATATTTATATATTTATATATTTATATATTTATATATTTATATATTTATATATTTATATATTTATATATTTATATATTTATATATTTATATATTTATATATTTATATATTTATATATTTATATATTTATATATTTATATATTTATATATTTATATATTTATATATTTATATATTTATATATTTATATATTTATATATTTATATATTTATATATTTATATATTTATATATTTATATATTTATATATTTATATATTTATATATTTATATATTTATATATTTATATATTTATATATTTATATATTTATATATTTATATATTTATATATTTATATATTTATATATTTATATATTTATATATTTATATATTTATATATTTATATATTTATATATTTATATATTTATATATTTATATATTTATATATTTATATATTTATATATTTATATATTTATATATTTATATATTTATATATTTATATATTTATATATTTATATATTTATATATTTATATATTTATATATTTATATATTTATATATTTATATATTTATATATTTATATATTTATATATTTATATATTTATATATTTATATATTTATATATTTATATATTTATATATTTATATATTTATATATTTATATATTTATATATTTATATATTTATATATTTATATATTTATATATTTATATATTTATATATTTATATATTTATATATTTATATATTTATATATTTATATATTTATATATTTATATATTTATATATTTATATATTTATATATTTATATATTTATATATTTATATATTTATATATTTATATATTTATATATTTATATATTTATATATTTATATATTTATATATTTATATATTTATATATTTATATATTTATATATTTATATATTTATATATTTATATATTTATATATTTATATATTTATATATTTATATATTTATATATTTATATATTTATATATTTATATATTTATATATTTATATATTTATATATTTATATATTTATATATTTATATATTTATATATTTATATATTTATATATTTATATATTTATATATTTATATATTTATATATTTATATATTTATATATTTATATATTTATATATTTATATATTTATATATTTATATATTTATATATTTATATATTTATATATTTATATATTTATATATTTATATATTTATATATTTATATATTTATATATTTATATATTTATATATTTATATATTTATATATTTATATATTTATATATTTATATATTTATATATTTATATATTTATATATTTATATATTTATATATTTATATATTTATATATTTATATATTTATATATTTATATATTTATATATTTATATATTTATATATTTATATATTTATATATTTATATATTTATATATTTATATATTTATATATTTATATATTTATATATTTATATATTTATATATTTATATATTTATATATTTATATATTTATATATTTATATATTTATATATTTATATATTTATATATTTATATATTTATATATTTATATATTTATATATTTATATATTTATATATTTATATATTTATATATTTATATATTTATATATTTATATATTTATATATTTATATATTTATATATTTATATATTTATATATTTATATATTTATATATTTATATATTTATATATTTATATATTTATATATTTATATATTTATATATTTATATATTTATATATTTATATATTTATATATTTATATATTTATATATTTATATATTTATATATTTATATATTTATATATTTATATATTTATATATTTATATATTTATATATTTATATATTTATATATTTATATATTTATATATTTATATATTTATATATTTATATATTTATATATTTATATATTTATATATTTATATATTTATATATTTATATATTTATATATTTATATATTTATATATTTATATATTTATATATTTATATATTTATATATTTATATATTTATATATTTATATATTTATATATTTATATATTTATATATTTATATATTTATATATTTATATATTTATATATTTATATATTTATATATTTATATATTTATATATTTATATATTTATATATTTATATATTTATATATTTATATATTTATATATTTATATATTTATATATTTATATATTTATATATTTATATATTTATATATTTATATATTTATATATTTATATATTTATATATTTATATATTTATATATTTATATATTTATATATTTATATATTTATATATTTATATATTTATATATTTATATATTTATATATTTATATATTTATATATTTATATATTTATATATTTATATATTTATATATTTATATATTTATATATTTATATATTTATATATTTATATATTTATATATTTATATATTTATATATTTATATATTTATATATTTATATATTTATATATTTATATATTTATATATTTATATATTTATATATTTATATATTTACCAATAACTTTTGAACCGAGCTTTCAAAAACTTGATCACATATATTTGCAAAAATTTCACTTTTTAAATAACGGGTTTGATTAAATTTAATACCAAATTAAAGATAATTTAATATCCAATAAACATTTCTCACAACATTTAAAAATTGTGTTTACTGGTTTGAGAGCTGCTCGGGAATGCTGCTGATATCGACATCATTGGGCAGAGCGTACAAGCTGTCAGTACAGAATTCTCCAGTTTAGAGAGGGAATTGCATCGAATGGGTCTTATGGTAAACGAGGATAAGACGAACGACCTGGAGTAAGAGTCTTGGACAATACGTCACTATTGACAACCACAACTTCGAAGATGTGAAAATGATAGGTACTATCAGCAACAAAGAAAATAACGTCAGTCTTGTTATTAGCCTAAATATAACTCTTGCCAACACATCTTATTTTGGACTCAGTAGGCAAATGAGCCTCTCTTTCTACAGAACCCTCCTGTATGGCGCTGAGGCCGGTGCGTCCAAGAGCGACCAAGTGCAAGATAACCTGAAAAGCACTTGGAGTGCAAAACAGGCGCCAGCGCGCGCAACGCAGAAGCATAATTGCTGTAGCTGAACCCATCATGGGCTGCAATTACCAAATAAGTAAGTATTCCATTTTAGTAAACCCATTATATAGCTTGATATTAGATGAATATAACTCGGAAGTGGTAAGAGATATTTAATTTATAAAAAACGGATATATTTATATGAAGTCTTCTTTAATATAATGATCAATTGAAAAGAACCGTAAGTTATTTTTTCAGCCCCATGCACGCCTATTTGCTAAATTTTTCCCAATGTGCGTCGGTGGCTCGACAGAATAGGCAAAAATTCGCTGAAGCGTTCACTACAAGCCGAAAGATCCAGCAATTTTCAACATATTTTTGAGTACATATATAACACGCACAGCTTAAAATGGTGAGAGAACTCGGCGTTAGTTCATCTAGGACTGCAACAAACTCTTATTATTATAAATACCTATTTTTTGAGTGTAGAATCGAACCTAAAAAGGTTTCTGTATATAAATATAAAAATATTTAATTCGATCTGCAAATGAATTTAAAATCTTACCATGTCTGGATCATTCCAATGTCCCGGTCCAGCATTTTGAGCAATTATATCCTGATTATTACCGTAATAATCCATAATACTTTCAACTGACGTCCACGAATCCTGAATATCATCGAAGTTTCTCCATAAGTTACAATGATCCATAATAGCACTAAAGTTTGGCTGTATTCCAGCATATATTTGATAAACTGGCCAGCTACATGAGTATACCATATGTTTTCCAGTAGCGTTCAATAATCTTTGAAATTTTATATAACCATCGTCCATATCTTGTGGAAGAGAATAGCATCCATCTAACTTAACATAATCTACATCCCATTCTGCAAAAAGTTCTGCATCCAACGGTTCATATCCAATTATTCCAGGATAACCTGCACATGTATAGTTACCGTAGTCCTCATATATTCCAAACTTGAGTCCTCTAGAGTGTATCTGAAAACAAAAAAAAAGTTATTGTTAGTCACATGAAATATTTTGATTGTTCGCGTAGTTATGAAAATTAAAGTTGCCTCTAAATAACTTACACATATAGGTTACGTATTTGCGGTTACGTATGTACGGTTACCATTTAAAGTGTTCCAAAAGTGCCAAGGTTTACAAATAATATGTGTACAACTTATAGTTACGCAAAACTAATTACTGTTTTTTACATATTCGGGAACATGTTACATGCCCATCGCAGTCACATGGTCGCTTCAGCATGTTCTTGTAACACTTGTACACACTTTGGAACACTTCCACAACTCAATGTGTCCAATAATTGTGTAAAGTTGCGTTAGATCCATTTAAAAAGCAATACTAAATAAAACACGAACAAAATAAAACTTGATTCATTTGTATTAGTCTTAATGTCTGCACCACTTAAGAACATTTTATCGAATGACAAAATGTGCAAAGTTCATACATGTTTAATGCGGGAGATCCATAAGCGAAGATGTGCGTGCATTCATTTGTCCGAACTGTCAGATCACCGCAATCGCCGCACAAAAGTTTAAATTACTTGAAATTTTGTGCGGCAATTGCGTTCGTGCATGTACTTGCTCTTATATATTTGCATGTATTTCTACTTTTCATCTAAATAGAGATTTTGCGAGGCTATTGTCTCTGGAGGAATCGCGTCGAATGGGTCTTACGGTGAACGAGGACAAGACGAAGTACCTAGTGTCAACAAACAAAGAGTCCCAGCGTCTTGGACAACACGTCACTATTGACAACCACAACTTCGAAGTTGTGAAGGACTTCGTATACCTAAGAACCAGCATCAACAAGGAAAACAATGTCAGCCTGGAGATTAGCCGAAGAATAACTCTTGCCAACAGGTGTTACTTTGGGCTCAGTAGGCAATTGAGGACAAAAATTACGCTCTATAAGTCGCCCATCATGCCAGTTCTTCTCTATGGCGCTGAGGCATGGACGCTTGCCAACATCGATGAGCGAGCTTTAGGAGAGTTCGAGAGAAAGATTCTTCTGAAAATCTATGGCCCGATATGCGTTAAAAACGAGTACAGAATCAGATGGAACGACGAGCTGTATGAGCTCTACGCCGACATTGACATAGTCAGGCGCATTCAGATCCAGCACCTACGCTGGCTTGGACATGTCGAGTGTATGGATGAAAGCGCTCCAGCAAAAAAGGTGTTCAATTCTGTACCCAGTGGTGGTCAACGTAGGAGAGGGCGTCCGAATCTCCGGTGGAGCGACCAAGTGCGAGATAACCTGACAACACTTGGAGTGCAAAACTGGCGCCAGCGCGCGCAATGCAGAAGCGACTGGCGAAGGGTGATTGCTGCGGCCGAAACCCATCATGGGTTGTAATGGCCAAATAAGTAAGTAAGTAATTGTCTCTGGAGGAAATTATTAGAGATATATTTTTGACATATTTTTTTTAATTGTTGTTTGCTTTGCTTTTTTAAGTATTGTTTTCAAGGTAACTGAACTTATCACTTATCAAACGAAAAGCAGCTTCAGATAGAAGAAATTCCATATTTTTATTTTATGTATAATACTGTGGCATGCTAGTGCTGCCATTACTCAGTTCACAACTTTTACTTTTACTATTTTTGTCATGGTGAATTTACAAAATTTTTCCATATCCACCACCTACGATATAAAAAGTTTAGATTTTCTCATGACGTTTCAATTACTTCATTTTTCTGTGAGTCGTGAACGAATGAACATCACCTAATAAGTGTTTTGCACAATTACAGCGCTACCAATTATCAAAAAATAATGTACAGCTTTAACAAATAGTCGGCTTTTTGACAAATCTTCCACATAAATTTATGTCAAAATTCGACTACTATCTTAAGTTGGACATTATTTTTTGATTACTGGTAATGCTGATAGTTGTTAAAAGTTAAAAAGTCAAAATTTTGACTAAACAAGTTAACAAGTTCGTTTGAGCAAAAACTATAAAAACACCACATTTGTTCGTGCTTGGAACCAAAGTGGTAAGATCGCCAAGAAAAATGTAAATTATTATTTATTTTAACGTATTTCATTTAGAAATTTGCTAAAAAGTTATCACTGTGTAAACTTTCGAGCGAAAGAATCGCATCATCTTCTCAATAAGTAAAAAAAAAAAAATCGCAAAAAAGTTGTAAGTTTAGAAAAAAGTTTTTTTTGCGAGGATAAATTTCGCATCGGGGCATTATCTAATTCAATTATTTGGTTGAGAAACGAGACAGAGGAGATTGTCATCAGTCGTGGTAGCAACAATTTCTTAATTCGAGACATTGATTTAATCCAGCACGTGGTCGTTGGAAAAGTACCGTGCACTCGAATTTCTTAACACCACCCATTGGTACTCAGAGTCTAGTTAACGCAGGCATAAAACGTAACAATGAACAACCATTACTGCGATAGTATTTTTATTAGCAGCAAGATCAGTTGTTGCATAAAATCGCCACGCGTACAACCTAAATAGCAGCCATACCCATTTGCATCGAAAAACACAAGTTGTAAACAAAAAATTCCTGAACTCATAAAAAGTGTCAATGTACCAAAAAAAACATACAAAATGTAATCTTAAAACCCGAAATATGTACATATTTAAAATTAACTTAAAGTTCTGAAGAACATCAAAATTATAAAAAAGTAAGTTAGAAAATAAAAACTACAAATTAGTACATAAATGGTTAATAAAATAAATTCATACAAATTTATATATACAGTGAAGACAAAACAAAATCTAAAAGTCAATAGAAACAAAATCTACATAAAAAAATACAAAAAAAAAACTAAAAATAATCTAGTTTAAAATAATTTCAAAATCCTCAGTTAAAAAAAGAACATACTGGGTAATACACGAATGCATGAGTAATATATCTTTTAAAATCCACCACAGCATCACCAACTACAGCAGGAAGTAAGGCCTTGCAGCATGACGCAGTATTTAAAGTAAGTGATCATTAAATTTATTTATAGTATTTTTGCTATTCGATATTATTCATCTACATTATTACACCTAACAAAAAAATGAAACATATAAAAAAAAACTATTAGAAAAATACAAAAAAAAAGAAAGAAATAAGTATCAACAAAAATATATATAGAGATCGCATAATTGACTCCTCCACTTTGGAGAGAGCGCTAATTTTGTTACAGCGGTTGATATTTGTTCATTAAGCTTTAATTGCAATCATCACTTGCGTTGTCAACGTTAAATCTGGTTCATTCAATCTACTTAGTTTTGTTTCATTTCATTCACTTTTTTTCTTAAAATAAAATTCATTATTTTTAATTTATGCACATTACTTTAACACTAAACATGCAATTAATGCTAATATAATACTATTTAAATTTCTTTTGACACTAAATGAATTTCAAATAAAATTAAACACATAATAAAATATGATTAATTAAAATGAATTAAATTCCAAAATTAAAATAAAACATAAATACATAAACTGAATTATATTTATATTAAACTTAATAATAATAAAAAAGAAAAATACTAGGATAAAATATATAAGTATTATAAAATAATCTAACTAATTATTAAATAAAAAAAAATTAAATAAAATACATTTAAACAAAAGCATTATAAAAAATAGAGAAATTAAAATAAAATAAAATTAAATTAAAAATAAATTAATTTAAATATAAAATAATGTTTAAATTAAATTTATTAATCAGTATCTTAAAACATGATTTGCTATATTTTTCTAATTTCCTTAGTGGTAGGTTAACTTAAGGTATATTCAAGTTTTGGGATTCTTTACCAATACAACAGAGAATCATGGATTAGTATGCACATCTGTGATATAGAAATATATTTCAATTTTGTAGTTCGAATTTAGTGAGTGCGTTTTTTTGTTGATTTTAGTATTATGTCCATTTTCAGTTTGTTTAATTAACTTAGAGTAAATATAGGCCACTCGAGGACTCTTAAATAAAGTGTACCAAGCAGAGTACTGGATAGTGAAGGATCATGAACATCCCTACGGGCTAAAAACTAGTCGTTTATAAGGATCCACTCTAACTCTCTCGCCCAGTACATTATCAACTTCGGTTGACCTCATTGGATGGTTACATTTTTGGCCCCAACGTGGGACAATGCAAAACATTTGTCTATTTTGAATTATTTGAAAGAGTCAGTTTGTCTCTTTTCCGATTATTTTTTTTATATATTTTTTTTGCTGATTGACAATCTTTTTTGTAAGTTTCGTTTTTTAATAAATACATTATCCTTGTAGTAAATTCGATTATTTGGCGAAAGTCCGAAATTATTGACCGCTTGGCACTATTGTGTTTCTTTAACTACTATAATTCTCATTACGTTTTGTTGCTTCGTTTAGTTAATGCGCGTTTCAATTTAAACGTTTATTTTTGGAAAACGATATAAGAGTTAGGAATCGCTAAGCTTTATTTTGTCTAAATCCAAATTGGTAAAGCAACGTGTCTTTCTAAACATATTTTAAAATTTAGCTACATTATACCAATTTTTGTTTCCATTTATCTCATGTCACAAACGAAGAAAAATTAATTTATATATCTTTAGTTACCAATATCTACCATATCATAAGAAAATTGTTTTGATAATTTTGATACATATTTTTTGATTTATATTTTTTTTGAGTAAAAATAACTAATAAAATGGCTGTAGTTCGAAGTGAAGTAAACATTCCTGCAGTTACAGGAATTACTACGGAATCTCAATGTTCCGTTTGTCAAAAAGATATGATCGAAGAATAAATATGCACTATCGCCAGATTTAATCATATTTTTTATAGAGGGTGTGTCGAAGGCTTTTTAAAAGACAATCATGAATGTCCGAAGTGCCATACATTTTGCCACGTGTGTTATTTGGTACCCTTTAATATAAATCATAGTAAGGAAAAGAAAAAATGTTCTCATAGTAAAAGACGAGATTCCGGAAATATTGGTCGACCAATTCGTAATTCGTCGAGAAGGTTATATCGTCACAAAATGCTTTACCAAATTATAATAATAATCGTAGATTTAACAATAGACATTTTAATGCAAATAATTCGATACTTTGATTGATGTAAATGATTCATTTACAATGAATAGTAATAATAAAAAAAAACTGTTTCTAATGCTTTACCTAACGCATCAGTTAATACCAATACAGCTATCGATTATTCTTTAATGTCTAATTTAATAGAACAATCTGTTCAACGACATTTTTCCTTATTAAATCTGAATAACAATAATATTAACTATAATGTTCCAAGTGTGACTAATCCACCGAATACTACAAGGGATTCGCCTTTGTCTCTATCAAGTTTTAACTCAAATCTACACACAAATAAAATTACAAATACAATAACTAGTTGGAATGTTCGTTTTGATGGTTCTACGGAAGGTTTAAACGTAAAGGAATTTATTTATAGAATTCAATCATTAAGATTCATTAAATAATGACTTTTCTGTCGTATGTACAAATTTACTTGTGTTGTTAAGCGGCAAAGCTCGAGACTGGTACTGAAGGTACCATAAGCAGATACAAAGAATAGTATGGTCTGATTTTTGCGCAAATCTTCGCTATCAATACAAAGATTATAATACTAAATATGATATTCGTGAACAAATTAGAAATCGTAAACAGCAACCTAATGAAAATTTCGAAACATTTTATGACGCAATTTTTGCCATAATGGATAAACTTCCTGAAAGGATTGAAGAATCCGAATTAATGGAAATTATTACTCGAAAATTAAAATCGGAAATTCGCCAAGAATTTCTTTATGTCCCTATCCTTTCTATTGCCCATTTGCGTAAATTATGTCAGATAAGATAAAATCTTTTGTCTGAGGAACCTTATCGCCGTATGCCGATGCCACGAAATTCGTCAAATATTCCCGTGCGTAGAAATATCGCTGCGATTGATGAAATTATATAAGCAACCGTAAATGTTGAGTAAGGATTAGAACTTTCAGTTTTGCTCTTCAGAATAGTTCTCCTATAGTATTTAATGTTGAATTCATCAAAAAAATGTACTGTATTAATAACTATTTTACTTATTGGTTTTCGACGTAGCGCAGATGAACAAAACAACTCCAGACGGATATCGATATTTTGTTACATTTATCGACGACTTCAGCAGGTATTGTGTTTTATATTTACTTAAACATAAATCCGAAGTTGCTGAACGCCTGAAGCAATATATCCGCCAAGTTCATAGTAAATTTAATAAGTATCCAAAAAACATAAGGTCTGATCGAGTAGGAGAGTATATCGGAGTTCAAATTAAATTTATTTATCAAGTTTGGGAATTTGTCAACAATTTACAACTCCTTATACGCCACAACAAAATAGAGAAGCTGAAAGACGCAATCGCTATCTAGAGGAAATGGTACGATGTATGCTGGTAGACTCTAAGTTGCCAGAAAATTTTTGAGGAGAAGCTGTAATTACAGCAAATTATATGCAGAATCGCCTACCAAAGAGTTCATAGAATGTTATTCCTTTCGAAGTATGGGAAGAAAGTCAAGTGATGTCACTCAGTTTGAAGTATTTGGTTCAACGGGCCACGTTCTTATACCTGCGCAATCACTGAAGAAATTAGCCAAGAAAACGGAGAAGTTAATTTTGTGTGGTATTCGGAGCAGTCAAAAGCACTGAGATTTTTAAACAAAAACAAGAACACGGTAATAATCAGTCGTGGTTACACGATTTTGACGAACATTATTGAGGCCTTGGATGAAGAAAACGTAAAGTCATGCAGTCGCAATTTCATTGGATCATCAACCAGGAGATACCAACGCAGAATTCTGTCCAAAACGATGATAATTCGTCTGATGAAGATAAGTAGTAGGGATTCGCCGGTGCTGGCCCCACTGGGCTCCAAGGAGCACATTCTTGTTAGTGTAAATGAATTTTTAACAGAGATGTTGTTGGTGTAGTTCAATAGGGATCATTTTATAACATATTTGTTGTTAGTGTAGTTCAATAGGGATCATTTTTTAACATAGTTGTTGTTAGTGTAGTTCAATAGGGACCATTTTTAACAGAGTTCTTTGTAGTGTAATTCAATAGAGATCATTTGAACAGAATAGTTATTGGTTTTTATTAAGTTTATCCCTAATTGTAAACATTATCAGTATATGGAAAAACTATTAACAATTCACGGAGTACATTATAAAAGCTGTCCATGGGCCACAGATGACGTAACAGAGGGATCTGATACATGTGGTTGCTATTATTATGAAAAGCGATGCAAAGACATTGATAAACTAATAAAATTATATTATAGAATAAAATATACAAAATAATTGTTTATTACATATTATTATTAATGTTTTTTATTATACTATATTCAATGAATTTGTAAAATTTTAAATAATAGATTATATATAAATTTTAAATAATTATATATAATAGATAGATTATATAAATTATATATATCAAAATAATTAAAAAAACTTATAAAAAAAAAATATATCGGAAATTGCTTTTAATAAATGTGGATGCATTTGTTTGAATAAAATTATAAATTGTTTAATAGGGGAACTCCCTGCAGAACAAAAATACTCAGCCGGCCCATTTCGAGGAAAATATATTACAATCCAATGTGAGCCTGGTTTAAATGATGTATCAATATTCACAATATACTGAATTTCTATATAAAATATTTTCTAAATACTTGTAATACAGTACGATTTTTATCAATTTCCAAAACACTATCAAACTCTCAATATGCTAAACAAGTAATTGTTTCAGAAAGTGCTTCACTGAAAAGACCTTCAATTCTTATAGTACCCTGATTTATTAAGTTTCCGCAGTGTGAGTTATTGTTATGATCTGGTGTGAAATCAAATGCAAGCAAGAAATATCCGTTTTCAAATAATTCTCTAGTTATTTGATGTCCCTTGTTAAAGTAATGTATGCCAGTACCTTTAGTACCTTTATACTTATACGTCCATGTTTATAATCAAATTCAATCGGTTGTGCTGGTACTTTTACTCCATTTACAACTAAATGAAATCTTTGTAAATTGAAATGGCGAAAGTTATACGGATTTTCTGAACGATCACAAGTATATGCTTTATAAGTTACCATACCAAATATTAAGAAATTTGGAAGTTGTCCAGTTATAACATTATCTAACAGTAGAGAATGATTGCCGGGGTGAATACTGAATGTCTTGATTCAAAATTTGTTGGTTGGATAAATAGCATTTCTACATTGTAAAACATTATGATGTGCCATTAAAATATTACTATTAATGTTAAGATGTTTAATGTATCATGAATTTTAATAGATGACTCTCCAGATTTTGAATCTTCTAGTATATAAGGGGTTGGTAGAAATCCTCTTACCAAACCCTCCTAGTGGGTACCGACTGGTAATAATCACCACAGTTGTCTCCAATACTCTGTATTGGTGCCAGAGACTAGCTAAGGTCAGGTGTCAGTCCCTCATGTTTGATACTCCTCAATAGTACAGCACCAGGTAATGGCACTTGATCATAGGTTTGAGGTACCCCGCCCCTCCTTTCCCTATTCCTCATCCTTTTTCTCCCCTGTGCTGGATTAAGATACCGTGTCGATAATCTGCTAGGCTGTGGGCCCAGTTTAAAAATAGCGCAGTCGCAAGCGGCATATTCCGGATACCTGGCGCCCTCCGGAATTAACTAGCCTTACCCGCATATACGGATTTCTGTGCGGGTGGACCTTCCCCTTCTCCGATATTCGTGGGACCAAACATGAACAATACAAACAAAAAGTTCAAACAAAACAATACTGACGGCAACGGCAACGAATAGGACAACACAAACGGCACTGACAAAGAGTACGGATCTCTCGAAAAACCGATAGGAAGTTCGGTTTCTGAGCCTGCTTCCACTAGTAAGGCCGCAGGGACAGTGGTTTCTAAACCTGGTCCAAGCGGCTACAAGACACCAAACCCAAATCAAGCGAAGACATTGGCTACCCAGCCAGGTCCAAGCTGCAACACTTCTGCAGCGGTAGCGTTCCCTGACGCAAAAATCCCGGATGCGGTTAACCTGTCGGCCTCGAGCTCTAGGCGAATCCGGCCCGGGACGAAGGCGTACTTAGCGCGCTGCCTTCCGTAAGATCGACAAGATCAACAAAATCCCAGAGACAGAACGTACGGACAAGCAGACCACGGCCTTGGAATATGCCAAGGGCCTTGTGGCTAACCACCAACCAAAAACCAATCAGGACCAGATGCAAACTAAGCGTCAAAGGTCCACCGAAGAGGCTAAACCAGAGCCTAAAAAGCAGAAGGTACAGTCCTCCCGAACTAAAAGACCCTTCAGTGAGGTGCTGAAGGACAACCTAGTAATAGCTGTCATCGACAGAAATGATGCCGACGGCAGCATCACCACGGAGAACTGGAGACTAGTGGTGGAAAGATTTTCCTCGCAATTCCTTTCTCTCATCCTGGAGCATCCAGGACCAATGCCCACATGCAGAGATGCCGGATGGCATCAAGGGCACGTAAAACTTATTGTCTGCGCTGATCAAAGGTCACTTAACCTTTGCAGGATAAGCGTAGGAAAAATTGGTGAAATCTGGCCTGGAGCGAAGCTGGAGGTCATTGAACGGGATCAGATCCCCAACAGACCCAGAACTGGATACCTGCAGAACCGCCAGACCATGCATCGATTCTGAATCAGCATCTGCAACCCACAGCTTCCTACTCACAACTGGAAGATAGCCAAGCTGGAGGAAGCAACTAGGAGCAAACGCCACGCGCATATAGTGGTGAATGCAGAATCCCTGGCACCTATAGCTGGCACCAACGGGGAGATCAAATACGGTCTCGGGTCGATCACCCTGAAGGTTTATCACCAGGACCGGAGTAGCACCAGTCCGCATAATTCTGGTCTCCAAATACACTCTGGCGACAAGCAGAACAGAGAGAGCTCTGTCTGTAAGAACCCGGTTGTGGTGGAGAATACGGAAGCGGTGGTGCAAACGGGTAGCACGGTTGCGATGGTGAACACTTGCGTACCCTCTTTGGCTCCTCCTATAGATCTCGATTTTTCGTCATCCGAGACCGATATTGTGGATGTAACCCAACTCTTTCTCGACGAGGACTCATTGTTGACGAATACGGACGATGAGGTCGACGCAACTATGATAGAGAGGTCTGTGGGGGCCGGGTGCATCAATGCTCCGAATCCTACAGATTAACCTCCATCACTCCAAGACGACATCCGCCGGCCTTATCCTCTGCCTCAGCGAAAGGTGTGAGGACCTTATCCTTATTCAAGAGCCGTGGGTTATTGGAAATCAGATCCATGGACTAAGGACACAAAATTACAATATAATCTATGTAAGAGACAAAGGTAAACCTAGGTCCTGTATTCTTGCAAAGAAAACTTATAATATTTTCCTTCTTTCTAATTACAGCGACGCTGATATAGTCGTAACCAATCTGGAGTTAGGCACCACTTCATTTTGTTTTATATCGGCATATCTCGCACACGATCTGCAAGGAACCTTCCCACCTGATAGCCTGCAGAAGGCCATCGGTGACGCAGAACTGAACCTTAAGGAGGTAATTATTGGTAGCGACGTCAACGCGCATCACACTACATGGGGTAGCTCTGATATCAACAATAGAAGTGAGTTATTTTTTGATTACTTAATGAGTACTAATCTTACAATATGTAACACCGGTTCGGAACCAACCTTTATCAGAAAGAACAGGAGAGAAGTCTTAGATATAACACTTATCTCAGACCTAACTTCACGAAAAGTCATAGACTGGAGAGTGTCGAATGAGCACTCCTTTTCTGACCATCGTTATATTCAGTTTAGTATTAACGATCAGTTACCTATTCCACCTATCCCCCTGAATTACAGGAAAACAAACTGGACACGATACAATGATATCGTAACAGCAAACCTTCCGACCATGAGACCCAATACTCCTTCTGGAGCAGCGAAGCTAGACTTACAAGTCGACACATTCACAAAAACGCTTAATGCGGCACAGTCAAAAGCATGCCCAACGAACAAGGGCACAGGGAAAATAAGACCATAATGGTGGTCACCACAGATTAGAACTCTAGGCAGTAACAGTAGTGTTCAGAAACACTGTACTGAATTTATGTATTTTTAAACATCCAAACCTAACATACAGATTAATTTTTTATTAAATAAATTTAAATTGCATTACTTTTTTTAAATTCTGCATTTTTATTCTAAATTACAAACATTTTTTGGTTCTTCGAGCCGATGTGCGTGAATTCTCGCGATTTTAATTCGTAATTAGTGTAAAATCAGTGAAATTCAAACATATAAATAAAACGAACGTCTGTTTCGTAGTGTTGTCTAGCGGAGCACCCCGGTCAACATTTCATCTATAGGAGCACCAGTCGATCAGTACGTGGTATCTTAAGCATTACGCAACATTTAATTACCGTCGTGCAGAACGAGCTAATCTAAGTTGCAGTTTGTGTTCAAATCAAACCAGCACTTGCAATTTTTAAAATAAGGAGTTGCATCAAGCAATACTCTAAACAGTTTCACCCAGCGGAGCACCCGTCCTCAATACGAAACTTTTCAAGTCTTTGTCCAGCGGAGAGCTCGTTTTCTATACGAAGCTTTTCAACGCTTCGTCCAGCGGATCGTCCGTTATCAATACAAAGTCTTTAACACTTCGTCCAGCGAAGCGCCCGTTTTAATACGAACCTTGCCACGGCTTCGTCCAGCATAACAGCTGTCTCAATACGAAGCATTCCCCTTCTCAATACGAAGTTTTTCAACGCTTCGTCCAGCGGATCGCCAATTTCAATACGAAATATTCTAACATTTCGCCTAGCGGAGAAGCCGTTCTCAATAAGAAGTTCTTCAACGCTTCGTCCAGCGGTGCGCACATTTCAACACGAAATATTCTAACGTTTCGTCCAGCGGAGAACCCGTTTTCAACACGAAACTCTCTATTATTTCGTTCATCGAAGCACCTATTTTCAATACCAAGCTTTTCAACGCTTCGTCCAGTGGATCGCCCGTTTCAATACCAAACATTCAATGATTTTGTCCAGCGGATCACCCGTTTTTCGACACGTAACTCTCAGCAAGTTATCGTTTACACCTGGACGCTGTGGACAGTTTTGTATAATTGTGCATTCTTTTGCAAACGACACTGATTTCGAAGTTTAGCAAATTAGCTTCAAATCAATCAATTACAATTCGTCTTTAATGGAAATTTTAAAGCAACAACGGCAAGTAATCAAGGGTTCATTAACTCCAGTGCAGACTTTTTGTCGAAATCCAGATGCGCCTCTTTCTGAAATCAAAATTCGGATGGAAAGGGTGGAAGAATTGTACAAGCGGTATGAAGATACACAGCGAGGTATCGACATTCTTACAACAACGTTAGCCGACAGAGGTGCAGAGTTAGCATATCGCATCGAAATGGAGGAAAAATATTATGCTTTAAAATCAAATTTTGTGGCACGTTTACGTGATGAAACTGACGTTGTACTCGTTGGTCAGCCATCTGCTACAAGTGTTTCCAGCGATGGTCTGAATGCTGCTGTGCAGGCTCTTCTGGAGAATCAAAGTACCATGAGCGCTCCCATTGAAAGAATGTCAAATAGTTCCCGATCTGATGACAACTCATCGCCTGCAAATCCTTCGTCATCGCAACAATCAACACAACATCATGAATTGCGTCTGCCTATGATTCAAATACCTGACTTCGATGGAACCTACATCAATTGAGTCAGATTTCGAGACCTCTTCGAGGCATCGGTTGATAGCAGAAATACAATTTCGAATGTTGAAAAATTGGAGTATCTCCAAACAAAACTGAAAGGTGAGGCATTATCCATAATTAAACACATCAAACCGACAAATGACAATTACACACTTGCGTGGCAGTTAATAAAAAATAAGTTCGACAAATCTGATAAGATAATAAGAGCATACTTCGAACTACTTTTCGATCAACCAGCTATAAAATTGCCATCAGCAAGTGATATGAAACGGTTCTATAATAATACCAACGAATGCTTTAATGCTTTGAAAGTTCTTGGCGAACCCGTCGAGCAATGGGATTCTATCCTGCTATCTCATTTGGAAAAAAAATGGATAGCGAATCACATTTGCTGTGGTACAGATAGCGCAAATCAGGACAACAAGTTAGATTTCAACAATTTTTGGAGTTTCTGGATGAAAGAATTTTTGAGTTGGAAAACACACAATCAAAAGAGGTGCATTCTTTTCAATCTACGAAGTCACACGTGCCTCAAGTTTTTAACCAACAGAAAACTAACGCGTTGTCGTCAGTAGCTAAATTCTGTCCGATTTGCAACAAGAATCATTTCTTGTATCACTGCAACAACTTCAAGGAGCTTGACGTCGGCAGTAGATTCAAAGTCGTACAAGACAACAATATTTGCATCAACTGCCTGCGAGAAAAACACAAGATAACCGAGTGCAAATATTCTACGTGGAAAATGTGCAATGCAAAACACAATTCATTGTTACATTCATCATCATCAGTCAATTCACCACGTCAATCGGAATCCGTGTCAAAACATGAACCGTCCCTGAGTGTTAATTCTACGCATCAGCTCGATCGAACATACACGCTTCTTCCAACAGCGATAGTTATGATTCGTAATAGACTTAATGTGCTGCAGCCGTGTCGCGCTTTACTCGATTCTGGCGCGCAATCTACGCTTATTACGGAAGCTTGCGTACAGCTTTTGCAACTTAAGCGATCTTACGACAAAACCTTGTTATACGGTGATGGATCTAACAAAGAAAGTTACACTAAGGGTAAGGTACATCTGAAAATAAGTTCGCAAATTTTCGAGAATACTGTGGTAACCGAAGCATTTTGCATGCCATGCCTCACGCAAGATCTTCCGGGACACGTAGTCTGCAATCAAAAGTTAGAATTTTTCAAAAACCTTCAACTTGCTGATACTCAATACAAGCCAGGCCGCATTGACATAATTTTGGGCGCAGATGTTTTCACTGATGTTCTTCTCCAGGATAAAACAATTCATCCCACTGGTTCACCAAGCGCAATATGTACGAGATTCGGTTGGATAATCGTAGGAAAAGTCACTGAACAAACAACAACTCCAATGTTAGCTGCACACATTTGCGTAGACCTTGATACACAATTACAAACACTCAAGGAAACTGAAAATTATAATACTTTAGAGCATATTGCTCAAGAACCAAAAGAAAAAAGCGGTAACAGAATATCAACAAAATATCAAACAAAAAAATTGTGGACGACATGTCATCAAATTACCGTTAAATATTACAAATAAAGAATTTGTTGATTCCAAAATACTCTACGCAATGGAGCGACGATACTTCAACAGTCAACCTCACCAAGCGCAATATGTACGAGATTCGGTTGGATAATCGTAGGAAAAGTCACTGAACAAACAACAACTCCAATGTTAGCTGCACACATTTGCGTAGACCTTGATACACAATTACAAACACTCAAGGAAACTGAAAATTATAATACTTTAGAGCATATTGCTCAAGAACCAAAAGAAAAAAGCGGTAACAGAATATCAACAAAATATCAAACAAAAAAATTGTGGACGACATGTCATCAAATTACCGTTAATATTACAAATAAAGAATTTGTTGATTCCAAAATACTCTACGCAATGGAGCGACGTTACTTCAACAATCAACCTCCAAACAGAACGTTTTACCTGTTTCATCACGTAGTGTTAAAACACGGCAGAATTCTACGTATCGCCTATAATACATCATGCAAAATATCAAATAATTTATTACGTAAAGGCCGGCCAGCTGCAGATTGGAACCACTGATCTTCCACCAGCAGTAGAAATCAGAGAAGATGTCTGCAATATTCTCACAAACTCTCGTTTTTATCTCGCAAATCGTCACCGAAGTATGCAGAATTAATCAATCCAGAAAATGGAGAAACTGCTTCGAAACGTCTCGGCTGCACACTTGTCAACACATCATCATCAAGACGGCAAAAATTTAATTTTAATATTTTATTTAACATTTTTGAACAACCGATATTTAATATTTTTTTGTTTATTGGTATTTTGTTTATTAGTATTTGAAAGTGGATACTTTCAAAGGATGCCAAAATGTTCAGAAACACTGTACTGAATTTATGTATTTTTAAATTAAGTTTTCATTTTTTTATTGTTTGAAAATTAATATTGTTTCAAAAATTTTATATTGTTCACGCACATCCAAACCTAACATACAGATTAATTTTTTATTAAATAAATTTAAATTGCATTACTTTTTTTAAATTCTGCATTTTTATTCTAAATTACAAACAAGTAGGGCGTTCTTCAACAAAGCTAAGCATACTAGACTCTCACAGGTCTGGAATGCTACAAAGTCAATCTTCGGACATATAAATCGGCACTCAGAAAAGCCAGCGGGACTCGTGGAAAAATTTCTGTGGGAATATTAGCGAAGCATCTCAAGCATCGCGATTAAGGAAAATCCTATCCACCAAGGATACCTTCCCTGAACGGGAAGGTAGGATGTGGGGTTTTCTGTGAACAACTAAACATAGAGATAGCCTTCCGTATGCCGGACCACAGCAGCGTATTTCAAGCAGAAGTCATGGTTATAAAAGAGGTTCTTACCTGGTTAAGAGAGAATGTAGTATCCGTAAATGATATTAGTATTTTCATCGACAGTCAAGCCGTTATCAAATCCGTAATATCCGAGTCCCTAACGTCAAAAGTTGCCCACGACTGCCGCTCATCTCTGATGGAGATGGTTAACCAGTTCAATGTACACCTATACTGGGTGCCAGGGCACAGGGACATCGTAGGAAATGAGAAGGCCGACGAACTAGCCAGGAAGGGAACCACACTTAACATCCAGCCAGAGATGAACAATCTGGGCATTCCCCTATCAACTTGCAAACTCATTCTGGAGCAATACATGATAGCGAAAACAAATAATAGATTGGCAGGTGGTACAACCTGTACCACCACCAAACAGATCTGGCCTAAATTAGACTCGAGGAGATCAAAACAACTCCTGATGATAAATAGGAAAGACATTAGTACAATGGTTGGGTTATCACCGGCCACTGTATAAAATCAGACATGCAGCTAGATTGGGGGTAACAGCTCCTGACTTTTGCAGAAGCTGTTTAGACGAGGAAGAAGAGGAAACCACTCTACACCTCCTCTGTACATGCCCAGCCCTTTCAAAAAAAAAGAAACAAATGTTTCGGCTATCACTTCCTAGGAGACCTGAACGTTATTTCCAATATCCACAGAAAACGCATACTTAGCTTTGTCAAAAGCGCAAAATGGTTCAGCTACGAGTAATAGGAAATAGATCCCTGGTATCACAAACGACCTCTTTTGGTCTAAGTGTGCGTTTTAGAAGCCATTGCAACCTAACCTAACCTAACCTAGTATATAAAAATAAGGTTTCTCCATAATAAGGGTTACTTTTAGATCCACATTATTTAGAAGATATTAAGCTTGATTAAATATATCTGCATGTAGTTTCCAATCAATTCTACTCGTTATCCATTTTTAAATCTTGTCTTCCGTCTAGCTAAACCTGGATTTTCATTCTCAACTATTGAATTAATTTTTTTATATCTAATGACCAGCCACATGATTCAAGATGTGTAGATTTAGCATCATTTCCATAGTTTAACAAGGTTTCAATGCTAGATCCATAGTGCTAATTATTATCAGATTGAGATACATTTCTATTATTTAAATGAACATTACTGTTCCGAAATAATTAATGAAGTAAATTGTTAACAACTCCTCAACTTCCATTAAATTCTACAATTAATCGAACATAAACACTACTTAGATCACGATATGTTTCACCATTTCCGAGAGAAAGAAATTCTATTGTAGTAGAGTTGTCAATAGTTGCTATTGGACTATATGATACCTCCTCTGTTTTAATTATGCTAGTTTGTAAAGGTGGTGACTCAAACAGATCTAATTCACTTTTCATACATTCAATAAATCCTACCATCATAAATAAATTAAAAATTGCCAAATATATCAGTAAACTTCATTCTTCTAGAACGAGTAGTTTTCATATGGTCGTTTTCCATTTCCATCTTGTATATTTCTAATTTTGGTAATAACTTTTTTTTTTAAATTTCGAAAAGCCGTTTTACCCTGTTCAGTTAATATAGTTTTTATAGGTTTAGTACCTAACTCTTCCAAAACTGATTTTCCAATTTCAAGTGAATGATTTTTTAAAGCATTTAATCCAATTTTCATTAAAGGTTTTAGATGTGTATACAAGGCCGAAAAAAATGAACAAATTCCACGACCATATTGAACTATTCTAGGAGAATGGTATATATTTCCTATATTATCTAAACCTGATCAAGATTGATTAAGTAGTACTCAAAATAAATCTTGTTCATGGTTTACATATAAATGATACCAGGACAACTTATGAAGCTTCTTTTATATTACAAAAATGTAACGTACAGCAAACGAGTGATTCGAAAACAACTTTTTCGAAATTCTCACGGGACCCCCTCAAAAAGTTTGAGCACGTTAAAAAAGTAATTCACAATAAAATTTTGGCCAAATCGAAAAACGTTTAGAGGTCGCGATATTTTGTTTTTAGCCCATTTAAAATCGTAAGTAGGTAGGTCTGATTAAAGTTGAATAACTTTTTCATTTTTGGTTGAGTTTTGATGAAATTTTGGAATCTTGAACATCATTTACTTACTATTACAATGGAATTATCAATATTTCGATCCGATCATAAATAATTTATTCGCTGATTTTTCCATATACTTTTCTTAGATTGTTCACACCCATTTTCGCCATTTTGCTACATTTTTAAAATGTGTCGATAACTTCTCTTAAATATCCAATAAACATAATTAACAAAAAAATACATTATACACGTGGCATACATTATTGTAATTCATTTTTAAAGACGTGAAATGTACGTTTTGGTAGTTGTTTGCGTACTATAAAATATAATAATAATAATAATTTGGCGCTACAGTCCTGTTTAGAACTTCGGCCGAGCTCTCTCACCATTTTGAGCTGTGCGTGTTATATTTGTACTCAAATTGGTGGGACCTACAGTTTATTGCCGAATCCGAACGGCGGGTGAGAGCTTTTCATAGGCAATGTTTTACTCTCGTAGGTTTGCCATTTACTGCCGAGAGGTAGCGCGGTATAGAAAAATGTTTCTATGAAAAGATGTTGTTAGCCCCAGTCCAGGCTTGAACCGGGGACCTTTCGGCTCGCAGTCCAACGCACTAACCACTGAGCTACCGCGGCTATAAAATATATGTTGGTATTATATGATACATTAAGGCGAATATGTAAAAATAATTAAAATATAAATTTAATTTTAATAACTTTTTTACTGCCAAGTATATCGATAAGCTTGGGAAGATTATAAGTAATATATAGTTTTATATATACAGGGTGGTCCGCTTCAGGATACAAATATTTTGTGCACTGATTCCTTGTTTCATTTAATGAAAAAAAAATGTTACAAAGATGGGGTGTACCTGGAACACCCAATTATATACAGGGTGTTTTCAAAATTATTTGTTTAAAAGTAGATAGAAGTACTATTTAATTGTATCTTCTACAATTTATAACTTAGTCGAATAATATTATATTCATTTTACAGAAAATGTATCAGAATTATTAAAAAAATAATAACATTGACATTTTGTACTAGACCCTTAGGATTTTTTTCATCAAATTAAAATAAAAAAAAGGAATTTTTTAAAAAAGTTTTTTTCATAATGCAGTTTTTGTTTAAAGTTTTAGTTGATATAATATTTTTTTAATATTTGAGTAAACTATGATGTAACAAACAAATTCTGTTAACATTTTTTTTATCTAAAACTTACCTATTTTATCGTGGATCACATTTCTACGGCAACAATTACACTACCTATAAAAATGGCTCGACTATAAAATCGGTAAGAATACATACCCTGCAGTGTAACGGACTAGTTGAATACTAGTATTGGTCTAGTTCTCCGTAGACACTCAACTAGCTCGAATTCGACCCCATTTTCATACAATGAACTGTAATTTTTTCATTGCTCATGTCCTACGATGTGTCAATTGTCCCATCTTGCATTACATTCAAATAGTTTCATAACTAGTTTATTTTAACCAGTCTATAAACTAATTTTTTAGAGTCAGTTTATAAACTACTTCTTTTAATTTAAATTGGTTGCTATTACCAGTTGGAATAAATTTAAAAATAAAAAAAATTTAAAAATATCCATCTTTGGTCCTCTCTGAACCATGATCCGTGTGTGCTATTAGACGACATTGACATAGACAAGTGCATCAAGATCCAGCGGTCTCGCTAAGTCATATCGAACAATGTATGAAATTGCCTAGCGGCCAAGACCAGCACATGATTGTATGACCATCATCATGTGTAACATTGATTTTTCACATTGAGTCTTCCTTAAATTTTACTTAAGTCCATAGCGGAGAACCTAATAGCGCAAATGCCACGAAAGAACACACCACGATTATCAAAAGGAAGTATGATTCAATATGATAAAGACAATTTAATTTCTATTTCAACATTTATTTTATTATTGACAATTTTGACATATTCCGCTACGAAACAATTTTTATTTAACTGGTTTTCTATGCATTCATTTTAACTAGTTACCGATCTAGAAACATTGTTACTAATTTGAATACTACATATTTATGTTACTAGTCGAGACTTCTCTGAAAGGAAATATGATTAATTAAAATGAATTAAATTTCAAAATTAAAATAAAACAGGGATACATAAACTGAATTATATTTATATTAAACTTAATAATAATAAAAAAAAAGAATAGGATAAAATATATAAGTATTATAAAGTAATCTAACTAATTATTAAATAAAAAAAATTAAATAAAAATACATTTAAACAAAAGCATTACAAAAAATAGAGAAAAATAATATATGATTAAATTAAAATAAAATAAATAAAATTGAATTGAAAATAATTTTATTTAAAAATAAAATAATGTTTATATTCACTATTCTATTATATTGTAATTAAATTTATTAATCATTATGCTATTATACCAAAATAAAGTAATTTTCTGATTGAATTATATATCTTAAAACATGATTTGCTATATTTTTCTAATTTCCTTAGTGGTAGGGTAACTTAAGGTATATTCAAGTTTTGGGATTCTTTACCAATACAACAGAGAATCATGGAAGTTCGGATTATTATGGACATATATTTAAAAGCTTAGGAGGTCCACTGTTTGTGATATCGAAATATATTTCAATTTTGTAGTTCGAATTTAGTGAGTGCGTTTTTTTGTTGATTTTAGTATTATGTCCATTTTCAGTTTGTTTAATTAACTTAGAGTAAATATAGGCCACTCGAGGACTATTAAATAAAGTGTACCAAGCAGAGTACTGGATGGTGAAGGGTCAAGAACCACCCCACGGGCTGAAAGCTTGTCGTTTATAAAGGTCCACCCTGACTCTCTCGCCCAGTACATTATCAACTTCGGTTGACCTCATTGGAGAGTTACTCTACTTACATATTCCTAAGATACAATAAGTACACTCATTGAAACTTCAAATTTTCGAATCATCTATTTTACGCAATACAATTTAATGTTTGACTTTGGAGTACACACAAAATAAAATTTGTGTAATTTTACGATCATAAAGCGAGGCAACTTTTTCCTTGCATAACAGTCGCATTTTTAAACACACCACAGTGTGATCTTTTTTATATCTAGGGGACAAAATGCAAAAGAACATGTATTTTTAACACGTTGACGGACAGTTGCGTCTATAGCCGTCAAGTTCAATTTCACTATGTGACATGACGGAAATAGCCGTCCAATACGAAACGATGTAACAATGTAAAACTCCCAAAAATACTTTGTTGCTCACAAAAAATTGCTTATTTCAGTCATTAAACCTGTCATTTACGTTTTTAAATTTTTGCTGTTATAGCCGCCATCGTCCCATTACATAGTGTCTAGAGTCCGCTGGCGCCATGACGGTTGTAGCCGCAACCTAATTAAAGGTGCTGAATTAATCAAAATTAAGTGTATTTAAGCAGAAAGAGTAAAACTATACTTCTAATATTCTAAAAATTACAAAAACATATAGTGTCAATTTTCGAATTTCACTTGTTTCTACTGTCCGTCAACGTGTTAATTGATTTATTGTTTCGCATATTTAGCAGGGCTATAAATCGAAATTTCAAGTCCAAAAACGAAATATAAATATAACTATTTTTTATTTTTATGTATAAAATAATGACATTTATGTATAAAGTGGAGTAAAGTATATGAAAGTGGAGTGTATGAGATCAGAGTAAAAGCAACGATATTGTTGTTATAGTCGATGTAAATGATACCTTATTCCATTGTGAATTGTCTCAATGGGCAACTTTTTCTAAATTAGGAATATTTGATATGTTTCGTCCGAAAATTGTTGTGATATTTTGGTTGTGGACACCAAAATAGGAACAAATACACAAAATTTGAATAAATTACGTCAGACTTATATGACCCAAACTACAGTACGTAACCAAAACGCGGATTCAAATAATAAGATCATGAACCGATCAATTTAAAAAAAAAATTAAGTTCTACTGAATGCCTAAATATCTCTTTGATAACTTTATTGGACCTTCTCGTTCCTCTATCAAAACTTTGTATTAATCTTTCAATTAATACAGGGCATTTCCCTTATATAAAACACAAAAAGTTTTATATAAGAATTCCCTTTCTAATATCATTAACGTCACATCCGGTGTTCACCAAGGTAGTCACTTGGGACCGATTTTGTTTCTGCTCTTCATAAACGAGCTGCCTCATATTATAAAATACAGCAAAATACTTATGTACCCTGACGATGTAAAAATATATTATAGTTATAAAAATTTGAACAATATCGTACTCTTACAAAATGACCTTAAAAATTTTTTTAACTGGTGTGAGAATAGTCAAATGGATTTAAACTTAAAAAAGTGTAACCAAATTACATTTTCTAGTCTAAAATCGTTTAACGTGCAATATTATCTTGACAATGCTAAATTGGAAAATGTAACTACTTTTACTGATCTTGGTGTGCTAATGGACTCAAAGCTAACTTTTATAACCACATAACTCTTACAGTAAACAAAGCTAAAGGTGTAGTTGGCTTCATAAAAAGATGGGCTAAGGAATTTAAGGACCCGTACACTATACACATCGCTTGTAAGGCCAATTTCGAAATATGCCTCAATTGTATATATATGATATATATTAAAATATGCTGGAATCGGTGCAAAAACAATTTTAAATTTTCGCTCTTCGGGGACTTTGCTGGGAGTGTACGGTAAATCTCCCTCCATATGAGAACCGATTGAAATGAATTAATCTACCCAGTCTTAAGAGCAGGAGGAAAATGCTGAATGTCTGTTTTCTCCATAATCTAATAAATGTATCCGTTAATTCGTCCATCTTACTATCGCAAATTGAATTTTCGATTCCTAATAGAAACTCTCGACATTACCAACTTATAAAGCTTAAATATTTCAAATCAAACTACGCACTATTCGATCCATTTCATCGTATATGTATGGACTTCAACGACCTGTACTCGTTAATTGACTTCTGTGTTGATAGTTTTGTTCTAAAAAGAAATATAATAATGTTTTTAAATTCCGTCATCAAACCGTTGAATTAATCAGCTGGTGATCTTTAAGTCCGTAGCTGTGCTTTCAATTGGCCACTTGATAAGTCTCTTGAAGGCTTCAACGTCAATTAAATAAAAAAAAAAACAAAAACAAAATAAAAGTAAAGCATTGAATGTAGTTTCCAAATATGTCGGTAATGGAACGGTGGATTTTAAGAATTCAAGGCTCTTCTGAGAGATTAAACCAATCATCTTGATGACTTATTTGAATTTTTTTTTTTTTTTTCTTTATAAACTAGTTTTAGCTAATACAGCTAGCTTGCACTTTCACAGCATAATGCTGGAAAATATTTACCCCCTAAATTAGTTGGGCTCGTGAACAACACATGCATTTGTTACATTATACTTTAAATCTACATTTGAGTTGATTTTTTGACAGATTTATATTATACTGTGGACAATTATTAACTAAATTACACATTCGATTGAAGGGTGAAGCAGCTACATAATTAGTTCTACTATAAGGTACATAAAAAAGAACATCACGATGTCTGCTACTTCTACGATTATGGTTAAAACTAATATTGTTAAGAAGCTCGGGTGAATCAAGTCTACCGGTTATTAATTGATGTATGTAAATGATATCGGCAATCTGTCTCCGCTCGTCAAGAGTCTTTAAATTTAGTAGTTTCAGACGATCTACGTATGGAGGAAGATGTAAGTTATCCATCCATTTTAAACCCTTGAGAGCGAAACGTACGAAGTTTTTCTGTATCCTTTCGATTCGGTCATTATGTACCTTGTAGAAAGGAGACCATACTTGACTTGCATATTCTAATTGTGAACGAACCAGAGTGCAATATAGAGTCAAAGTTGTAAGGGGACTGTTAAATTCTTTAGCCCATCGTTTGATAAAACCAAGTAATGATGAGGCTTTTTTACATATATTTTCAATATGTAAATTAAACGATAAATTTGTATCGACAAACACACCAAGATCTTTCACCACGTGCACCCGATTTAAAATTTTCTCTTTTAGTGAATAGTTGTATTCTAGTTTATTTCTTTTGCGAGAAAATGTCATGGCTTGACACTTTTCTGGATTAAGAATCAAGTTATTCTTACAACACCACGTTTCAAATGATTTTAAGTCGGACTGAAGTATATGAACGTCCTTATCGTCATTTATTGATTTATATATTTTCATATCATCGGCAAAAATTAATAAATGCGAGTACTTAATGTTGTATATCACATCATTAATAGCCAGTATAAATAACAGTGGACCAAGATGACTACCCTGGGGTACCCCAGATGTTGCAATAAATGGCGAAGATAAATTATTTCTGAATCGTATTTGATATGACCGATCAGATAAATAGGATCCTATCCACTTAACAAAGAATTCGGGAAATCCCAGTACCTTTAGTTTGAATAAAATTAAGTTATGAGGAAGTTTATCGAAAGCTTTACTGAAATCTGTGTAAATGCAGTCGACTTGTTTTCCTGATTCTATTGAACTTATTGCAAATGAAGTGAAGTCTATTAGATTAGATACTGTGGATCTTCCGGTTACAAATCCGTGCTGACGTGTGGTAATTACATCTCTACAGTGGATTTTAACTTGATCATATACAATACGTTCAAACAATTTCGGTATTGATGACAATTTAGCGATTGGCCTATAGTTATTTACATCATTTTTACACCCCTTTTTAAAAATTGGGCTTATAAATGAGTTTTTCCAAAATATTGGGAAATTACTTTCATTTATTGATTTATTAAATATGGAACAAAGTGGTTTACATAACGAAGTACCACATTTCTTTATAACTGTTGCCGGGATACCGTCTGGTCCAGAACTAAAATCATCATCAATCGTCGAAATATATTGCAAAATCTGCTCCGGAGAATATGATATAGAGACTAATGAAGTTTTATGAGCAGAACGCATGTTATCAAAATAATAAACATCGGTTATAAAAGAATCATTAGAGAATGATTGTTTAAACAGGCTTGCAAATAGGCCACATATGACATTAGGGTCGCTAGTGAATCCATCATTATTTTTAAAAGAAGCAGGAAAACCATCGCTCTTTTTTTTAGTATTGATGAAACCTCAGAACTTTTTTGGATCTGATAAAATTTGTATCTTCATTTTATCAATATACTCAGTGTAAAGAATTTTAGATATAGACTGGAATTCCAGAAACAATTTGTTGTATGTTTCTAGGTCACTTGGGTCTTGACTGCTGACATATCTATTCCATGCTCTATTCCTAGAGTTACGTAGCATCTTCAATTCCTTAGTGTACCAGGGATACGATGAGATCTTAGTGAACTTAAGGCTATATGGTACAGATTGTGCTATGCAGGAAAAGAGTTCATGGTAAAAATAGTTTATGGCAACATTAAGTTCATTATCATTAATATAGTCTGATATTAAATCAATTTTAGCAGACAACAATTCATTTAACAATGAAAAGTTGGCTTTTTTAAAATTAAATTCATAAGCCTTGTCTGCAGATTTACTATTAATGATATTCGCTCTATCAGATTGATAAAATATTGTTAGAGGCGGATGATATGCATCAATGTCCATTAGAACATTCGTCGAATTTGTTACTACAACATTGTTACTATCTGTAGTAAATACTAAGTCAAGTTGTCGTTCCAGACAATTAGTAATACAACTTACTTGTTGTAAGTCAGATGATATAGTGTCAACAAAAATCTGTTCTTGTCGAGATTTAGAGTTAGAAGCACAGAAATATGTGTCGTCGTCAGAGTTATTCCATATTAAATCTGGTAAATTAAAATCACCTAAAAGTATGATATCATCAGAACTATTAAGCATTTCCAATACAAAAATGTTCTTTATTGCTATTAATATTCCACCACCGACTGGAGATTTTTCGATGTCAAATCTATCTTTTCTAAAAACATTGAATGAATTATCAAATAATTCAACATTTGAAAAGCTCTTATTTAGCCATGTTTCAGTTAACGCGATGATATCGTTCGCGAAATTCTGAGTAGATAAAAAGAGATCCCGAGTCTTTGAACGCAATCCCCTTACGTTTTGGTAGTAAAGGGAGATACGCTTAAGTTTTTTGGATTTTGGTGGACTGTTTTAGTTGGTCTATTGTTTCTTTTGGTTTTGAATTCGGAAACAAGGATGTTATCAGTCCACAGATTTGAACTGATAACGGCCGCAGCATGTTCTTCCGCAATTGACAAAGTAAAAGATGCATGTGTTGGCCTGTTTCCGATTTTTTTACAAGAAATGTAAGTGTCAGTTGGCACGAGTTTATTCATTTTAATAAAATTGGAAACATTCTCCGTTGTTGTGTCAGGCATCAACCGAGATAAAAAAATTCTTTTTAATTTTGGGATTGCCTTTAACGTTGAACTAACTGGTGTCTTACTACTTGTGATTGTTTTGGGCAGTGTAACTGCTAATAGTGGTGGACTAATAGAAGGAACAGAAGGGGTAACATAAGTTGTTTGGGAACTACGTTTAGCCTTAGGAGGACTTAAAGATTTATTATTATATTTTCGTTTGCGTTTTTTTTCAACTTTTTTAGTTGAAGGTTCATTATCAGAGACTGATTCATTAATAATAGCTATATTATCTTCAACACTGTCTGGTTTATTTGCGGTATCACTGATTTCTACTATTGAGCTAAATTCGTTTAACGAATTTAATATTTCACTGTAGTTTGAATTTAAAATACTAAGTTTTTCACCAAAGTTTTTAATTTTAACAAAAAAAACAGATGGAGAAAGGGGTCTACAAGTAGGACAGTACCACTGTAAACCTGAATGCACTGAACATAAAAATTCAGTGCATCCAATAGAAATATTAGCACATGTAGCGTGGTACAATTGACCACAGGGACCAGAACAGGAAAACATTGAGTTTAAAATGTTCTGACTTTTACATTTATCCCTCAGTGAGCAGGCAGCGAAGTTTTCAACTGATAAGAAATCCATAGTATAAAACTATCGAAAAACACAAAGTTAAGAATTTAGTGCTAAAAAAATGTTAAGGTACGCAAGGGTTAATGCTACTGATTTTGAACACACTAACAACACAACAAGAGTTTAGCGTAAACAAATATAGCACAAAGAAGAATTGGAAATCACAAATAAACTAACAATAACAATTTACATGGAACAGAATTATTTTATGCAATTATTACAAAAAATGTGTGCAATTAGTTGAATAATTGCACATTAACTATTGGTTAAATCAATTGTTAGACAATAATGTAAAACAATGTACACTACACTTTATAAAATTTATATTACTTTGTTTTATTTTTTAAATAACACTGTTCTAATCACAAATGCATGCGCTAAAACAAAAACAACCGTCACCGACAAAGAAACGAAAACCGAAACATTTAAGTTGCCTCGAAAAATTTTTCAATAACCTTTTTTTCATAAATCCCAAAAAGGCATCAGGGATATCGTTTTAGCTAACAATATCTTGTTTTTACTACGATTTTTGACATTTCAGAGAGATGCATCCTTTGAGAAAATAAAATAAGGTAGTACTAGGGTGTATCTTTTTTGCACTAGGATTAATGTAATTTTGTCAGGGAAAGCGTAAAATTCTTCGATTGACCTGAAATTTTGTCTTGATTTTTCTTTCTGGTATCATCGAGAAATGAGAATTCATTTATAAAGACACTTTGGACGGATTGGAAATGATGTGGTTTCAAAGAATTAGAATTGTTTTAAATAATATATTTAATGTTGAATTTCTATCTCTATAGGACAATAACATTTTTTCATGCATGCTTATGCCTCTGTCTCAAAATGATTTTAACACACATTGAGGGAAACGAATTTATGCTCAAAATAAATAAAAACTGCTTATATAATTATATTTATTTATTTACACCAAACATGTAAAATTTTGAGAGCAAATTAGGATAATACATATTTTTATTTCAAACAATCTGCTTCACTATTATGTACATTCAACTGATTAACACCACTTTAATGATTTTTATACATTGTTTTTTTAAATTATCAAATCTCTGAATCCCCACCACTTTTTAAATTGTTTCACCTAATTTTTTATATTTTTTGGGGACTCCACGAACGAAAAACTTTGTAGTAAAAATATATGGGAATTAACCATATATAAAGTCGCGTTTTGAAAAATAAGTGAATGAAATATTTGTCAAAAATACAAAACATATTTTGTATGACAATCAATATGTATAAAGATGATCCGAAAAACAGCAAACATTTTTTAAAATGCCATTGCCCACATATATAATTTAATTAATATTTGTTTCCAAATTCATTGTCCAAATTCATTCAATTATTAATTTTTTGATATATTATTTTTCTGATCTAATTAATTTAGTAATGATTCCAGTTCCGGTTCTATAAAAAAATAAAATAACGATTCCAGTACCAGTTCCGGTTCTATAAAAATAAAACGGTTCCGGTCCGGTTCCGATTCCAGTTCCACCCGAGTCCTGATATTTAGTATAAAAATCGAACATTAAGCCGAAAATGAACATGCAATAAAATTAAAAATATGGTTTCAACGAAAACGTCAAGCAAACTTGAGAATGGTTTTAAACGTAAAATTGTTTAAAAAAGCAAGTATTCGAGTCTAAAGATCAAATGCTCTTTGCTTTACAAGTTGTAGAGTTTTTCAATTTTTGAGAATGCAAACTTTTTAAGATATTAAATTTAATTTGTTGTATAAGCATGTTTACGTAAATGGTTTAGTTTGGGCTCAAATCATAATTTAATATGTGAGTATGGTTGGTCAAAACCCTTCTCATAACAACTAAAATTATTTGCGCATATGTGTGCATTTGCGAAATTTCGCGATTTTAAAAAATGGCTTCTAAAATAACCAATCGAATTCTGTTTCACATGTGACATTATCTCTCATGTGTACTTAAAAATATATCTCCAATTTTATTAAAAGTTTGCAAAAGTGTAGTAATATTTGATGTGTCCTGCCTTTTTTTTTTGTTTTGTCTATTATTTTCAGCTGGGAAGGACATACAGTTTTATTGTTTGTACGGGTAGCATTTACTATGGAAATTTTTCACCGTTCCGGTAGAAAGAGTGATGAAATTCAATATATAATCAGCCTGCAGTGTAATCAGTAAGTAGTTCAAAAAATACCAATACTAGTTAAAAATCGATCCTATTTTCATATAACCAACTGTTATTTTTTACATGGCGATGTCATAGGAAAAGACAATTGTCCTACTCTGCATAAGGTTTGAACTAGTAGCACTACTGGTATGCAACATACCAGTAGAATCCTAGTTGATTGTAACTAGTTGAAATCCCATCAGTATTTGCCGAGTTGAAACTAGTTGAAAGTTCGATATAGTACACGCTGCAAAAAAGGGCTCTCCCATACATAATTTTGCTGGCATTAATATGTATGTTTGGAATTTTAAAATGGTATATGTTCTAATAGAAATATAATAATTACTACAACCAAACAAAATAATTATTAGAGCCGAAACATATATATGTTTAAAATATAACATGATTTGTATTGACCTGAATATAAATATGTTTCCAGAGAAACATATAAGTTGTTTCAGTTCAAAAAGTAGTATGTTTGCATAAAAACATATATAAATATTTTTGGAAAGGAATCCTGAAAATAAAATAAAAATAAAAAATTGTGTTTTTTTTTAAATAATTTTTATTAAAAATCATTAAACATGCACCGTGGGAATTAATAAAATTTGAATTCATATATAAATTTTTAAATGCACAAATAAATTATTGAATTAAAACTGCAAGTACAAGTCTCAGTGCAGCACATAGCGTTGGCAAGGAATTTGCGGAACCTGTTGTAAAAAACCATGCCGAACTCTGTTTGAAAATAGAAACACTGTGATTTTTTTAATGAAATATCCGTGTCGACTTTTCAAAATATTTGTAGAAAAACATTCAGGAACAATTAAATTATATACTGCACTATTAAATGATATTATTTGTTACTATTTGTACCGTTTGTACCACAATTTGTATATTTTTTAAATTTACAAATGACATCGTACTACCGATACGAATACGTTTTCTCAACAAACATCAAAAGACACGTATGCAGAAAATGGCGATCACCTAGTGTAAACTTCGTATACAAGAAGAATATTGCAAGAATACTTTTATTTACATCTAATTTCATTTTTATTGTTTCTTTTCAAACATCAGTATGTTTAAAAGGACCAATACATACTTCAAACAATGACAAAAGAGACGTAGATAGAAAATTATGCTCAACGATCGCCAACTTCGTATACAAGAAGAATGTTGGAAAAATACATTTATTTAAATGCAATTTATTTTTTGTTGGTTTTTAAACATCAATATCTTCAAACGATGGCAAAAGATGGCGTAGGTAGAAAATGCTGCACAACGTTGCCAACTTCGTCTGTCGATAACTAATCGAATGAAGACGAGCGTTGCGAACATACGTTATAATTAGATTTGAATAGCATTTTCTGTTAGTTTTGAAACATAGTTATAACCATTGCCAAGAAATAGTATATTCAAATGCAATTAAAATTTTATGTTTGTATTGTAACATATTTATGATAAGATTGTCAGATTCTGCTGGGGAATATATAAAATGTTTACACATAGTAATATGTTATTACCATCTGAACAATAATTTAATTACACTTCATTCGTAATACATGTATGGTGATTTCGTATTAGTTTTTAATTACATTCAAACATATTCAAACAAATCTTTTCAATCCGTGTATGTATGGTTGACAAATCCCTACAGTGAAATATAAACTAGTAGCATATATATGTAGTATTCATATTAGTAACCATGTTTCTAGATCGGTAGCTAGTTAAAATGGATGCAGAAAAAAACAGTTCAAAAATTTGTTCGTGGAGGAACGTGTCAAAATTGTCAAAAACAAAACAAATTATGATATACAAATTATATTTTATTTATCTATTTTGCAGGAAACATTTTTCTTTTTAACTTTATTGTGGGTTCCATCGTGCGATTTGTTTTATTTCTATCCGCCATGGACTTGTACAATTTAACAAACAACCTATTTGAAAAACCCTTACAACCGTAGTTTGGCTGCTTATAACAAGCTGAGCCAATCGCTCTCTCCTACGCTGTCCACCATGAAGTCTGATTTTAAAACATTTCTTGACTGAAGCAATTTCATCCATTCGGTCCACATGACCTAGGCAGCGAAACTATAGACTTGACTATGAGAGGGATTAAAGAAACTAGTTTATAGACTGACTGTAAAAAATTAGTTTACAAACTGGTTAAAAGAAACTAGTTTACAGGGGACAATTGACACATCGTAGGACATGAGCATTGAAAAACTTACAGTTCATTGTATGAAATTGAGGTCGCATTCGGGCTAGTTGAGTGTCTACGGAGAACTACACCAATACTAGTATTCAACTAGTCCATTACACTGCAGGGATAGTATTGTTTGGATATGGACGAAAAAGTTGTAAAATATTTATGTGTTGTAAAATATGTAAAAAGCTGGTATCTTCGGATGATTTTTGAGTAGAAAATTTTCAAATGGATGATAATCCACAAAAATCATATTTCTACTAATTTTAATCCAATTGGAACTTTAAATCTAGTCTCATAACTGGTATATTGTGTCAAAATATGAACTACACCATTTCTAATTGAAATTCAGAGCTTTCCATTTGAAATTGGGAAAATTCCAAATGAAATTGAGATTTTCCATTTGAAATTGAGAAATTTCCAAATGAAATTAAGTTTTTTTTTTAAATTGGGAAAATTCCGAAATAAATTGAATTATTCCATTTGAAATTGAGAAAATTCCAAATAAAATTGAGATATTCCATTTGAAATTGAGAAAATTCTGAATGAAATTGTGATTTTCCATTTGATATTGAGAAAATTCCAAATGATATTGAGATTTTCTAATTGAAATTGAGAAAATTTCAAATGTAGTTGATATTTTTACATTTGATATTGAGAAAATTCCAAATGAAATTGAGAAAATTCCAAATGAAATGGAGAATTTTTCATTTGAAATTGAGAAAATTCCAAATTAAATTGAGATTTGAAATTTGCAAAAGATATTGACATTTTCGTTTTGTAATTTGGAACAAATTAAATTGGAAAAACAATGAAATTTAATATTTTTCATTGGAAATTAATATTTTATTATATTACATCGACGATATATAAAACGTTCACCCAAAAACGTTGGACCCAAAATGAGAAACGGTGCCGTTTCAATTTTTGGAAACAGAATCGGAACCAGAAATTCATAAAATGTATGTGTGGAACAGGAACCCTTATAATTTTTTAAAGGTTGGAACCGGTACCGGAATCGGATTATTAGTACCAGAATCGGAACCGATATCCCAAAGTGTTTTAGTTACTGATCTCATATGAAATTTTCTCATTTTCATATGAAATGTTTAAATTTTCTCAATTTCATATGAAATTTTCCAATTTCAATTTTAAAATTCCAATTTAATTTTTTAAATGATGAAATTGTGATTTTAAAATTAAAATTGAGGAAATTTCATATCTACTTGAAATTAAGAAAATTCCAAATGAAATTGAGAAAATTTCAAAATATATTGAGATTTTCCATTTTAAGTTAAGAACATTTAAATTAACTCAGTGAATAAAACCCTTTGGGATATCGGGTCCGGTTCTAGTTCTAAGATTCCGCGTCCGGTACTGGTTCCAACCTAAAAAATGTATAAGGGTTCCTGTTGCACACATACATTTTATGAATTTCTGGTTCCGATTTCAGTTCCAAAAATTGAAACGGCACCGTTTTCCATTTAAGCTCCTACGTTTTGGGTAAACGTTTTTAAACCGTCTGCGTAATATAATAAAAATATTAAATTTCATTGTTTTCCCAATTTTATTTGTTCCAAATTTCAAAACGAAAATGCCAATATCTTTTGCAAGTTTCGTATTTTCAAATCTCAATTTAATCTGGAATTTTCTCAATTTCAAATAAAAAAAACTTAATTTCATATGGAATTTTCTCAATTTTAAATGGAAAAATCTTAATCTCATTTGAAATTTTCTCAATTTCAATTAGAAAATCTAAGTTTCATTTGGAATTTTCTCAATATCAAATGGAAAATCTCAATTTCATTCAGAATTTTCTCAATATCATTCAGAATTTTCTCAATTTTATTTGGAATTATCTCAATTTCAACTGGAATATCTCAATTTCAATTGGAATTTTCTCAATTTCAAATGAAAAAACTCAATTTACTTTGGAATTTTCCCAATTTAAAATAAAAAATCTCAATTTCATTTGGAAATTTTTAAATTTTAAATGGAAAATCTCAATTTCATTTGGAATTTTCCCAATTTCAAATGGAAAGCTCTGAATTTCAATTAGAAATGGTGTAGTTCATATTTTGACACAATATACCAGTTATGAGACCAGATTTAAAGTTCCAGTTGGATTAATATTAGTAGAAATATGATTTTTGATATGATTTTCCGAAGATACCAGCTTTTTACATATTTTACAACTTTTTCGTCCATATCCAAACAATACTATTTATCAACCATACATACTATATCGAACTTTCAACTAGTTTAAACTCGGCAATTCCAATTAGTCACAATCAACTAGGATTCTACTGGATTCTACCAGTAGTATTATTAGTTCAAACCTTATGCAGAGTTGGACAATTGTCTTTTCCTATGACATCGCCATGTAAAATATACCAGTTGGTTATATGAAAATATGATCGGATTTTAACTAGAAGTGGTATTTTTAACTACTTATTTTACTAGATAATAACTAGTTGGTTACACTGCAGGGTAGTCTTACACTACAGGGTATTATCTAGTAAAATAAGTAGTTAAAAAAATACAACTACTAGTTAAAAATCGTTCCTATTTTCATATAACCAACTGGTATTTTTTACATGGCGAAGTCATAGGAAAAGGCAATTGTCCTACTCTGCATAAGGTTTGAACTAAAGATGGGCGCGTGCCTGTTTTTGATGGCACGGACACGCGCGGGCACGCCGATAGGTGACACGCACGAGCCAGACGAGTAAATTTACAGGCACGCTCGAGAAGTACGATGAAACACGGGATTTTAAAAGACACGAAGAAACACGGAAAATACGACAAAACACGGAAAAACACGACAAAACACGGAAAAACACGAAAAAAGCACGGAAAAACACGAAAAAAGCACGGAAAAACATATAAAAGTAAGCGAAACATGAAAAATAATACCGGAACCGTTTAGATTTTTGGAACCAAAATCGCTATTAACAATGTGTTGAACGGGAACTGGAATCCGACGTAAATATTTTTTGTAGTTGGAATCGGTATCGCTATTTTAAAAATATCGGAACCAGAAGCGGAGCAGATATTATAGTCCCTGTCAGGGAACACAAAGAACCGGAATTAGAACCGTTAATAAAAATGTATGGAACCGGAATCAAAACCCATTTACATTCTTGGTTGGAACCGGAACCACAATTTTAAAAATCTTGGAACCGGAACCGATATTCCAATAGGTTTTAGTCCCTGTAATAAATAATTTAAAAATTAAGTTTGATACTGTTTTATTCTCTTATATCCGTGCCTGATTTTGGAGGCACGGACACGCACGGGCACGACAGCAACTAGCACACACGGAGATTTGCACGCACAACTAGTAGTACTACTGGTATGCAACATACCATCGAAAAAATTACTGTAGTAAATTATACTCGATTTATGTCTTTGTTTTGAAAAAATGTATTTCTACTACATTTTGATCGTTTTTAAATACATTTGTATTCATTTAAAATAATTTATCAACTCATTGTATTAAAAATTTGATTTCTACATAGTACAGAAACTATACGGTGCACTGTGAGACAGAAGTCAATTCTAGCTCGCCGAAAATACAGTTTTGCGCCAATCTCAACAAAACTTTACACAAAGCATACATGGACTATGAATAGATTTTAATTTGAAAATGAACAAGATTGGTCCATTAACACGCCCACCTGTCATATAATTGAAATGGTAAAATGACTATAACATACTGTAATTGCACATGACAATTCTTAATATGGGCTTGATTGGCTAACTGCAACGCCTACCATACCAAATATGAGCCAGTTTTATCAACTATAATGACAGAAAAGGCAAAATAATAATATTAAAATAACAAAATTTAGTTAAATTCTTTTACGATTTTCGTATATTTCTCATTGCTTAAACTCATTTTAAATGACGTGTGGGAAACTAATGCGGTCCATGTTTAACACCGTTAGAAAGAAGGCATTTCCGACATTATGCCTGTAAAAAGATTTATGAGAGCATTTGGAACCCTTTTTTCCATGTCGACTTTTGTATAAAAAATATGTAATTTTTGTTTTATGTTTTTGACAAATAATCAGGAAAACACGAATTGCCATTTGAAATTTTTGGTACAAAAGATGCTAGTTCTGTCTATTCCCAATAATATAAAACTAACACTCTGCATGTGGAGTATATATTGAAAGAGTTACGACAGTTTTATTGTAACCAATATTTATTTCTTAAAAAGCACTTGTTTTAATTTTTTGACTTTAAGCAAGCTACAAAATGATTTTTTAACTAGGGTGTATAATTTTTTGTTGTTTGTTCTCTAGGTTCTCATAAATTATTAATAAAATGATATATTTTTAAAGTTTCTGCAATAAACTTTAATTTCAGATTTTCGGCGCGCTAGACTAATCTTCCTTCCCATAGTGCGGTGTCTTCGTTTTCTGCACTTTTTAATTATATTAAATTCATGCAAATACACGACGGACGACTGCAACAGTGAGTAGGTAGAAACAAAACTCATTTCGTATTCTATACATTAACATAGTCGACGGACAACTGCGGAGGTAGCAATATCAATAGCTTCCGAACGAATGACTTGGCGGCAGAAAACTAGTGTTGACAACTCATTGGGTTTCTCGCTCAATCAGGTTAGATTTGAAAATAAAAAAGCGAACATTAAGTTGGCAACTCTATGACAGGAACCCATCATGGGTTGCAATGGCCAAATAATAATAAGTAACTCAACTGTTTTCTATTTTCCTTTGCGCATTATTAGCAGAGTATTGTTCATATGTGGTAAAACTCAAAAGCGACACTGAAGTACTCGCTATGTCTTTGAGTCGTCAGAACGGATGATTTTTAGTGGTGCTTCCATCTCATAATCAGGAAAATATTTTTCTTATTTATTTATTTATTTATATATTTATTTATTCAAATCAAAAAAAAAAAAAATATTCATTCAAATAATTTTCTGAATTAATAAATTATTTTTATTAAAAATAAAAATATATATTAATAATCAAAACAAACCGCTTTTTATAGTAAAATTAAAGGTATATGTAGTAATTTTTCTACATATTTCATGACGTATAAATAATGACAAAATTTAAGATTTATATAAAAATGTATTAAATTTTTATATAGAAATGCAGTAAAACTATGTAGTTATTTCCCATACAAAAACAACTACATCAATGTAGTAAAAATAAATACATTTGCTTTTGGACGTAAATCAAAGACATATGTATTTATTTTAAATACATTTTTATTTATTTTCATTACAGTTTTTTCCGGTGACCAGTAGAATCCATAACTGGTATAATAATAATAGTTTGGCACTACAGTCCTATAAGAACTTAGGTCGAGCTCTCTCACCATTTTGAGCTGTGCCAGTTATATTTGTACTTAGAGTGGTGGGACCTACAGTTTATTACCGAATCCGAATGGCGGGTGAGAGCTTTTCATAGGCAATGTTTTACTCTCGTAGGTTTGCCGTTTACTGCCGAGAGGTAGCGCGGTATAGAAAAATGTTTCTATGAAAATATGTTAGTCCCATATGTTAGTCTTAGTTCAGGCTTGAACCGGGGACCTTTCGGCTCGCAATCCAACTCACTAACCACTGACCTACCGCGGCATATATTGGTATATTGTGTCAAAATATGAACTACTAGATTTTCAACTAGTTAATATTCTAGTACAGATTTATTCATGGCTAGTCTTACACTGCTAGGTAGTGCGTTGGACTACGAATCAAAAAGTCACTGGTGCATTGGATTACGAGCCGAAAAGTCTCAGGTTCAATCTCTGTGCCTGTCAACTTCTTTTTCATAAAAAACTTTTTTCTATGCGACGCTACCTCTCGGCAGTCAATGGAAAACCTACGAGAGTAAACATTGTCTATGTCTATTGTCTGTAGGTCTTGAGTATAAATATAACACGCACAGCTCAAATGGTGAGGGAGCTCGGCTTAAGTTTTATTATTAAACTTATCTATAAAAAATTTCAAGTCTGTAACTTTAAAATTCAATTTAATATTCAATGTTTAAACTCAAACACTTAGAATCAACAATAAATATATGTGTAGAATTAAACATTAAAAGTGGAAAAATATTTTTTAGTATAAAACTTAGACATAAAATGTTAAAAATTAAGCATTTATAAAATGCTTAATTTCTTTTTAAATCAACTTTTTGCTTTTCTTTATTATATAAATAATAAACATTATTTAAATCAAGAAAACTCATGTCCGCGGTATTTCATGCACACATAGTAAAAATAATACCTGTCCATTTCGTTCACAGCCAAAAAGAAATTTTGTAAAAATAAAAACAAGAACACTTCAATATTCATTAATATAACAATTCATAATAAATTGTTAGTAAAACCAATGTTTTCTGATTTATAGTTGCCCGTGGGTTATTAATGTCTTTACTGCAAACTGGTTTAATTAAAATTACTGAGCATAGGCGTCATCTACACTACAGACATTATAGTCGATTTTCCGTACATTATATGAGTTTGATTATGATATGCCCACTAATCTTAAACGTAAATGTTCGCCAGTTTATATTACTGATGATTACAACAAATTAATAAAATATAAGATTCAACGTACACACAAATCGTGAGACAAAATCAAAATAAAACAAAAGAAAAATATAAACAAAGCTAGGATAACGCATTACACCCAACAATATTTAAAGTAGGTGATAAAATATTATTGTAAAATCAAAACAGAAAGAATAAATTTTCTCCCATATGTGTAGGATCCTATGAGGTACTTTCGATAGTAAGACCTGTAAGTATATAACTTTTAAGTTAAGCTCAATTAAATAAATAAATAAATATAACGAAATAAATGACTAAACCAATAGTTCATGATGATCATAACACGTAATGTAGATCATGTTAAAAAAATGCATACTATTGAAAACAACAATATAAAGAAAAGAAATGATGCGTTAATAATAATATTTTATTAGGAAAATTTTTATTTTTAATTGACGTTGAAGCCTTCGAGAGACTAATTGAAAAAACAGCTACGGATTTTAGGATCACCAGCTGATTATGTCGAAGATTTGTCGACGGAATTTAAGAACAGTATTATATTACTTTTTTGAACATAGCTAACAACACAGATGTCAATTAACGAATACAAGATTTTGAAGTCCATACATATACGACGAAATGGATGAAATAGTGCGTAGTTTGATTTGAAATATTTAATCTTTATAAGTTGGTAATGTCGAGAATTTCTAGTAGGTATGGAAATTTCAATTTGCGATAATAAGATGGACGAATTGACGGATCCATTTATTAAATTATGAAGAAAACATACATTCAGCATCTTCCTTCTGCTCTTAAGCGTGGGTAGATTAATTAATTTCAATCGGCTCTCATACGGAGGGAGATTTACCGTACACTCCCAGCGATGTCGGCGAGGAGCGAAAATTAAAAATTGCTCTTGAACGGATTCAAGCATATTTGAATATATATCATATTGTGGATCCCATACAATTGAGGCATATCCCAAAATTGGCCGGACAAGCGATGTGTATAGTTGTTTAGTAATGTATGGGTCATTAAATTCCTTAGTCCATCTTTTTATAAAGCCAAGTACACCTTTAGCTTTTTTACTGTAAGAGTTATGTGATTATTAAACGTCAGCTTTGAGTACATTAGCACACCAAGATCGGTAAAAGTAGTCACATTTTCCAAATTAGCATAGTCAAGATTATATTGCACGTTAAACGGTTTTTGTCTAGAAAATGTAATTTGCTTACACTTTTTTAAATTTAAGTCAATTTTATTTTTCTTACACCAGTTAAAAAAATGTTTAAGTTCATATTGTAAGAGTATGCTATTATCCAAATTTTTATAACTACAATATATTTTTACATCGTCAGCGTACATAGCTATCTTACTATATTGTATAATAAGAGTCAGGTCGTTTATAAATAGAAGAAACAAAATCGGTCCCAAGTGACTACCTTGTGGAACTCTAGATATGACATTAATGATTTTAGAAAAGGAATTCTTATATAAAACTTTTTGCGTTATCTTGGTGGCAGAAAACTAGTGTTGACAACTCATTGGGTTTCTCGCTCAATCAGGTTAGATTTGAAAATAAAAAAGCGAAAATTATGTTGGCAACTCTATGACTGAAATCCATCATGGGTTGCAATGTCCAAATAAGTATAAGTAACTCAACTGTTTGCTATTTTCCTTTGCGCGTTATTGGCAGAGTATTGTTCATATGTGGTAAAACTCAAAAGCGACACTGAAGTACTCGCCATGTCTTTGAGTCGTCAGAACGGATGATGTTTAGTGGTGCTACCATCTCATAATAAGGAAAATATTTTTCTTATTTATTTATATATTTATTAATTTATTTATTTATTCAAATCAAAAAAAAAATTAATATTCATTCAGATAATTTTCTGAATTAATAAATTATTTTTATTAAAAATACAAAAATATGTATTAATTGACACCCACAAGTTCGACATTGTGAAGGACTTCGTCTATCTGGGATCCAGAGTAAACAGCAACAACGACGTCAGCCTGGAGATCAAACGGAGAATAACTCTTGCCAACAGGTGCTACTTTGAGCTCAGTAGGCAATTGAGAAGCAGAGCCCTCTCTCGCCGGACAAAAATAACGCTCTACAAGTCACTCATCATGCCCGTCCTACTTTATGGTGCAGAAACATGGACGCTGGCCTCCACCGATGAGAGAGTACTGGGAGCGTTCGAGAGAAAGATTCTCCGTAAAATCTTTGGCCCTATCTGCTTTGCTAGCGAGTATCGAATCAGGATGAACCACGAGCTGTATGAGTTATTCGACGACATTGACATAGTCAAGCGCATCAAGATCCAGCGGCTTCGCTGGATAGGTCATGTCGAACGAATGGATGAAAACACTCCAGCCAAGAAGGTGCTTGAATCGAAACTCGAAGGTGGACAGCGTAGAAGAGGGCGTCCAAATCTGCGTTGGAAAGACCAAGTTGAGGACAATCTGGCAACGCTTGGTATTTCTAACTGGCGTCAGCTCGCGCAAAGCAGATCCAACTGGCGCGGCTTCATCTCAGCGGCCAAAACCGACCCACGGTTGTAAGGGCCATTTAAGTAAGTAAGTAAATATCACAACAAAGTAAAATAACCGCATTTTATAGTAAAATTAAAGGTAAAGGGTTTTTCAATAAGAGCGCTACAAAAGTTTTTTTCAAGGGTTTTTCAACAGGGATGCTACAAAAGTAGAGCGACAGGAACAGCAAACGACGCCATATTTCTTGCCGCGCCAACTATAGGTCGAAATTATTAAAATTTACTACCGTATATCTTTCCATCATGAAATGGCAAACCTTACTGAAGAGAAATGTCAAAAGCGCGGCAAGAAATATGGCGTCGTTTGCTGTCTCTGTCGCTCTACTTTTGTAGCGTCCCTGTTCAAAAACCCTTTATATGTAGTAATTTTTCTACATATTTCATGACGTAAAATAATGACATAATTTAGGATTTTTAATACAAATGTATTAAATTTTTGTATAGAAATGCAGTAAAACAATGTAGTTATTTCCTATACAAAAACAACTACATCAATGTAGTAAAAATAAATACATTTGCTTTTGTGCGTAGAATATGTAATCTGAACCAGGAGGTACGTAGGAACATATTATGTAAATCGATTTATTTTATTTAAACACAAACACAAACTGATTCTATTTCGGAATTAATATTTATTTTTTCAGCTATTAATGAAGTTGATATTGCAGGTAAAACTCCACCACCAATTTTATGTTCGCGATCACGTCTATATATTTGATTTTTTTTACTTAGTATTTCGGAATTTAATATATGTGAGCGTAGGCAAGTTTCGGTAAATGCTATTATATCATATGTGAAGTCAAAGCTGTTTAAATATAGAGATGAAAGTTTAGTATTAAGCCCACGAACATTTTGTCATTAAGATTTTCCTGCTGTAATTAGTTACTCGTTTTTTGACTGATTTGGCAAACGCGGCGGTAGACGGGCGACATTGTCTTGTCTGCGATCATTTTTATACACAAATTCTCGAACAAGTGTATTTCTAGGCCAAAAATTGTTATCCAAGATTTCATTAAATATATTTTCAGGAATAATTACCTTAAATGATGATATATTACGAGTATATGCATAGTTGAATTTAAACGTATCAATATCAGCATCAATTTCGATTTAATGTAGTAGTTGATGACATCTACACTAGTATCCGGAGCAAAACGAGATATAAAAACAGTTTTTTGGGTGGAATAATTCTTAGTTCTTAGTTGGTTAGAACGATTCATTTCTAAATTGTTTGAATTAGGCTAGTCAGGATGGACCATTTTTAAAAATTGTTGGTCAGTAAGCACAATTTCTCCTGTCTTTAAATTTTGTTGATCAGGTAGGACCATATCTGGCTAATCCGGTAGATTTATAACATTTTGTGAATTTGAATTGTTTTTAAAAGGGGAATCTAGGTCAATTTCAATTAAGTTTGGAGAAGTTAAAGCTATAGACGGAACACTGGAGATTGCTTTCGGAATATCGAGAGCAGTTGTTGTCTTTTTCCGTTTCGGCGATGGATCAGAAGGACTGTTGATAACTTGCTCAAACTCATTAAATTCAACAAATGATTTTTCATAATTTTTAAATTTACAATGAAGGCTTGCTTAGTGTTTTTGAAAAATTTAAAAAAATTGATGTCAATATGTTTGCATTTCGAACAGCACCAGCGAAGGCCCTTATTGTCACATAAGGTGTCAGCAACACGAGCACTTATTCCTACACACTTTATGTGGCTTATCACATAACCAACACAATATTTGGCGCTCTTCTTCACATTTTGTGGAACACGCTGGGTGAGAACAAATCATATTAAAAATAATAGGCAATTAAAAACATTAAAAACAAGAATAATTATTGTAGACACAACTGTTGTTTTAACTAATACACGAACCACAAACAGCTGGATTATATCAAGAAGTTAAAACAAAAAAGTACAGCATAACGAAATGTCACAAAATGAATATGTAAACAAACACAATTATCACATATAAATTTCGCGAAATTGTTGTTGCAGCAACACAATAAAAATTGAAATTAAATTTTACACTAAACTATAAGACAGAATTAAACAGTTTTGCAAACAAACACTGAATTGTTAATAATAACGTTAGTAACAATTAACAATTTAAAACACAATATAAACACTTAGAATTGGATTTAAACACGACGACACTTGAATGTTGTTCACTCAGCTTGACGCTCTCTCCTAATTTTCTATACTATAAAACTTAATCAAATAAAAAAGGGCATGAGGAAATAGCTACGTATTAATTTTAAAAGGTTATCAGCATTAAATCATTTACAAAAACAAATTATAAAGGTGCAAATAGATAAAGGAATAAAGTTATTTACACGATTATATTAGAAATTTCATAAGCAAAGATTTCAGTACGAATTAGCAAAAAAAAAAAAATATACATTGTCACTATATTTGAGTTAGGTCAGTACCTCAATTTCATTGTGAAGACCAACAAGTGTGACGTCGCAACAACAAAAGCATTGGTTGTAAATTAAGTCAAGATTAGCGCCAACATGGGAACCACTTAAATAATTTAGCACATAGGAATTTTCTCACAATTAATGATTTCACGATATTAGGAAATACGCATGTGCATGAATTAATGATTTCACAATATTAGTTATTGCCGATGTTCAGTGTTCAGGAGTTTTAGTATTAAGAATATGCTTGCTTGCATTTATGAGTTGTTATATAAATCAAGTGAGTTTATGAACTTAGTATAATAAGGAGGTTCGTGAGTCGCACGATACCGAGGTGATGAGTAGAGGTTGTGTTTAGTTTTTAACAGGGGTTGGGAACGGAACGAACGAAAAGCAAAAGTTCCGAGCGCAAACGTTTCAGTCGGAACTTTTGCTCAAAAGTTCCGGCTCAAAAGTTCCGCTCGAAACTTTTGCATACAAAAAACGTTTGAATCGTTCCGACAAAGAACGTTCCGATGAAGAACGATTGATTCGTTCCGTTTAAAAGTTCCAATGCGTATGGATTCACATCTAGGTGTGTCGTTGGCACTTTTTTTGGGTGAATCGCTTCCTGTGGGCCTAGATACGCATCCAGGTGCGTCATTGGAACTTTTTCGGGTGAATCGCTTTCTGTGGGCCTAGATACGGATCCTGGTGCGTCATTGGAACTTTTTTCGGTGAATCTGTTCCTGTGGGCCTAGATACGCATCCAGGTGCGTCATTGGAACTTTTTCGGGTGAATCGCTTCCTGTGGGCCTAGATACGGATCCTGGTGCGTCATTGGAATTTTTTTGGGTGATTCGCTTCCTGTGGGCCTAGATACGCATCCAGGTGCGTCATTGGAATTTTTTTGAGTGAATCTCTTCCTGTGGGCCCAGATACGGATCCTGGTGCGTCATTGGAACTTTTTAGGGTGAATCGCTTCCTGTGGGCCTAGATAAGCATCCTGGTGCGTCATTGGAACTTTTTGGATGAATCTCTTCCTGTGGGCCTAGATACGCATCCAGGTGCGCCCAAAAAAGTTCCAATGACGCACCAGGATCCGTATCTGGGCCCACAGGAAGAGATTCACTCAAAAAAGTTCCAATGACGCACCAGGATGCTTATCTAGGCCCACAGGAAGCGATTCACCCTAAAAAGTTCCAATGACGCACCAGGATCCGTATCTGGGCCCACAGGAAGAGATTCACTCAAAAAAGTTCCAATGACGCACCTGGATGCGTATCTAGGCCCACAGGAAGCGATTCACCCAAAAAAGTTCCAATGACGCACCAGGATCCGTATCTAGGCCCACAGGAAGCGATTCACTCGAAAAAGTTCCAATGACGCACCTGGATGCGTATCTAGGCCCACAGGAAGCGATTCACACTAAAAAGTTCCAATGACGCACCAGGATCCGTATCTAGGCCCACAGGAAGCGATTCACCGTAAAAAGTTCCAATGACGCACCAGGATCCGTATCTAGGCCCACAGGAAGCGATTCACCCGAAAAAGTTTCAATGACGCACCAGGATGCGAATCTAGGCCCACAGGAACAGATTCACCCAAAAAAGTTCCAATGACGCACCAGTATGCGTGCCTATGGCGATAGGAACGATTCAAACGTTTTTTGTATGCAAAAGTTCCGATCGGAACTTTTGAGCAAAAGTTCCGACTGAAACGTTTGCGCTCGGAACTTTTGATTTTCGTTCGTTCCGGAACGGAACAATATCGGAACGATTGCCAAACGTTCTTTTTATAGTTCCGGTTTCTACCCCTGACAGGGGTTGGGAACGGAACGAACGAAAAGCAAAAGTTCCGAGCGCAAACGTTTCAGTCGGAACTTTTGCTCAAAAGTTCCGGCTCAAAAGTTCCGCTCGGAACTTTTGCATACAAAAAACGTTTGAATCGTTCCGACAAAGAACGTTCCGATGAAGAACGATTGATTCGTTCCGTTTAAAAGTTCCAATGCGTATGGATTCACATCTAGGTGTGTCGTTGGCACTTTTTTTGGGTGAATCGCTTCCTGTGGGCCTAGATACGCATCCAGGTGCGTCATTGGAACTTTTTCGGGTGAATCGCTTTCTGTGGGCCTAGATACGGATCCTGGTGCGTCATTGGAACTTTTTTCGGTGAATCTGTTCCTGTGGGCCTAGATACGCATCCAGGTGCGTCATTGGAACTTTTTCGGGTGAATCGCTTCCTGTGGGCCTAGATACGGATCCTGGTGCGTCATTGGAATTTTTTTGGGTGATTCGCTTCCTGTGGGCCTAGATACGCATCCAGGTGCGTCATTGGAATTTTTTTGAGTGAATCTCTTCCTGTGGGCCCAGATACGGATCCTGGTGCGTCATTGGAACTTTTTAGGGTGAATCGCTTCCTGTGGGCCTAGATAAGCATCCTGGTGCGTCATTGGAACTTTTTGGATGAATCTCTTCCTGTGGGCCTAGATACGCATCCAGGTGCGCCCAAAAAAGTTCCAATGACGCACCAGGATCCGTATCTGGGCCCACAGGAAGAGATTCACTCAAAAAAGTTCCAATGACGCACCAGGATGCTTATCTAGGCCCACAGGAAGCGATTCACCCTAAAAAGTTCCAATGACGCACCAGGATCCGTATCTGGGCCCACAGGAAGAGATTCACTCAAAAAAGTTCCAATGACGCACCTGGATGCGTATCTAGGCCCACAGGAAGCGATTCACCCAAAAAAGTTCCAATGACGCACCAGGATCCGTATCTAGGCCCACAGGAAGCGATTCACTCGAAAAAGTTCCAATGACGCACCTGGATGCGTATCTAGGCCCACAGGAAGCGATTCACACTAAAAAGTTCCAATGACGCACCAGGATCCGTATCTAGGCCCACAGGAAGCGATTCACCGTAAAAAGTTCCAATGACGCACCAGGATCCGTATCTAGGCCCACAGGAAGCGATTCACCCGAAAAAGTTTCAATGACGCACCAGGATGCGAATCTAGGCCCACAGGAACAGATTCACCCAAAAAAGTTCCAATGACGCACCAGTATGCGTGCCTATGACGATAGGAACGATTCAAACGTTTTTTGTATGCAAAAGTTCCAATCGGAACTTTTGAGCCGGAACTTTTGAGCAAAAGTTCCGACTGAAACGTTTGCGCTCGGAACTTTTGATTTTCGTTCGTTCCGGAACGGAACAATATCGGAACGATTGCCAAACGTTCTTTTTATAGTTCCGGTTTCTACCCCTGGTTTTTAAGCATTATGATTTTAACTTAGAGTGCAGACGTGTTTCTTATATAAGTAAAACTTTCATTAAATAAAAGTATGTCTTAGAAAAAAGACTTGTATTAATTATTTCATGATAGTAAAAATAGAACTTCAACATTGGACATTCTCTGGTAGGACATCATGGGTAATTATAAAAGGAACGTTCCGACATTTGGCTTTTTTTTGTGGGATAAAAATAGAGCCACAGCACTCAGACAGGGTTATATCCATTGTGCGTTAGGGTTATATCTATAGTCCCCATGTCTTCCCAAAAATGCCTATGTATTGCCAGAAGGCATTCAATGCTCGCAAAATTTTATTTTCAACATGTTTTGTCCAAAGTAGTTTACTGTCTAGAATTAAGACCAGATATATTACTTCTTTAGACAGAGGAATGGTGACACCCTTAAGTACTGGTAGAGATAATCCTGTCATTATTCTTTTTTTTAGTGAAGAGAACAATCCCTGTTTTGTGAGGGTTGACGGAAAGTCCGTTTGCAGTATACCAATTCGGTTCAATTAGTTTTGTGTCTTTAATACAGACTTCATTGAGGGAAAAGCCTGTGGCAAGAATGGCAACATCGTCTGCATAGGTTTGGGAATAGTCTCCTAATCCATCAAGATCATTGTGCAGAGAGTCATACCAGCATACACCAGAGAAGGGGGAGAGAACGCCTATATGAGGATAACATCTATTCACCCCTGTCATAATATACTGACCGCACTCCGCCTCAGAGGAGATGGTCCTAAACATAACTGCGTCACACATTCCATCAAAAGTCGCATTATCGAAAGCATGTCAACAAATATGCCCATGACGTACATCTTCCTCTGAAAAGCATGCTCGATCCGGTCAACCAGATATTGCAATGCTGTTTCACGATGCTACTGCATAAATCTTTATAAGAAACATTTTTTGATTTACGAATTAGTTTCTTATATTATTTCTGCTTAGTTCGATAAAGAAACCAGTCAGGGTCTAAATTGCTCCTTAGGGCCCTATTTAGAAGCTTTCTGGAATCCTCGCGCAAGGTTTCAAGGTTTTTCAGACCGGACATGTTCGTATAAAACTAGAATTTATCACATCGTTCATAACTTGATCGGACGTCTCTATTCTTTCTTTGGTACGAATTCTGACAGGAATCGTGAGGAATTCTCAAGTTCTCGTCTGAAGCGAGCCCAGTTCATTTTTCTAGGGTTTCTAGCCGTCATAGAGTGCAGCACCTCTCGGTCAGTATGAAACTCCCAGTCCCTTAAGATCACAGTACTCTATAAGCTCAACAATTGCCTTTGGTGGAGGAGACAGTAGTGAGTCATAGGGATGTAGCGTGAGGTGACAATCAGATGTTTCCATCCCCTCTTGCTTTCATAGCTCACTTTAGCTGCAACCAGGTCTTGCCCACAAAGTGTTTCGATACTATAACCCAAGCAACAACGGCTCGACAATTGTCACAAACTATTGTGGCATATGTGTACCTTTTAAGTTACCTCTGGGCACAAGTGTTGCCAACTAATAATATGTAGTCCTAAAAAGGTGACTAATAACATGTTCGTAAAGACTTCTATTATTGTGCCACGTAGTTCACCAAGACCACAGATGCGCTTGTTCTACATGTAAAGCGGTAGCAGCTTTAGAATATTGGAGATTGATCTGAGTAAATATCATGACATGATAAGTAACTCGTTTCTCATTATTGCCTATTCAATTGGAATTGATTCAAAATTTGATCCGTCCAAAAAACAGGTTAAGATGATTGTCGTTCTTAGATAACATACATCTAACGACTACTGGAATAAGCCAACAACCAGGGTTGGGCCCTCCTTATCCTCTGGACCTCGCTCTGGTTTAAGGCTATAGATTTTCCATCCGTTCGTTTCGATGCCCTTGTTCTAAGCACGTAGGCAGGTAAGCACTTCCACCGTTTATCTGATATGATCAGGTATCCAACATATTGCTCGTCTGTTTTGGGTTCGTCCCCACTGAAAACAGCGAAGCGCGATTTTCCCACAGGGGGGATTTTAGCAACGACTGTGGTAATCCAATCGAAATTGGCTTGAGCGAGCATGGTACCTTCTGATGCTCGTCTCGTAGCTTTTTGCGTTTGCACTTACACCGCCGGTTCTGACTAGCCGCCAAAGATGATCGGTGCATTGATTCATCTTTTGCTCTATCCCCAGTTTTCCAATAATCGCAATCGGAAGAGCTTTGCGAGCTGCATCACGATATGATACTGTTTGTTTACCTCTACCAGTGGATGTTACAGGCAGTTCATCCACAGCCGATCCGGAACATGGAGCGCCAGTGCTCTCGCTTGTAGAAGCAATATCACTGGAGACTGTCAAGTTCTGGGAGCTACGGGGTTTTGCAGTAGCAGTGATGGTTTTAAACTTCTTGCCATTGCGCTTCTCAGATGCATTCGCAGACACCAGAGCAGCAGCGGATGGTCCGGCTTTCGTCGGAGTAACCTCCACCGATCTATCGCGTTTTACTGTGGCGGGCGGATTGCCACTTTTGTGGATACCACCTGGAGTAGTTAAATCTTTATGTTGACCCAGCGTGATGGTGTAAGGTTTCTTTAGAGAATGCCATCCCACGAATAAAAGAAGACTATGGTACAATTTAGTTCGTTATTTATCACATTTGGTTACACGCCAAAGCAACCGACTTTTTTTATTACAAAACTCCTTGGTTCAGCTTCGAGTCTCGATTCAAGCACCTTCTTGGCTGGGCTGTTTTCATCCATTCCTTCGACATTACCTAGCTATCAAAGAAATGTAACTTGTAAGCCATCAAATGAGTAACTTGTAGAGCGTTATTTTTGTCCGGCGAGTAGTGATAATCATTTACAAGAGCAAGTCAAGAAATGGTAATCTTGTTCTTGCACACTAAGTCATGTTCTTACTCTTGCATAGTTACATATGATCTTGTTCTTGCCATATTTTCAATGTCATCAACAAAAAATAAATTATTTTACTAACACAAGAACTAAAAATCTAATAACATAAAAATTTGAATTATATTAACAAATAAAAAATATTTGTATAAATCACGTGATGTTGCCGAGACAAAATCTCAAGGCCATAACAAAATGAAAATATGTATAATAAATATAGGGAATATTTCGTATAGGCATATTATTGACTTGAAATTTTAAATATTTCCTCGAACTGGAAACATAAATATTTTTAATTTTAATAGTATTAGGCTTTTGGAATTCTGACAGACGAAAATCTAACTGACACAAAAAAATAAGAAAAATAAATGAAATGAATAAATGAAATATAGTGAAATGTGGGGCGGTAGATAATATAATGTATTGGATCCTTATAGTTTACATTAAAAACGTTTTATATTAAAAACTATTTTTTATTTCATATTTTTTTATCTCTGGAGTTGCATGTGCTTGTATTCGATTTACCGCTTCAAAAGTGCTTCAATACCTTATTTTTAAGATCCTTATATTCTTTTGCCTTCAAAAACAAGTAAAATAAAAACACACATCTTCATTAATGTTTACGTTCAAAATATTTGCACGCTTTTCATTATTACGTGTTTTTCAATATTTAGTAATATCATTTTAGTAATATCATGAACAGCGGTGTCACTCTACCACAATTGTGGTAGAAATACCAGTTTTTTCGGAACTTTTAGATTTCTACCATTTCTACTACAGAGGGTTCAAAATCTACCTTTTTTTAAGTTATGTAAAATTTCTAATGACAGGCGATAGCTCAGTAGCTCAGTGGTTAGTGCGTTGGACTGCGAGCCGAAAGGTCCCCGGTTCAAGCCTGGACTGGGGCTAACAACATCTTTTCATAGAACATATTTCTATACCACGCTACCTCTCGTCAGTAAATGGCAAACCTACGAGAGTAAAACCATTGCCTATAAAAAAGCTCTCACCCGCCGTTCGGATTCGGCAATAAACTGTAGGTCCCACCACTTTGAGTACAAATATAACACGCACAGCTCAAAATGGTGAGAGAGCTCGGCCGAAGTTCTATACAGAACTGTAGCGCCAAACTATTATTTATTATATTAAAATTTCTAATGTTGTTCCTAAAAACTATCAAACTCAAATCAGAAAATTGAAAGAAATAACCGTAAGATTAAAAATGAATTCTAGGCAAACATTGAAGTTCCAATATGTGCGCTTTACTTTCTGATTTTATGATCCTGAATGTCCATTAAAAAAAATCTCAACACGTATACGTATTGAACAAAATACGTCTTTCAAATAAGATCGTTATAAAAATGCTCTATTTCCCAAGTAACCACTTTGTGGGAACTTAAGTGGTAGCCACACAGTTGCCATTAAAGTGTTTGTTCTAAATCATACGAAATATACTTATTTGCCACCCAATTGCCAGTCAAAAAGCCCCGGGGCGAGGCTTAGTTGCCACAAATTTTGATCCATTAAAGTTTCGGTTCACCTATTTAGGACTTGAACTGTAATTTTAACTTGAACTGTAATTTATGTGTAGATTAAAAATTAAAATAATAAAGATCCTACGCAGTGCCATTAACGTGAATGTTTGTCCTATAATAAAAAAAAAAAATATGTATGGCATAATAATAGAAATCTTTACGAACTGAGTTTTCGACAAACTACAACTCTAATTTAACAAACGGTTCAAGTTTTCGTGTTAAAGCTTATATTCTACCCCCTCTAATTTTTACGCGCACACAAAAAAAGGCAATTTGTGAAAATTTATTAAAATAGTGATTTTCTTAATTTTTTAAATTAAGCTTTTGCATATGGAAAGTTGTGTTGCAAAAATATACATCCTTTGCAACACAACTTTCCATAAACATATGTAGTGGATGTTATAAATATGTCGTGTATAATAATATACATATATTAAATTTTAAAATTAATTAGCTACATTATATATAAACATGTTCCAATTAGATTCTTCATTCAATACTTGCCACATATATGGAACATAATACATTTAATAATTTGCCAATTTTTGCCACCTAATAGCAACATTGTTAACTCCGCCCTTTATTGTATATGTTCCATTATCAGAACGTATCACTTATATATCACATATTATTGCGTATGTTCCATACATGTTATTAGTCACCTCTTTGGGACTACATATTATTAGTTTGCAACACTGGTGTCATAGGTAACTTAAAAGGTACACATATGCCACAATAGTTTGTGGCAATTGTCGAGCCGTGGTTGCTTGGGTTAGAATGAATGTGCCTATAAGGTGAGCCTTTGATATAAAATAAGTCATAATTCATTTATTTGCAAAAAAAAAAATATTTTGATATTTCACATTAAATTTTCAACATAATTCCCTGAGCTTGAGTCTAACTGGAATATATGTATTTATTGTGTTCTTAAAGAAAAATATATAATTTGATTAAGTTTAATTATACAATTGAAATGTTTCCAAATTATATCGGTAATTTTTTATTAATCAAATTAGTCAAATATATATAAAGAAAATTTTAAGAAATCTACCAATAATTATAATTTTTAAGTGACAACACTGATCATGAATCTTTTGAATTTCATTCTTACACTAAGAAAACAAAGTTATTTATTGTCTTTGAGACAACCATCTCTCAAACACTGAATGTTTATTTTTCAAATTTTCGTAAGTACAAAAACTAAAACGATTCGTTGTATTGGAAATCCTGACGTGATGGGTCACAAGTTTACCGTACATTTATTTACTTAACACATTAATGATATTTAAAATAAGGCCAAATCTCTGGAACTATTAAACAAATATCTATTCCAATACAACAAATTGTTTTAGTTTTTGTACTTATAAAAATTTGATAAATATACATTCAGCTTAATATAATAGAAACCATGACTCGCATGGCTTTGACTTCTATGACAATTTCTACAGTTTTGATGTGCTTTATATTTTTCCCAGACATAATGATACATTTATTCATTCTTCATATAAATTTGGCCAATTAACTGCAGAGATTTTTTGAAAATCCTTAATATTGATGGTTTAAGTACGAGATAAAAAATTAAAATGTACTACAGAAAAGATCCTTAGGTGAATGCCTACATTTTGTTTTCAGTCAAGAAATCCATATCTAATACCGTTTTTCAGAAATGTTTCTATGAACATTAAGAATTTAATTATAATTTTATAGTATGATAAAAATTTTCACACATTCAGGATATTAAAAATAAAGCCAAATCTTTGGCACTGATAAAGGCTTATTCGATTTAAAGCTACGAAAAACTTTAGTATTTTGCAGTTTCATATAAAATAAAAAAATAGTTTGCTTTGCTCATTATTAGAGAAACTATAGCCCGTACGGCTTTGACATATTTTGCCACCTTTTATGTTTTTTTATGCCGAATCTTTTATCCATGGACAATATGATACATTTGCAACTCCTTAATATGAAATTAGTCGATTATGTAGATTGATCCTTTGAAAACCATTAATATTGGTATTAAAAGGACGAGATAGAAATTTAATATGTACTACAGTTATGATAGTGTCTACATTTGGTTCTCAGACAAAAATTCATAACTACTACAGTTTTCTTAATAAACCGAGGGTAATATTCCGGTCACTTTAGGACCTTTATGGTCATATATCTCGTAAACCTGACGTGATAGTGCATAAGTTTCTTAGGTGAAATTTCTTCAGGTTTCTCAAGACTATAAAAAAATTGTCAAAATGCACAGTGTAATTAAACATCTTACAAATAGGAAGATATTTGTAGAATATTTGGAAAAGGCACTCCATTAGAATTCGAGTACATTATATTAATTGAAATAGAAGGAATCAAATGTATTTTTACATAATCTAGAATTAAAACAGTAAAGTAAAGTGAGTAAAATAAAGTGTAATATTTGTGTTGCCACTTTTTTACACCATTGGATATACTTAATTGTTGTGGATGAATCGAGCATAAGGAAAAAGTACGCTATATTCCTTTTTTGCATATGTCCAATAACTCAAAATGTTTGCTATAAGTCGACTGTAAATACCTCAATTTATATTGCTGTTGTGGCAAACATTTCGTAACTATCTGCATATATGTCATATTAAAAAAATGTGTACACCAAATCGACCAGCGGCTGGAACTCACCTTCTTCGATTTCAATGAAATTTGGGCAACTGATAAAGGATACCGAGATATGCATTGACCAATTTTTCCTTATTTTTTTGAACTCTGCTTCCAGAGATACAGTGCTTCAAATTTTCATAAAATCGGCCAAAAATCACTTTTGTATGGTGGTTCATATTCTAATATCTCTTAAAGTAGCAATACTACAAACTTCGTTGATATCTCGTTTTCAAGGTAATAGAACAGGCTTTTAAAAAAATTAAGAAATAATTCAAGATGGTTTCTGATAGCATCATATTTAAAAAATAATTTTTAAAAATGTTTACAAATTTTTTGTATTGAACATTTTTTTTGTTTTCAAAAGTAAAATTTGCAATAATTTTTTAATGTATTTGTAACTCTGATTTCGAAAATGGTGTAAGTTTCATCAAGCTGTCCCTAGTTTTTGAGATATATGGGTCATTCCACACCAAATCGACCAAAAAAAGTAAATTTTGAGATTTTACCTTTTCGATTTCAATGAAATTTAAGCAGCTGGTCAAGCTTATTGCATTAACCATTTTTTTTCGACCACTACTTCCAGAGATACAGTGCTTCCAAGTTACAAAAAATGGGTCAAAAATCACTTTGGTATGGTTGTTCATATTTCAAAATCTCTTAAAGTATATCTGCTAGAAACTCCGTTGATGGCTCGTTTTTAAGCTAATAGAACAGGCTTTTAGAAAAATTAAGTTATAACTTCTAAACTTGAACATGTGGCCCGTCGTCATTATCCTAGCACTTCAAAATTGATGTCCTTAAAAAGGACCCTTTTTAAAATTCTGAATAAAATCACATATTTTGGTTGATTTAATACAAATGTTCATGCCAAATTTAAAGATGGTATTTTGATTGCATCATATTTTAAAAAATAATTTTTAGGCTGATGTGGAAATATGTAGCCTTGATACGGATTGTTGCCAGCCTTTCACCCACGGAGCATCATCGCATTGATGGGGGACGGACGTGTCGCGTCGTCCTCTTATTATAACTCGTATATAATTGTCCGTCGAGTCTGTTTTGGTTTTTGTCGTGCCGTGCAATGTTGTGATCTAAGTGTCGCCTAGATCTAAGTGTCGTCCAGCGTTTATAATAAACTATTGGAAATAAATAAAACATACAATAAACACATCTTAAATAATAATCAACAAAACTCAACAATAGCACTCATAAAATTAAACATAACTACAACAACACAAAACCAGTTTCGCTGCATTTCCAGTCCCAGAAATTCGGCCGCCGTCGTCACTATTTGCAATTGCCAACGCAACGGGCTTTTTTATGTCCTCTGCTACAATTGCACATTTATTATTTCGTTTTCTGACCCTTCCTACTCCACGCTAACTGCGTAACGAAGACAGTGGTGAAGGCCTATCACTCACCACTCTTTAGCTTACGCTCTCGCTGATTGTCTCAATTGCACGCCCCATATAATCGTAGTGACGTTGCTTACCAGTTGCAGCAACAACATAGTGTGTCAGATAGTGAATTTAACACTATTTGGGTTAAATTTAAAATCTGTTCACACATCATGCACTTGTGTTTCAATTATAGGTATCTTCCTATAATAAGTTGGATGCCTTATCGGATTCGATCTCTAATATATTGGAACAGTTTCCAGGCAGTGAAATTGTTGTTGCTGGTGACTTTAATGGTTGAGCCACTCGGGTCTATCAACACAGGAGGGCTGTTTGCCGAGTGCAATCAACTCACTCAATTGGTGAAGGAATCGACGCACGTTGGGAAAAATGATCAAATAGGCGCGCATGAGGCAAAAACAAAAACTTACGGGAATGTTCCATTTGAATTGCTTATTATATAAAAGATAATATAAATATCTCTTACCACTTCCGAGTTATAGCTATCTGTATTGAGGCTTATTTCTCAAAAAAAATGGTACAACGATATAATGGTTGTACTTAAATGCGTGTAAAATTTTCATTTATAAGTGATGGTACAGCCATATGAATTTTATCTGCGCCTTCCTGCGGCTAAAGGTCATTTTTATACCGTATACCTAACCCTTAAATGCTCATGGAAACCGATTTGAACAAAAGTAGTAAATATATCATCGTTCTTTTTCAGGTATTGGTCGGTATATAAAAGTATATATATTCTTGATCAGCATCACTCAACTAGTCCGTCTAGCCATGCCCGTCTGTTCAAATCTATGTATCTATGTCTGTATATAAGTCTGTCTGTGTTGGTGTCTGTCAGAAATCACGGTAACTTGAATAATACTCAGAATGCAATGAAATTTTGTTTCAATATGTTTTAGCCAAAAATGGTTCTGACTTCAGAAATGAGCCAAATCGGTAAACGGACACGCAGACCTCCCATACATGTCACTAATCTATAACTCTTTAGGAACCAATAATTCGTAAATAATTTGAGCTATTATTATAAAATTTAAAATGCAATGTTAGAATTAACTATGTATGTTTTGCAAAAATGGACGAAATGAATAAATTCTACAATTTCCTCGATTTATCATTTTGTAGTCAATGATGTCATATCCTGCTGGGCATTAATAATAATGCACGATTCTAACTAGGTATGTGCAATTAATCGTTTTACCGGAATGTCTGGTTAATCGTAAACACGATATATCAAATTTTCGATATGTCATATTTTTTTTATTAACCTAAAATACTTTTATTAGGTTAATTAAATTAATTAAAAAACGATTACTCGATTTATCAGAAATATGATTAACTGAAGTACGATTAATTGTTTTGTTATTGGCATGATTATAAATAACCATATTATACTTGTTACGCATCTTTTTCGGCATTTGTAATTTTATTATTTTGTTTTTTTTTCAAACAAAACTTTGTTTTGTATATCTTTTTAAACAGACATTTCTATGTTCTCAAATATTTTGATTAATTGAATTGAATTGTTCTAATTAACCGATTAATCTTATTTTTGGTTAATTAAACAATACGATTAATCGAATAATTTGTTAATCGTGATTGCGATTAATTTCCTGTAAAACAATTCAACGCACAGTCCTAATTATAATGGTACTTACTTGTTTACTTTATTACGTTACTTTATTACGTTACTTTGAAAAATTAGGATTTTTTAATACTTAGTAGAGTGTTGAGCTCTTTGATGGTTTAACAGTCTTAAATCATGGATAATGTACGGAATATGTATACACAAATTAATCAAGGTTATATCGATCAAAAATATATATATTATATTTAATTTCTACGCATCAAAAATATATTACAAAATATTTAACAAAGTTACTTTTTAAATGTAGGGTATCGGTGTAAGGTAAAACTAAGTATGCTACTCGATTCCCCAAAGAATTATCTTTAAGAATAACTAAATATAGAAACACCTATCATTATTAGTATAGACATGAAATTAAAAAAAACAGCCATGCGCTCGTATTTGATCATTTTTACCAACGTGCGTCGCGACGAGCAGTGAAAATAATCATTGTCCGTCATGACGCATAACGCATCAGTAAATAATATCTATTTATAGAGTGATCAAAATGGTCGCAGTTGCACACATACATGCATACACAAATACTCAAATACCTTACCTACCTATTTTGTGTTGTATTTTCTATGCTCCCTTTTATGGACTGGTTTTTATTTTTGAGTCACGCTTATACCGGTAAATAAATTGCACATACGTAGAGGCTGCGTTTTGACTCAAAAAATGAATATGAGTACCTCAATGAACGCAATGTATAACAATTATGAACGCGTTTATTATATCAGTTTCGCTCAAATTAGGCGATTCGCATATACGAAGAATAGTTCATAAATATGATTTTTTTTCCTATATATTACGAACAGTGCCTCAATGAACGGCGATCATTAATGAATACATTTTTTTTCTGTGCAACTCCAACGGTACTCCAAAACCGATGCTCCAGTTATTAACTAATGCATCCGCAACTGTTGTGGCATCTTAATTCGGCATGTGGTAAACTAGAGGCCATTTACTGAAGTAGTCAGTGACGACAAGCACATACTTATTACCCGCATCACTGATTGGAAACTGCTTGGCGACATCCATGGCAATACGCTCGAATGGTGATCCCACGTTGTACAAATGCATCCTGACTCGATTTCTGACAGTCGGTCCTTTTGCTAATACACATTTCGAACAACTGCGATTCCAATCGGAGACTGACTCAAAGCATCTAATCCATTAAAAACGTTTCTTTACTTTTTCGACCGTTTTGTTTATACCCAATGACCTCCACTAGATTCCCTGCTAATATCTCATTTATTTTTGCCTTGGGAACAACAATAAAACTTTGAGCGGATGTGCCATCTTAACTTTCCCATACTCGATATAACCAACCATCTTGTAGCTTTAAGCTATCTCTTCGTATGATAGCTTTCTTTGCTGTTCCTTGAACACCATGATTTTTGTAAAGTCGGGATCATTCTTTTGATCAATTGAATTTTTTCTGAAGTAAATTTTTCATTGGATAAAACATTCAGCAAACGAATGTTAATTATGTTTCCTTTGCCTTCTTCTTCTGCTCTGAAATCGGAACTCTGTAATCGCTCTATCCAACGCCAATTTCGGCCTTCAGGCCTGAAGTAACCATCTTACTGCAGCGTGATCGATTCTCAACTGAAACTGTTGTCCGTACAGATACTTATGGACTTTCGATTACAGCAAGTTTGGTTCTTTCTTGTCAATTCGTGAAGACTGCCAGCATCATTGACAAAACCTGAAACAATTCGCGTGTAGTAAGTACAGGGTACAGAAGAAACTTCGTAGATCATGTATGTCTGGGCCTGGGCCACTCCTTTACGGCAACTATTTTATCTTCATCGGTATGTACTCCTTCTGTGGTAACTCGATGACCCATATACTTGATTTCTTTCATGAAAAGTGAGCATTTCTTTGTGCTAATTTTCAATACTTTCGAAAGAATACCTCCTCTAAATTCCTCATATGTTTTTCAGTGTAAACCTTTCAATACATGCTCCATGAACCGCTAGAATATAGCTGGGGTATTACATAGCCCAAACGATACATCCAGAAATTGCCATAGTTCTTCTCCAGTACTGAATGCGGTCTTCTCTCCATCGTTCTTATGGATATATACTTTCCATCACGGTTGTGATAAAGATTGCATGTTGCATCTTTAAAATATGAATCTTGCCCTACGGATAATTGGCAAAAAAATCTGTGTCCAGATATTAGTTTTTGCAAAAATTCAAAAAGTAATTTGTGTTACCTAGAAACATTGGTACATTGACCTTGAAAATTTAAAATTCAAAACGATGCCGTATATAAAAGCCGCAAAAGTCGCTGCTTGACGTCAAGCGACGAGTCACCATAATTTACTTGTTAGCGCATGCAGGCGTCAGCTAATCACACAACGCATGAACAGAATGCGGTATTATAATTTTGTAAACTGGAATTACTGTATCTGAAAAGGTTGCAGCTATATCGTGATATGGTATGTTTATGTAATTTCAATATGTTGTCTTTCTAAATTATTAATTTTAACATTTTCTTTAAATGCAGTACTGCTGTACTGTTACATGCTGTACTGTTATAAGTCATTTTAATCGTTACTTTGTTTCGTACTCATCTCATCAAACATCCAAAAAAAACAATAAATATTGCTAGCAACTATCTTTCAAATTTACGATTACTTATAGCATTCATCAATTAAACATCTTACAAATAGGAATATAGTAATTTTTATTGAATTGAAATAAAAGAAATCAAAAGTATTTTTTTATTCTAGAATTAAAACAGTATCTTGGTTATACATCGCCATCGCCTTCGAATGTAAATTTGTACAACGACTTGCGACTTCTTCGCGGAAAACCCAAGTCTGAACGGCGAATCTGTCATCAAAGTAAACTCTGAAAAGAGATATTTTCCATCACCTGTTGATAATTTCAATCCCAGGAAATAGTTTTTTCACTTTTACCTTTAAAATATAATATTTGAGTTGACACTTTTTTACACCATTGGAATAACTTAATTTTTGTTTATAAATCGAGCGTAAGGAAAAGTACGCCATTTTCCATTTTCTAGTAGTCAAATGTCAAAATAACAACGGTTTTGCTGCAAATGTCCAAGAACTCAGGATGTTTGCTATCAGTCAACTGTAAATATCCCTATTTTTTTCATTGACGTTGTGGCAAACGTAACTATCTGCATATATGGGCATTTCCAGAAAAACGTCAAAAATTCAACCGACCGACAAATTCAAAATGCTCAAATCTTTGAAATAATGACTGATTTGGAATCTTAAATATCTGAATCTAAATATCTAAAAAGAAACGTATAAACAACGGTACGTATAAACAAATACTCATAAAGTTACGTTACTACACGGATAGAAAAGATTTGTTCGAATATGTTTGAATGTAATTAAAAAGTAATACGAAAATACTATACATGTATTAGGAATGAAGTGTAATTAAATTATAATCGAAATTGAATTTATTTTTGCTCACGTGTAAACATTATTATATTGTCCAGCACAATCTGTCAAATTAACCATATATATATTACAATACCAACATAAAATTTTAATTGCATTTGAATAAACTTTTTCTTGGCAATTTACTTGGTTAAAACTATGTTTCGAAACACAGAAAATGCTAATCAAATCTAAATACAACGTATGTTCGCAACGCTCGTCTTAATTCGATTATTTATCGACTGACGAAGTTGGCAACGTTGTTCACCATTTTCTACCTACGCCATCTTTTGAACATATTGATGTTTAAAAACAAACAAAAAAGGAATTGGATTTAAATAAATGTATTCTTGCAACATTCTTCTCGTATACGAAGTTGGCACTCGTTGAGCACAATTTTCTACCTACGTCTCTGTTGTCGTCGTTTGAAGTATGTATAGGGTCATTTTAAACATACTGATGTTTGAAAACACACAAAGTTGAAACTCGGCGATCGGCATTTTCTGCGTATGTGTCTATTGTTGTTCGTTGAGAAAACATGTTCGCGTCGGTAATAAATTTGTTATTTGTAAATTAAATAAATATATAAATTGTGTTACAAAAAGTACAAATAGTAACAGAGTATAATATAGTTCAGTATATAATTTCTGAAACTAATGTGAAAAAACCACATAAAAATCTGTGTCTCGATTTTCAAACAGAATTTGGCATGTTTTTTTTACAAAAGCCTCCGTGAATTCATTGCCTACGCTATGTGCTGAGATCAACTGTAACTGTACCAAATATAAAGTGAGCCTGGATCGTCTGGTTTAGCGTCTGCTGATGCAATTGTGCATTCATTGATGCTGTCACTTGTACATGCAGTTTTAAAAATTATTAATTATGCATTTAAAAATTTGTATATGAATTCAATTATTATAAATTACAATTCAATTATTATAAAGATTTTTAATAAAAATTAATAAAAAAAACAACATTTTATTTTTATTTTATTTTCAGGATTTCTTTCCGATAATATTTAAATATGTTTCTATTCAAACATACTACTTTTTGTACTGAAACAACTGATATGTTTCACTGGAAACATATTTATATTCAGGTCGTTCAAAATCATGTTTTAATTTGAACATATTTATGTTTCGGTTCAAATATTTATTTTATTTGGATGTAGTAATTATTATGTTTCCATTAGAACATACACCATTTTAAGGGGCAACATTAAAATGTTTCCGTGATATTATAATGTAAGTCAGAGCTCATTACAACACTGTTCAAGCCTCAATACAACCCAGTTTACAAATGATTTCTAAGGCAATTATATATTATGTTTACATAAAATTCCAAACATACATGTTAATGCCTGCAAAATTATGTTTGGGAGAGCATTTTTTTTTGCAGCGTGTATGCAATATGTAAATATACCAGTTTTTCATGTATTTTGAGTAAACAAATTAATTAACTGTAAAGACATACAGATACAAAATATTATTTTCTGATTTTTCAGTTAACATTAATAATTATTTCTAAAACTTAAAAATATGATCCAAATTAAAATAATGGAAAATTTTCAATTTTTGTATAAGGGTTTTCGATGTCCAGTCCGGAACCAAATAGATACATTTATAATCATAGTAAACTGAAACAATCATAGTAAACTGAAACATTTCTTTGTGCTAATTTCCAATACTTTCGAAAGAATACCTCCTCTAAATTCCTCATATGTTTTTCAGTGTAAACCTTTCAATACATGCTCCATGAACCGCTAGAATATAGCTGGGGTATTACATAGCCCAAACGATACATCCAGAAATTGCCATAGTTCTTCTCCAGTACTGAATGCGGTCTTCTCTCAATCGTTCTTATGGATATATACTTTCCATCACGGTTGTGATAAAGATTGCATGTTGCATCTTTAAAATATGAATCTTGCCCTACGGATAATTGGCAAAAAAATCTGTGTCCAGATATTAGTTTTTGCAAAAATTCAAAAAGTAATTTGTGTTACCTAGAAACATTGGTACATTGACCTTGAAAATTTAAAATTCAAAACGATGCCGTATATAAAAGCCGCAAAAGTCGCTGCTTGACGTCAAGCGACGAGTCACCATAATTTACTTGTTAGCGCATGCAGGCGTCAGCTAATCACACAACGCATGAACAGAATGCGGTATTATAATTTTGTAAACTGGAATTACTGTATCTGAAAAGGTTGCAGCTATATCGTGATATGGTATGTTTATGTAATTTCAATATGTTGTCTTTCTAAATTATTAATTTTAACATTTTCTTTAAATGCAGTACTGCTGTACTGTTACATGCTGTACTGTTATAAGTCATTTTAATCGTTACTTTGTTTCGTACTTCGTTCGCAAAACTGACACAACTCTCTATGAAATCGAGTCATGAAGTTGTTGCATTAAGCCCGATTCAGATTCTATTCACGTACGAAAACTAATTCGATACGCACAGGGTTATTCGACAATTCTTAGTGGCATATCTGAAACAGATCGGAAATAAATCGTAACGAAACACTGTGTTTGTACTTCTAATTTGAGCTGATTGGAGTTTTCTTCAATTTTCTCAAACTGCTGCTGCATAACTGCGATTAAGTGGCTCATCTCTCAAACATCCAACAAAAACAATAAATATTGCTAGCAACTATCTTTCAAATTTACGATTACTTATAGCATTCATCAATTAAACATCTTACAAATAGGAAGATAGTAATTTTTATTGAATTGAAATAAAAGAAATCAAAAGTATTTTTTTATTCTAGAATTAAAACAGTATCTTGGTTATACATCGCCATCGCCTTCGAATGTAAATTTGTACAACGACTTGCGACTTCTTCGCGGAAAACCCAAGTCTGAACGGCGAATCTGTCATCAAAGTAAACTCTGAAAAGAGATATTTTCCATCACCTGTTGATAATTTCAATCCCAGGAAATAGTTTTTTCACTTTTACCTTTAAAATATAATATTTGAGTTGACACTTTTTTACACCATTGGAATAACTTAATTTTTGTTTATAAATCGAGCGTAAGGAAAAGTACGCCATTTTCCATTTTCTAGTAGTCAAATGTCAAAATAACAACGGTTTTGCTGCAAATGTCCAAGAACTCAGGATGTTTGCTATCAGTCAACTGTAAATATCCCTATTTTTTTCATTGACGTTGTGGCAAACGTAACTATCTGCATATATGGGCATTTCCAGAAAAACGTCAAAAATTCAACCGACCGACAAATTCAAAATGCTCAAATCTTTGAAATAATGACTGATTTGGAATCTTAAATATCTGAATCTAAATATCTAAAAAGAAACGTATAAACAACGGTACGTATAAACAAATACTCATAAAGTTACGTTACTACACGGATAGAAAAGATTTGTTCGAATATGTTTGAATGTAATTAAAAAGTAATACGAAAATACTATACATGTATTAGGAATGAAGTGTAATTAAATTATAATCGAAATTGAATTTATTTTTGCTCACGTGTAAACATTATTATATTGTCCAGCACAATCTGTCAAATTAACCATATATATATTACAATACCAACATAAAATTTTAATTGCATTTGAATAAACTTTTTCTTGGCAATTTACTTGGTTAAAACTATGTTTCGAAACACAGAAAATGCTAATCAAATCTAAATACAACGTATGTTCGCAACGCTCGTCTTAATTCGATTATTTATCGACTGACGAAGTTGGCAACGTTGTTCACCATTTTCTACCTACGCCATCTTTTGAACATATTGATGTTTAAAAACAAACAAAAAAGGAATTGGATTTAAATAAATGTATTCTTGCAACATTCTTCTCGTATACGAAGTTGGCACTCGTTGAGCACAATTTTCTACCTACGTCTCTGTTGTCGTCGTTTGAAGTATGTATAGGGTCATTTTAAACATACTGATGTTTGAAAACACACAAAGTTGAAACTTGGCGATCGGCATTTTCTGCGTATGTGTCTATTGTTGTTCGTTGAGAAAACATGTTCGCGTCGGTAATAAATTTGTTATTTGTAAATTAAATAAATATATAAATTGTGTTACAAAAAGTACAAATAGTAACAGAGTATAATATAGTTCAGTATATAATTTCTGAAACTAATGTGAAAAAACCACATAAAAATCTGTGTCTCGATTTTCAAACAGAATTTGGCATGTTTTTTTTACAAAAGCCTCCGTGAATTCATTGCCTACGCTATGTGCTGAGATCAACTGTAACTGTACCAAATATAAAGTGAGCCTGGATCGTCTGGTTTAGCGTCTGCTGATGCAATTGTGCATTCATTGAGCTGTCACTTGTACATGCAGTTTTAAAAATTATTAATTATGCATTTAAAAATTTGTATATGAATTCAATTATTATAAATTACAATTCAATTATTATAAAGATTTTTAATAAAAATTAATAAAAAAAACAACATTTTATTTTTATTTTATTTTCAGGATTTCTTTCCGATAATATTTAAATATGTTTCTATTCAAACATACTACTTTTTGTACTGAAACAACTGATATGTTTCACTGGAAACATATTTATATTCAGGTCGTTCAAAATCATGTTTTAATTTGAACATATTTATGTTTCGGTTCAAATATTTATTTTATTTGGATGTAGTAATTATTATGTTTCCATTAGAACATACACCATTTTAAGGGGCAACATTAAAATGTTTCCGTGATATTATAATGTAAGTCAGAGCTCATTACAACACTGTTCAAGCCTCAATACAACCCAGTTTACAAATGATTTCTAAGGCAATTATATATTATGTTTACATAAAATTCCAAACATACATGTTAATGCCTGCAAAATTATGTTTGGGAGAGCACTTTTTTTTTGCAGCGTGTATGCAATATGTAAATATACCAGTTTTTCATGTATTTTGAGTAAACAAATTAATTAACTATAAAGACATACAGATACAAAATATTATTTTCTGATTTTTCAGTTAACATTAATAATTATTTCTAAAACTTAAAAATATGATCCAAATTAAAATAATGGAAAATTTTCAATTTTTGTATAAGGGTTTTCGATGTCCAGTCCGGAACCAAATAGATACATTTATAATCATAGTAAACTGAAACAATTTTTTAAAGAGTTGAATGCACTGTTTTTAAAGCAGAATTTCCTCGACATTTCCAAAAATGTAAACATAATTTTCCTAGCAATTCTAAAAATTTGACAGCTACTTGAAATTTGTGTCGTCCGGAACTTTAAGTACCAAAAGTGCAAAAGGCTCTAGAACTCCAACAAGGAAAGGTGGCGATTACGCCACCAGAAAAAAGCACCAAGAAGGTACGAACGGAGAAGGCGTTAAGCACCAATGCAGGAGGAGAGCACTTCCCAAACCGAGCACAAGGTATGCTAGTGCCGTGAAGTCGGTAAGGGTGGCCGTATTGGAAAAGGACTTTTCCGATCAAGTAATCAGCAGTGAGGATCTCTCAACTCTGGAGGAGGCGATCGTGGATGAAAAGGGTCTGCAACTACCTTATATCAAGGAGGCGGCAGATGAAGAAGCTGGAGACTACGTCGGCCAACCACGCTCGGAGGGGGAAATGTCGGATATCGACATAGCCCTTCTGTACGTGGGCGACGTCAGCAACCAGACCCTAACAGAGGACGAGACGACTCTGTTAGAGGAAAATGTGCAATAAAAGAGAAGAATGTACAGCACCAAATTTGCCCAATAAATCTGCACCACGCGAAGGCGGCCGTTGCAAAGCTAGAAATTAGGATGGTGCTGATTCAATATCCCTGGATTCTCAGGGGCCATATTAAAGGTCTGGCAAGTACGGACGCAAAGGTATTATGGAATATCAGTGCGGAAAATCCTGGAGCTTGCATCGTGATTAAAAATGATATTAAATATCTTTCAGAATTCCTATCATGTCCGGAATAAGTTATCATTCAGGTCTCTCTGATGATGAACGATAACCCCCGCGAATAAGTAATTGCGGAGTGTTTTTTCTCTGGCGAGGAAACCAGCAGAAATCCAGAAGGTGGTGGAGTACTCCCAAAAGAAAAGCCTTCCACTGATCATGTTCCACTACATATGATATACACAAGAATATGATCACGTGGTACACGGATGGTTCTTAAGCAGATGAAGGAACCGAGACAGGAGTATATGGGCCTAGAACCAAATACTTCGAAGCCATGGGAAAATACAACAGCATCTTTCAAGCGGAAATATACGTTATAGATCTATATATAGATATAAATCCAGTTCAATCTGGATATGAATCATAGCAATACAGCCATAATGGCATTAGAATATTACGAGATCAACTTAGAACTTGTATGGGAATTTCTAGGTAAAATAAATAAATTAGGTATGAATAATAGCGTCACCATATTCTGGGTTCCGAGCCACAGGGGAATAGAAGGCAATGAAGAAGCTGGCAAACTTGCACCGAAAGGAGCCACCACAAAGCTAATATGCCCCGAACCTTTTTGTGGAAACGGTGAAAGTGTTGTAAAGAGCTATTACGAGAAGAACTATTTAACACCATAGAAGAACTATGGTTCGGGCAGGCTAAAATGCGTCAATCAAAGAAATTCATTGGGTCATATGCCCTGAGAAAATTTAAAGAATACATTAAACTAGCGAAGAAAAACCTGAGAATTCTAACAGGACTTCTCCTTCAATGTCGGCTTGCTAAACATCGGAATAGAATGTGTATACAAATGGACAGTACATGTTGATTCTGTCTAGAAGACGATGATGATCCAAAACACATTTAAGAAACATGTCCAGCGCTAACGCGTACAAGAATGCAAATACTTGGGAATCGACAACCAAGTCCGAGCGATATTAGAAACATGAACCCCAACCATATTATCAGGTTCATAACTGAGATAGGCTGGACGGACATCCAATAGAACTATTAGAACCAGAACCCCCTATATATAGTATAGGGAGATGCCACAGCTGAGAATGTCTTCAGCGGGGCACAATAGATCTATTCAGGTCACAGTGTATGACCCCGAAGCAATAATAATAACCAGAACCCCCTATATATAGTATAGGGAGATGCTACAGCTGAGAATGTCTTCAGCGGGGCACAATACATCTATTCAAGTCACAGTGCATGACCCCGAAGCAATAATAATATACAGGTTAAACCATCTAGACGTTTATTTGACAAATTGTGTTTTGAGAACACACATAGAAATATATCTATATATTTTATTTTCTTTATTTAAATTCTATAGGATCTGCGGAAGGAAACCAAAACTTTGTTTTAAACCACGTTATAGGAATTGGAATAAAATTCGGTATGTTCGTTGGTCGGGTCTGCTATGTTAAAACCCTGGTTCGGTTTCGAAGCTCCAGCGCTGATGAAACACGAGTTTTTGCTCTCTTAGGAACTACATCTAATCCACATTGCTCCTTCCACAACTTGCGTCGTCATTCTAAAACCGGAAAAAAAACGTATTTTTGGAGTACGAGGAACAAATTATTGATCGCGCACTTCATTACAAAAAAGAAGACACAGAAAACAATTTGTTTCCGCAAACCATTATGAAAATTTCAAAATTGTTTGATGTTTTATTTTTTTCAGTTTTCGTAAATAAATGTTGAGACTGTCATACAGTTTTCAAAAAAAGTAAATGGAGTATGATTTTTAGATGACTTAACATGTATATGGCCCAAAACGCAACCTATCACTGTTATTTTTACGAATTTTTCAGCATATATTGCTCTGAAAACATATGAAATCAAATACTTTTAATATTTTTTATAAAATTATCTAAAAGTACACTTCTGTGGTAAGATTTTCTATATAGCAAACATTTTTAATAGTTCATAACTCCTAAAAAACAAGTCATACAAAAAATTTTATATATATAGAAAATCTTACCACAGAAGTACTTTTAGATACTTTTATTAAAATATTAAAAGTATATTATTTCATATGTTTTCGGAGTAATATATGTTGAAAAATGCGTAAAAATGGCAGGTGATATGCTGCGTTTTGGGCCATATATTTCAACCATGTAATAGTAATAATCAACTAAAGATTTTAATTGGCCTAAAAACAGAAAATCAAGTTGCGTGATTTGGCTAACATTTTGTGTATATTAGGGGAGACCGGTGCTAAGTCGACATCGGGGCAAAGTCAACTATTCTTTAAATCGCGAACGCGATGTCAGATCAACTTCAACACGTAACATTAGGTGCCACTGTTACCAAAGAAGAGAAATCCATTTTGTGCTTGAACTTCAGTTTGTATGTAATAAAATGTGTTTTTTGACTCCAAAAGTTAAATATTGATAACGCAGTAAACTTGTACTTGCCATTAAAGTTTTGATTATTTATATATTTTGTTGTGAGTTTTATGTAGTAAGGGGTTTACTTATCATGTCGTGTTGATTTTTATATTATTTTTCGATATTTTTCGACACATAAGCGTTTGGTCAAAGTAGATTCCGCGAAAATATAATTTATGAAACTTTTTGTTCTATGAGTTTTCCAAAATAGTGCATTCTTACAATATAAAGAGACTTGTCAATAATTTGACTATGATTTAAGAAGTTATTGCAAAAAAATAAATAAAATGTGATTAATATGAAAAATGGTCAAACAATTTCGCGGGAGCAGAATAAAACAGCACGAATAGTTTTATCTTGGAATATATAATTCAATCAATTTGAAAGACATCAGCAAATATGTGCATTCGCGGAAAAAGTGGATAGTGTCGACTTTACCCCAGCCTATTTTCAGAATCAGGTTTGAGGTTGGGTCACATTTGCATTTGTTTCGTGGAAACTAAATATTGTAGATCTCTACATCTTATGGAACATTTTTAGCTAATGAATCAATCTATCCAACTGTATTATTATTTTTGTCCTATGTCATTGATATGGTGGTAAAAATTAACATTGAAAAAAAAGGTCGACTTAGCCCCGGTCTCCCCTACTTTTTTTGGACTACAATATTTCGCAAAATTTACACAACAAATCAAAAGTGTGACCTTTGAAATCACGAAAACAATATAACGAAATGATCAAGAGCGATGAAACTTGGAATTAACAGTAGTATATAAATCATAAAATTATATAAATTCAATTCTTAACTCCATTAACTCAAAAATGTCGTATCTGAGGTGTCGATATCTTCAGATGATTTAATGTTAATCAAAATAAATATATTTTTGATTTTGAAATTAAAGAATAGGAGTGTAAAAATTCGGTTACAAGTAAAACAATGAAGATTTACAGAGATGCGATAATATGATTTAAAATTTTTAATTTTTAGATTTTTCTTATAAATACATTAAGAAAACAAAGATGATTACCAAAAATATCACAGCCCTAAATATCATGCTATTTACAAATTATTTAGATCATCTTTGAGACAACCATCTTTCAAATTTACGATTATTTATAGCAAACATCAAATAAACATCTTACAAATAGGAAGATAGTTGATGAATAATTGGAAAAGGTACTCCACTAGAATTCGCGAAGTAATTTTTATTGAATTGAAATAAAAGAAATGAAATGTACTTTTATTAATTCTAGAATTAAAACAGTATCTTGGTTATACATCGCCATCGCCTTAGAATGTAAAATTGTACAACGACTTGAGACTTCTTCGCGGAAGAACTAAGTTTGACTGGCGATGATGTCATCAAAGTAAACTCTGAAAAGAGATATTTTCCATCACGTGTGGATAATTTCAATCCCAGGAAATTTTATTTTCACTTTTACATTTAAAATGTCATAACACTTTTTTACACCATTGGGTTTACTTAATTGTTGCGGATAAATTGAGCAATTTTCCTTTCTAAATAGTGTTAAATGTCAAAATAACAACAGTTTTGCTGCAAATGTCTAAGAACTCGGGATGTTTGCTATCCGTCTCAATTTCCTTTTCGGTTGTGGCAAACATCTCGTAACTATCTGCATATATGTCATATTTAAATAAAACAAAGATGTTTGAACATTTGGTACAATGCTTAAATTTAAACAGATAGTTGCAGCAAGCCTTTCATAAACATCTTGTTTGCTTAGTGTATTTTTTGAATTTATCCTTAAAGGTTAAATTTTCCTTCAAAATCTAGTAAATGCATATATGTGCTCATTTTAATTTTTTTTAGTAGTATCATTAAAAAAAAAGACAAACATCGGAAAACATCGTAAAACATCTGTATTTTTTCCAATGTTTTTTTGGCATCGATTTTTATTTCTGAAACAACGAAAAAACCAACATCGATGTTTTTTCTGGCGATGTTGCAACCCTACTTTGCATTCCAAATGTCTTTTTTTACCAGTTAACCAACGCTCAGGGGATGCCCCCTATTCATGCAATGCATAGTGTTAGTATTGATCGTTAGGATTATAGGTAAGAGGAGAGAGGAAAGATGGAGTAGTGTCGGTGGATGTTTATTTTGAACTTGCCAATATCAAAAATGTCGGGAAAAACAGACGCAGGGAGATTGTTCCACAAACGTATCGTGCGACTGAAGAACGAATTCTCTAGATAATGCGTGTTTCTGTTGAGAACCGAGTGAACTACAAAGGGGTGGTCTTGGTTCGATGCCCGAGTAGAACGAGAGAACACACGATCTGGTGAAATCAGGCCACGTATTTCCCTCGAACACTTTCCATTGTAATACCTATAAAACAGGCTTACACACCCAACGGTCCTTCGATGCACAAGAGAACAAATAGACGATGAAATATTTTCATTCCATATTAAATATATCGCACGTTGTTTTAAAAAACCGAGACACTTGGCCGCTTCTTTCGACACGTCAAATATGGGATCATTCCAACGGAGATCACATTGAATTGATATGCCCAGAACGTGAAGAGCAGCTGACTGCGCAATATCCACTGCACCCATATTGAGGGGAGGAAGGGCTAAATCCATTCTTTTGTGAGATAATAGACAACATTGGGTCTTGCTTGCATTAAAATCAACTCTATTTGCAAGACCCCACTCGGAGATTGTTTTAAAGTCATTATTGAGTGCGTCATTCATAGACTTGATGTAATGTTGTTCTGAAAGAACACCATCCATCGCAACTCGTATAAAACGACCCTGGAGAAAACTCGATATCCATCGAGTAAAAGAATTACCGACACCATATGCAATTAGTTTTGATACAAGGGCTTCATACCACACTCGATCAAAAGCCTTGGAAATATCCAGAGCAACAACCTTACTCTCTCCAAAAAGGTGAATACAATTATTTTACTTTTCGGAGAGGACAGCCATCAAGTCACCGATGGATCTAGTACTACGGAAATCATATTGCCGGTCACTAAGTAATTCATTGTGCTCCAGATAGTTCACAAGGTGGAAGTTTATTACACTTTCCATTACCTTGCAGAGCGAGAGCATATTGCAATGGGTCGGTAATTGGCAGGGTTCGTGGCCTCACCCTTCTTCGGGACTGGCTAAACATTGGCAACCTTCCGACAAGATGGAAAAACTCCTGACGTGTAGGAGATGTTGAAAAGGTTACGCAACGGACAAGCCAGCGTTGACGCGCACTTCTTCAACACATGGGCAGATATGCCATCTGGCCCAGAGGCTTTGCTAATGTTGAGGTTTTCTGAAACCTCCCCGAGTTCGAAAATGAATCTCCGGCATTGCAGAAGAAACAAAATCGACGACGGGCAGTGGTTGATTACTTACTGGGAGCGTTGAAGTGTTTTCAAATAATTCTGCCAAGAGATTAGCTTTATCAACCGGTTCACTGAAGGTCTGGAGTCGTCTGATTCTTCACCCTTTTTACGAATGACCAGACATTTTTACTACCTCTGTGGTAGAGTAGGACCTTTTTGGCGCGTTTTGTTCGTGAAGAAACTTTTCGCGCGAGATCACGGCATTACAGCGATTCATAGCCTGCATGCGAAGTATTGCTGTGTCAGCATTCTTGTTAGAACGCCAATTCTGAAAGGCTTCCTTTTTCGACCTGATTGCAATCCTGCAAGTCTCATTAAACCAAGAGTGTTCCTTAGGTTTAATGCTAATTTTTTAGAAGGTATGAATAAAATAATATTGTGTACCATTAAAGCCGCGGCATTTATGTCTCTTTCAGCTAAGCACAATTTCCAATTAATGTTGCGAAAAAATCATTTAACGCAACCCCATTTGCATTTTCGTAAAGCCATACAGTCCTCTTCGGGGCTTTAATCGAAGAGTCGCATAAATTAGAATACGAAAACTCAGCGGAAACAGTACAGTGGTCGGAGTTACTTTTACATAATATTTTTCATGATGTGAAGTCAGGCTTTGGCCGCCGACGCGTGGAATATACGTCGGCTCCTTCACCATTTGAGTGAGTTGGTTGCACTCGGCAAAAAGCTCAACATAACAACACTCCTGTGTTGATAGACCCGAGTGGCGTTGTGATCATTAAAATCGACCGCAACAACTATTTCACTGCCTGGAAATTGCTTCAATATATTTGAAATCGAATCAGATAAGGCATCCAGCTTATTACAGGTGGAAACCCTATCTAGATTCGGACTCCTATAAAGAAAGCACAAGTGCATGATGTGTGTTTGGATTTTGAATTTAATCCAAATAGTATTAAATACGCTATCCGACACACTATGTTGTTGCTGCAGTTGATACGCAACGTCAGTCCGAAAAAATAAAGCAATGCCCCTATTGGCAGAGAATAATGGCAATAGGTGAGAACCAGGTATATGAAAATACAGTGGATCTGCACGCTCAACAATCTGGATCTTACCCAGTGCCATTATTTGTGGCCTATGGATACACATACGCATATACCGAGAAAAAATTCGCCCTCAGCCCACGAATGTTGCAAAAATCTATACGAAAGTTTTGCGACATTTGTGCCACTGTGCAAATTCAAAACATACTATCAGCGTGCGGCAGATGAAACGAACAGTTGAGAGCGCATGCTTTGTGTTGCGAGAGTGAGTTATTATTTTTTTATTTTTATAGAATTTTAATATTGGGCGATTATTTTATTTTAATTTGTAATATGATTTTTTGTTTTATATGTTATTGCTATTATTGACGGCACTAGACGACACTAAGCAAAACTAAGACGACGGATGAAACGACGGAAAATTATAGATAAATATATGAGGTCGGCGAGTCACGTCCGTCCCCCATTATTGCTCTGACGCTACTTTCTGGTTGATTTCGGAATCCTGATTCTTGCTGCGTACACAGAATCGAGATTTTGCACAAAATCGAGTCATAGTTGCAAGAAGGCCATTTTTGGTACTTCATATCTCACGATTTTGACATGTTGCAGAAGCAAACTATATCACAAAATAAAATATGAACCTTGGCCTACAGATAATTGGCAAAAAATCTGTGTCCAGATATTAGTTTTCGCAAAAATTGAAAAAGAAATGTAGGTTACCACAAAAGTGTGTCGAGAGAGTAATTTATCACAAGTTTTTGCTGTCTAAATTTCGAAAAAATATTTTAAACTTTTTCCTACTGAAAATTTTATGAAATATTTGATCAAAATTGAGGGAATTGCACGCAGAAATATACAATATCATACTGATATAATGTAGTGGTGCTAGATGAAAAATCGAACAAAATTCTTAGCATTATGGGAAAACATAATGGGGACAATTGAACTGCGTAATCTCCTGGTATGTATATGATTCGGAGGGCTTTAATGGGCTAAACAAATAAATTACACATATGTCGTTCACGAATGCTTCTGAGCGACTGAACTGAAATTTTTGAAAATTTCACATGAAAATATAAAAAATGCGACACTCGACAGCTACTCTTTATCAAAATTAAATTTATAAAATAGTTTGTTGTTCAATATATATGTAAAACTTTATTTAAATGAATTGTTGATATAAAAATATTTTTCGTGACGAATATGAAGTTTATCATAAACTAGTTTAAACTAAATACATTTTTTGTATATTCATGTACTCTCTAACAGAGAATAATGGTTGTTCACTACTTTATAGTCATTTGAAAAACAATATAATTGAATCACTTGAGCTGAACTGAATGTGGCTATTTACTGTGAAAAGTTGCGATAGTCATTCACTTTATAGTACTTAGTAAAAAAACACGAACTAAGTAAAACTTAATTTATACGTTTTCATTTTATTTTTTCAAAAATGTTTTAATAAATGTATTAAGTTCCATAATAAAAATGTTGAGAATTTATATTTCTTTTGCCTTTGAGTTTAACTTTTATTAATTAAAATATTTTATATATTAGAATAATTTTGAAACCCAATTTTATTATAAAGGGTTTTTAATAACATTTTGATTTTATTATATTAGTACGATATCTAATCGTACATTAAGTAGTCTTTAGATCAGTATTTTTTATGAAGGTTGGATCAGGTTGCCTTATGTGGATCTGAAATTATCATTTTAGGTGGCATTTAGTACGGAAGCCTTATCGAATTTTGATCAGGGACGGATGCGAAATAAGGCTAACCTTACCCAATTTCCACTCGGGTACCTCTGATATTTAAAAATCGGTAATTGAGTATAAAAGAATTATTTTGATTAAAATTTTTATTAACAAGTTTTTAAAAACTGTTTTTAGAAAAAAAATTGGATTTTATTTTCATTTCACAGAGAATATATATTTATATATATACATATATATATATATATATATATATATATATATATATATATATATATATATATATATATATATATATATATATATATATTTTTTTTTTTTTTTTTTTTTTTTTTTTTTTTTTGATTTACAGGTGAAAAATTTTATTCTCACAATATAAGAAAACCTGAAAATATACAATAAATTTTATTTATATTTCAAACGTATTATGATGAAGCGATCCATAAGGGCATATTTTATAAAATTTTAACAAATCATATTCGTCACGAAAAATAATTCCAATTCCGCCATCATTAAAATAAAATGTTCAATATATATTACTACTACAGCCGTATCCAATTAATATTACAAATTAAAATTTGATAAAGTGTATCTGTACGGTGTCGCTTTTTTTTCATGTCAAATTTTCAAACATTTCAGTTCAGTCGCTCAGAAAAATACGTTAACGACGGATGTATAATAGATTTAAAGCCTGCCGAATGAAATACACACCAGATCAAAAATACATCAGATGCTAAGAATTTGGTTTGATTTTGCATCTAGCACCACTACATTAATCAGTATGACATTGTATATTTCTGCGTGCAATTCCCTCAATTTTAATCAAATATTTCATAAACAAATTTAAAAAATATTCCGACAAATTTCAGTAAGATAAAGTTTAAACACTTTTTTCGAAATTTTGACAGAAAAACTAATATTGAAATGTTTTTTTAATGGAACTTAGAGAATTGTGATAAATTACTCTCTCGACACACTTTTTTGGTAACACAAATTTCTTTTTGAATTTTTTCAATTATCTAATTATCCGTAGGTCATATTCATATTTTATTTTGTGATAAAATTTTCATCTGCAACATGTCGAAATAGAGCGATAACTTGCGATATTAAATACCAAAAACGGCATTTTTTACAACTTTGTGCATAATCTCGACGTATAGGGAAAATTCTGAGTACGCAGCAAGAATCAGGAGACCAAAATCAACCAGAAATTCCATTCCACAATCAAATGGATCAATGAACTGTATGAGGTCTATGCAGATATTAATATAGTCAGGAGCATTACGATCCAGCGCCTCCAATGGCAAAGTCGCCACTATAAAGTATTTGAAGTATGAGATTGTAAATAAAATTTATTTTTTATAACCAAATGCTGAAACTATAGGTAGTTTCAAATTAAAGTAAAAAAATGCTTCATTTTTATATACTTAAATCATCAAATCAGTACTCCAACTGTGTGCAGTGCAGCTTTAAAAATACTACTTTTAAACATACTTACATATTCCGATAATGCTTTCATCCCACTTGGGAACCTTCGCCGATCTGGTATGAGCCTTCCATTAGATGAACGAGTCTTTTCCAACCAGCAGTCGTCCACGTTTATGTATTGATAACCTACATTCGCATATCCTTCAGCCACTACAATATCAGCCATTGTATGAAATAATCTTTCACTGAAGGGATCAGAAAAACATTAAGATCAGTAAATAAGTATTTAAAATAGTTATTCCATGTCTCAGTATATGTAGATATTAAGGTTAAAGAATTTAAGATATTAAAGTTTAATTAATTTTAATTTTGCTTTGGAATTGAGTGTTCTTTAAAGCTATCGAAACTACATAAAAAGTTATACGAATTTCGATAGGATTTTTTTTTCCAAAAACTCAGTACGTGCATTAATTTTTACAATTTCCTCGAATATTCTGTAAATTATGCTTCTATTAATTTTGATATATTTTTTTAAGTCGCAAATATTATGATACTTTTTATAAAAATAACGTTTTAACGCGCAAATATTTTGTAAGTTTTGTTTTATGTCAATATTGAATTTTTTTTTAAAGTTTATGTTTTTTGAATATTTTATTTTTTTGTAAATTATGGATTTTTAGTTTTTTAAATTATGTAGTAACTTAATTATGTAGTAACTTAGGTCGTTTCTGTATGTGTTTTTGATCGCAGTTATCGACTACTATTGTCGATTTGACGTTATAATAACGTCATTTTCATTTTAACTGTTTCTTAAAATATTAAACGATTCAAACGGTTTGAATCGATTGAAAATGAGTGTTAATATAAAGGTAAGGATTGTAGTCAAGAAAATATTTTAACTACATTTATATTGGTTAGAATCGTCAGTTGACATTGTAAGAGAACGCACGCTTTTCACTAGTGATGATCAAAAATTTCTTATTCTTGCTCTTGTTCTTGCATTCTTTGCAAGAACAAGAGCGAGAACAAGATCGATATTTTCTTGCAAGAACAAAAGCAAGAGCAAGTGCAGGACTAAAATGCAAGAAAAGCAAGATTCTTGCGTTATTGTTTTTGAGCATTTTAGTGTATTTATTACTTTTTAAGGTAATAATGAAATTCAAAAGAATTCATGATATTACTTACTAAATATTGAACAACAAGTAACAATACAAAGCGCGCAAAATATTTATGAACGTGAAATGTGTGTTTTTATTTTATTGTTTTACAAGGCTAAAGAATATAACACATCTTAAAAATAAGGTCAGTGAAGCACTTTTGAAGCGGCAAATGGGATACAAGCACATGCAACTCAAAAGATAAAATAGATCAAACAATGTTATTTCTCTTTTCTTCGCCATGGTAGTTCGTTCGTCGATTGTGCATATGCACTGAAATTTAACATTTTTTTTTAATTTTATGCATAGTTTTTTTTTTGTTAATTGTAAAATCATGAAGTTTTATTTTAGTTAAGTTCTATGTGCATTATTTCATTTAACTTATAAAACCAAAAAATCTATTTTTAATATATGTATGATCATTTTAACAGTGTCCCGAATTTGGCTGATATTGCTTTTTGTGTTTTTTTTTTCACATATCCGCTGATTCGTTTGCAAATCACACAAAAATGCGAATAAAGCCGCATAGAATTTGTGGCGGGAAATTTTTTGTACAACGAAGAAAACTCGTTGTTGTTTTTGCCAACTGGTTGGATGTACTAGATACAAACATGCAGTGTGGTGCCATACGACTGTATGTTGTCATGCGTATGTGTGTTGCCATTTGCTAAAATGTAATTCATATTTTTGTTATTGGATTTTTAGTTCTTGTATAAGTAAAATAATTTATTGTTGGTTGAAGACATTGAAAATATGGAAAATAAGTTACCTAAATATAATATGTGTTCAAATTCTATTCGTATGTAGTACAATATATTTACTTACGGAAAATTCCGTAAAAGTCGAATTTTCCAAATAAAAAAAATAAAAAATAGAAAATAAAAAAAAATTTCGACTTTTTTATATTTACTAAACCACTAATTACTAATTTTAAAACGGTTTTCAGTTTGTGGTAATTGTTTATAAAAGTCCCATACAAATATTTTGATTTCATAATAAAATGTACAATATATGTAAAAATATGTAAAGTAAAGTCTTCAAAAATTAAAAAAAAAAAAATCATGTTCAAGTCTATATCTTTAAAACTAAACAAGATATTTTCTCATGAAAGCACATTTTTTTAGATGTCAATGTAAGCTTTCCATAAACAAAAGAATTTTAAAAATCGGATAACTTTTGGATTTTTTACAATTTTTGAAATATTTTTCATGAAAAAATGTTCAACTTTACTATTTTTATCTCCATAACTATTAAATATACAAACTTTCAAAACGTAAGTTCTCTCAAGTTCCGACAATACTGAATTTCACCCGATTTAAGAGCGTTCGTAACACACCCACTCCAACCACCGCCCAATAAAAATATTTTTTCATTTATAAAAGTAGATACTAAGAAATATTAGTTATATCTTCTACAATTTCAATCTCAGAGAAATCATATTACATTCATATTACAGATAATCGATTAAAATTCAAAGGAAAATTTTAATACTGACAAATTCTATAAGGTGCTATGATATTTTTCTCCTTAAAGTAAAAAAATATGAATTAATTTTTTTTTTTATTATTTGAATTGGCCATAAAATTAAACAAATTCCACATACAACATTTGTATCTAGCACACTCCGATATCACCGTAGAATACTTTAGTGCTCAAAAAATTTTTAAATAGTATAAAACTTTTGATTACGCGGAAAACTATCAAAAAACCGATAACATATCAGTTTTTTCGCAAATAGTTCTAGAAAATTGCTTACTCAAAAAGAAATTTCGGAATAGACAAAATTACAAATAAAATTTCGGTTTTTTAGTAACCGAAACCGTCAAACCGTTTTTTTGCACTAACGAAAACCGGTTTTTTTGACTCGATGTAACCGATTTTAAAAATTTCGGCACAGTCGTGTGCACACAAGTTTATTTTACTACTTTACTGCAAATGTAAGCATTTTATTAACACATTTATCAATACATTCAATTTACAAAATATATCTTTTATGATCCAAGCAATATGGTATCAAATGGGAATACTTAAAAAAAAAACTACAACATTTAGACTATATTCTTTTCCTTAAGTATTATTTGAAAATTGATAGTTTATATGAACTATTTTAAAAATATAAAATCAAGTCTGTAAAATATAAACTTTAAATAAATATATTATTTAAATATTTTATTTAAGTTTAAATTATAATTCTGAATTTAATTTATATAATCTGATTTTTAAAGACAAAATTAAATATTAGTGTATTTTTCTCTTTTAAGTGTTAACATTTTTAATTTCGAAAAACCGGTTTAAAAATTAAAACCTGAAAACGGTTTTTTCAAAGTGCCGATTTTTTGACATCCCTAGTTTTATCCCAATGTGCGCTCTCTGAACAAGAAAATGCTCAGACATAGTAATGCGGGCGAGACGAGAAAACTCGTGATCTCGTCTCGTAATTCGAGACGATATCGAGAACGAGATTACCTTTACAAGTCGATACGAGATCCGAGAACGAGATCCAATTTTTCCAACGTAATCGAGAATCTGGACGAGAATTATCGAATTTTCGAACTAAAAATGTAAAACCTAGCAATTTTACTAGACAACTTTATATTATTTAATAATGGTTACGTTTACATTGGAAAAAATAGTTTATTTGAAAATGTTCTTTGTAGTTATTGAATTTGGTCAAATACATGGAATCAGTGATGCATATATAGAGTATATAGAGTAGTAGGTATATAGACAGTAAGTATATAGACTAGTTTTGGTATTCCCAATTGAAAGCTCCAAACCCTCATTTACCCGCACTTTTTAAATTACCCGCTATTTTATACAATTTAATTATATTACCCACTTTAATTTTTTACCCGTTTTAATTTTTGTTAAACATTTTTTTCAGAAATCAGCTAAAATACATGATAAAAAAACATTCGTTCTAAATTTTTCTTTTCATCGATATTTTGTATAAAAACGCAATTCAAAACATATTCACATAAAAATATTGCATATAAAATCGATTTCCCGATCCGGTATATTAAAAAAATAAAAAATTACCCACTTAAACAATTTATTTAATGTACAAAAATTATGAAATTAAATCTTTGCAATTTAATCTTGTAAAAGGGTGCCATGCTAGTGCTCTTTCCGCCCTTTGTGTCCCCAAAAAATTCTTGATGCACAAAACAATAAAAAGTTTTATGAAGCAATAAATATTTCTCAGAACATCGGGCTTTGGCATGATCTTTGCATGCTAGAAAAACTCTATAATATTTTTTATAGAATAGCAAACTTCTCAAACTTCTTATAATGGGCGAGAACATACTCCTCCCTTGGAAGTACTAACTTCAAAAAAAAAAAAAAAATAATAATAATAAAAAAAAAGAATTATATATATATATAAAAATATATATATAATTTTTTATTTTTTATTATTATTTTTTTTTTGGTTGGTACTTCCAAGGGAGAAGTATGTTCTCGCCCATTATAAGAAGTTTGAGAATATATATATATATATATATATATATATATATATATATATATATATATATATATATATATATATATATTGTATATATATATATATAATCCTATAATACAAAAAAAAAAAATAATGTAACAAAGTAAAGCAAAGTAAAAAAAAAAAATCGTAATAATAATAAATATTTAATTATTGTCTTCGATGGGTAGAGGACAAATTTTATGGATGTTTCTTTTAAAGACTCCAGATTTCGTACGAAGAGAAACTACACTAACCAAACCATCTTCTCCGGGAAACACTTCTATTACTCGGCCCAGCAACCACTGATTGGGAAGAATGTTATCTTCAGCAATGATTACTAATGTTCCTGGAGATATATTTTTGCCCCGGGTTGTCCATTTATTTCGCTCTTGCAATAGCGACAAGTATTCCTTGGACCATCTTTTCCAAACTGCTTGCTGGACTAAGTGAATACGTTTCCATCGGTTAGCATAGGATAATTAGAATTAATCTTCATTGAATGGTTCTGGAAATGCATTTAAGGGACTTCCGATTAAAAAATGTCCTGGCGTTAAAACCTCCAGATCGTTAGGGTCCGCAGACAGTGGGCAAAGCGGTCTCGAGTTCATGATCGCTTCTATTTGTGCAGTAGCTGTACTTAATTCCTCAAACGTCAGCGATGCGCCATTGATGTGATAAGCTAAAAGATGCTTGGCAATCTTGATAGCGCTCTCTCATAATCCTCCAAAGTGGTGGGAACGGAAGAATTCCATTGCTAATTCCATCATCTTTCGGGAAGCGCCAACAAAATTCATAGCATTATCGCAAAATAAATCTGTGCTTAGTCGTCGGCTGGCGAAAAATCTTTTAAGTGCTGAAATGAAGGCAGAAGTACTTAGATCTGAGACAACTTAAATATGGAATGCGTTTGTTAACATACAAAAATAGCAAGATAGGCTTTTACAGGTCTTTTACCACGTAATTTGAAATGAATGAAAATAGGGCCTGCAAAATCCATACCCGTGCGCTCGAAGGGTCGAGCGTTTCCTATGACTCTGTGAGCTGGTAGCTCGCCCATGATCTGGACAGCAGTTTTTGGTTTTTGTCGAAAGCAAGGAATGCAAGATCTGACTTACGCCAAACTTTTCGTGCGTTAATCACCCAAAATCGCTGTCTAAGAAATGAGGCTAGAGTCTGAGCACCTGCGTGCGAGTTAATTTTATGCAAAAAACGTACCAGTGCTAATGTAAAACAGTGCTCTCCCGGTAAAATAATAGGGTGCTGGGAAGTGTATGGCAAATCTGAATTATTAAGTCGTCCCCCAACTCTTATCACTGGTAAATCGGATGTTTGGTCAATGAATGGATTTAGTTTTTGCTGATTTTACAAACTGTCCCATTTTTAGTGTATTTATTTCATCATGATAATATACATGTTGTATGTTGAAAATTATATAACACAACCCTCCCTTTAACTCCGTAATTGTTAGAATTCCGGATTTATTTTTCTTTCGAATTCTTTGAACCCACCTATAAATGTAAATGAATACTCTTTGCAATTTTAATATAATATCCTGCAACGTGGAAAAAAGGCTGGAGATTAAACATAACTTAACATTACGTTCTTTCATTTCAGGAGATATGTCGCATGGCAAAAGTGATAGTTGACTTGACCAAGTGTCATTGGAGCAACTAAGGAAATCTGGTCCATTTCGCCAATTTAATAGGTCGATAGGCAACATTCCCCTTGAAACCACATACGCAGGATTTAATTTTGAATCTATTTTATGCCATGTTGCATTTTTAGAGAGCTCTTGAATTTGAGAAACCCTGTTGGCAACAAAGGTGGACCACCTTGAAGGATGCGAAGCTAACCAACTCAACACAATTGTTGAGTCGGTCCAAAACACTGTTTTATCTATTTGTGACGGCAGTGACAATTTGACATGTTTAACAAATTGTGCGAGTAATAGTGCCCCTGCAATTCAAAGCGAGCAGTGATAAAGATATTAGAAGTGAAATTCGTGACTTTGCTGCAATTAATTCGAACGTAATATTTCCGTACTTATCTACTACTCTAGCATAGATCGCACAGCCATAAGCCCTATTGGAAGCGTCTGAGAAGACATGTATCTCCACGGACGACCCTTCTACTAAATACCACTGTGCGTGGGAACTCAATATTTGAAATTTACTTCAGTTGTTCACGATACCGCATCCATTGCTCGTGCAAGTGTTAAGGTAGAGATTCATTCCAATTCAATTTTAACAACCACAATTCCTGCATAAATATTTTGCCTGTAACCTTAGTCGAATGTTCATGTGAATAAGTGAAACGGAACGTATCGTTTACAAAATCCCACGTAACACCTAGTGTTTTGGCATTGCCCTCAAGTTTTATATTAAGTGGATCTTGTAGCATATTAAGTTCCAATTCATCTCGTACATATTGTGCGCAATTTGAACGCCACTTGTGCAGTTCAAATTTTCCACGATTTAAAAGTAGGGAAATTTGTAATTTTAGATCGTGTAGTTCTGGTATAATATTCGCTCCTGCGAGCATGTCATCCATGTAAAAGTTTTCTGGTAAAACCCGGCTGCCTATAGGATATTCTTTCTGATAAATGCTAGCCAATTACGTAAGACACCGCACTGCTAGAAATGGAGCTGCGCTAGTACCATATGTTACCGTTTTAAGACGCAAGATCTCAACAGGTTTCGATTTATCTGTACGCCATAAAATGCATTGATATTTACAATCTTCTTTATCCACCAAAATTTGCCTATACATTTTAGATATGTCTGCTGTTAAAGTATATTTGTAAAAATGAAAACGAATTAATATTTCTAGTAGGTCTGGTTGAATTCGCGGACCAACATGTAAGTTGTCGTTTAAAGACATTCCATTAATCGACTTACAAGACGCGTCGAATACGACTCGCAGTTTTGTGGACAAGCTATCTGGTCTCAATACCGGATGATGAGGCATAAAATATTTGGATTCGAATCTATTTAGTTCGCCTTCCAAAATTCCCAAATGACCCAAGCTCTTATATTCTTCTATAAATTTAAGGTAGTCCCTTTTAATATCCGGATTTTTATTAAGTTTATGTTCTATATTTAAAAAACGTTTGAATGCTATATTATATGAATCACCTAATGTACAATTTAGATTTTTAAATGGCAATCATACGCTAAACCGTCCAGAGAGGGTACGATTTACAGTCACCAAAAAATGATTTTCACAGCGCTGATTTTCTGGGGTAAGAGATTTTTCGCTGATAATGCAATTTTAACATTTCCAAAATTTCTCAAAGTCAGCCTTGTCGATTCGTCTTCAGTACTAAGGTTGACAACGGTTGAAGAAAGGTGTGCCACATTTATGTTTTTATATTCTCCAGCTACGACCCAACCTAGTACAGACTTTTGAAGTATTGGCAAGTTCTTTCCTTAATTTATTTGCCCGACCGATAATAATTTAAAAAACACTGCAATACCGAGAAGCATATCAATTTCATCTATTTTATTAAATTTAGGGTCTGCTAGCTCAATATTTTTTGGTAATTGCCAATGATCTATTTTAATGCCATTACTTGGCGAATTTCTGGCAAAATTAAAAATTCTAAATAATTCTCAAAATTGGTTAATCTTGATTTAATACAATACACTTCAGTTTTGGATTCTCCAATTCCATTAATCAAAATTACAGTATGAATAATTTTTAAATTGGTGGTTGAAGCTAACTCAGAAGTTATAAAATTCAATTGACTCCCTGAATCCAAAAGTGCTCGACATTAAACAAAGCCCCCATTTTTATTTTGAACAAGAACAAGAGCTGTGGCTAAAAAATTCTATACTTCACATATTTTTACATAGATTGTACATTTTATCATGAAATCAAAATATTTGTATGGGACTTTTATAAACAATTAACACATAAATCATAAACATAAATCATAAACTGATTTTGCACACCTTCAGATAAGTATTCATATCTGAAAGTATTCAGATAAGTATTCATATCTGAATACTTATCTGAAGGTGCGCAAAATCAAAATAAAATTTAAAAATACTAAATTTTTATGAAACATGATATTAATTAATATGTCATTTTGCACACATATGTAAAGTAAATATATAAGTGTTTAGCATCATTGAAAAGAAGAGATTCTCTGTGGCGTATATAAAGACAATCTGAATATAGTTTCTGAACACTTTTTTTTTGAAAAAGAAGAAAAATAAAAAAAATAAAATTAAAATTTGATTGAATATATCTAAATAAGTATTAACCTTATCATCATGAAACTTTTACCTAATAGACAATAGTTTAATGTACTTATGCTTTATTGAAACATTTTTAGGAATATATTTATTATAAAGTGAGATATACCGGTTTTAATCTAAGTCTCTTCAAATAATGAGTATTTTTGCAAAAAATGCTGTTTTGCACATATGAAGTATATAAAAACTTGAACTTTGACCAATGTTGCCAGATTGATTAAATATATTTAAGATAAGTTTTATCATTTAAAAGATTCTCAGTAATGTTATCTATCAAAAAAATATAACAAACTGAATAAAAAAAATACTTACGGAAAATTCCGTAAAAGTCGAATTTTCCAAATAAAAAAAAAAAAAAATAGAAAATAAAAAAAAATTTCGACTTTTTTATATTTACTAAACCACTAATTACTAATTTTAAAACGGTTTTCAGTTTGTAGTAATTGTTTATAAAACTCCCATGCAAATATTTTGATTTCATAATAAAATGTACAATATATGTAAAAATATGTAAAGTAAAGTCTTCAAAAATTAAAAAAAAAAATCATGTTCAAGTCTATATCTTTAAAACTAAACAAGATATTTTCTCATGAAAGCACATTTTTTTAGATGTCAATGTTTCCATAAACAAAAGAATTTTAAAAATCGGATAACTTTTGGATTTTTTACAATTTTTGAAAGATTTTTCATGAAAAAATGTTCAACTTTACTATTTTTATCTCCATAACTATTAAATATACAAACTTTCAAAACGTAAGTTCTCTCAAGTTCCGACAATACTGAATTTCACCCGATTTAAGAGCGTTTGGGCACACTGTGCGCTGGCTGTAAATTGTTCTTCCATGCTAAATGCGTCGACATCGATTAAACAACTTAAAATTTATAAACAATAGTCCAATTATTTTTTGGTTGTGTGATTCGTGTTTTGGAGTTTCAAATCTTGGTGCAATGTCTAAACTTTGCTCTGTGTCTGAGCAAATAAATAACATTGCAGGCGATATTTCAAAGATTTACATTTACATAAATTTTTTGTAACACACCCACTCCAACCACCGCTCAATAAAAATATTTTTGCATTTATAAAAGTAGATACTAAGAAATATTAGTTATATCTTCTACAATTTCAATCTCAGAGAAATCATATTACATTCATATTACAGATAATCGATTAAAATTCAAAGGAAAAATTTAATACTGACAAATTCTATAAGGTGCTATGATATTTTTCTCTATAAAGTAAAAAAATATGAATTAATTTTTTTTTTTTATTATTTGAATTGGCCATAAAATTAAACAAATTCCACATACAACATTTGTATCTAGCACACTCCGATATCACCGTAGAATACTTTAGTGCTCAAAAAATTTTTAAATAGTATAAAACTTTTGATTACGCGGAAAACCGATAACATATCAGTTTTTTCGCAAATAGTTCTAGAAAATTGCTTACTCAAAAAGAAATTTCGGAATAGACAAAATTACAAATAAAATTTCGGTTTTTTAGTAACCGAAACCGTCAAACCGGTTTTTTGCACTAACGAAAACCGGTCTTTTTGACTCGATGTAACCGATTTTAAAAATTTCGGCACAGTCGTGTGCACACAAGTTTATTTTACTACTTTACTGCAAATGTAAGCATTTTATTAACACATTTATCAATACATTCAATTTACAAAATATATCTTTTATGATCCAAGCAATATGGTATCAAATGGGAATACTTAAAAAAAAACTAAAACATTTAGACTATATTCTTTTCCTTAAGTATTATTTGAAAATTGATAGTTTATATGAACTATTTTAAAAATATAAAATCAAGTGTTTAAATCAAGTCTGTAAAATATAAACTTTAAATAAATATATTATTTAAATATTTTATTTAAGTTTAAATTATAATTCTGAATTTAATCTGATTTTTAAAGACAAAATTAAATATTAGTGTATTTTTCTCTTTTAAGTGTTAACATTTTTAATTTCGAAAAACCGGTTTAAAATATAAACCTTAAAACGATTTTTTCAAATTGCCGATTTTTTGACATCCCTAGTTTTATCCCAATATGCGCTCTCTGAACAAGAAAATGCTCAGACATAGTAATGCGGGCGAGACGAGAAAACTCGTGATCTCGATCGATCTCGTCTCGTAATTCGAGACGATATCGAGAACGAGATTACCTTTACAAGTCGATACGAGATCCGAGAACGAGATCCGAGAACGAGATCCAATTTTTCCAACGAAACCGAGAATCTGGACGAGAATTATCGAATTTTCGAACTAAAAATGTAAAACCTAGCAATTTTACTAGACAAGTTTTTTTTTTGTAATTTATTGTTAATGTGACTTCTTTAATATTATTGTTATTTAAATAATTTCTAAATTTTAACTTTATATTATTTAATAATGGTTACGTTTACATTGGAAAAAATAGTTTATTTGAAAATGTTCTTTGTAGTTATTGTATTTGGTCAAATACATGGAATCAGTGATGCATATATAGAGTATATAGAGTAGTAGGTATATAGACAGTAGGTATATAGAGTAGTTTTGGTATTCCCAATTGAAAGCTCCAAACCCTCATTTACCCGCACTTTTTAAATTACCCGCTATTTTATACAATTTAATTATATTACCCACTTTAATTTTTTACCCGTTTTAATTTTTGTTAAACTTTTTTTTCAGAAATCAGCTAAAATACATAATAAAAAAACATTCGTTCTAAATTTTTCTTTTCATTGATATTTTGTATAAAAACGCAATTCAAAACATATTCACATATTTTTTATAGAATAGCAAACTTCTCAAACTTCTTATAATGGGCGAGAACATACTCCTCCCTTGGAAGTACTAACTTCAAAAAAAAAAATAATAATAAAAAATAAAAAAATTATATATATATATATATATATATATATATATATATATATATATATATATATATATAAAAATATATATATAATTTTTTATTTTTTTTTATTATTTTTTTTTTGGTTGGTACTTCCAAGGGAGAAGTATGTTCTCGCCCATTATAAGAAGTTTGAGTATATATATATATATATATATATATATATATATATATATATATATATATATATATATATATTTATATATGTATATATATATATATATATATATAATCCTATAATACAAAAAAAAAATTAATATAACAAAGTAAAGCAAAGTAAAAAAAAAAAAAATCGTAATAATAATAAATATTTAATTATTGTCTTCGATGGGTAGAGGACAAATTTTATGAATGTTTCTTTTAAAGACTCCAGATTTCGTACGAAGAGAAACTACACTAACCAAACCATCTTCTCCGGGAAATACTTCTATTACTCGGCCCAGCAACCACTGATTGGGAAGAATGTTATCTTCAGCAATGATTACTAAAGTTCCTGGAGATATATTTTTGCCCCGGGTTGTCCATTTATTTCGCTCTTGCAATAGCGACAAGTATTCCTTGGACCATCTTTTCCAAACTGCTTGCTGGACTAAGTGAATACGTTTCCATCGGTTAGCATAGGATAATTAGAATTAATCTTCATTGAATGGTTCTGGAAATGCATTTAAGGGACTTCCGATTAAAAAATGTCCTGGCGTTAAAACCTCCAGATCGTTAGGGTCCGCAGACAGTGGGCAAAGCGGTCTCGAGTCCATGATCGCTTCTATTTGTGCAGTAGCTGTACTTAATTCCTCAAACGTCAGCGATGCGCCATTGATGTGATAAGCTAAAAGATGCTTGGCAATCTTGATAGCGCTCTCTCATAATCCTCCAAAGTGGTGGGAACGTGGTGGTATGAAATGAAAATGAACTCCTTTTTACGCACCCTCCTCGGCAACTCATTTTTATTAGTTTCATTGAAGAATTCCATTGCTAATTCCATCATCTCTCGGGAAGCGCCAACAAAATTCATAGCATTATCGCAAAATAAATCTGTGCTTAGTCGTCGGCTGGCGAAAAATCTTTTAAGTGCTGAAATGAAGGCAGAAGTACTTAGATCTGAGACAACTTCAAGATGGAATGCGTTTGTTAACATACAAAAATAGCAAAATAGGCTTTTACAGGTCTTTTACCACGTAATTTGAAATGAATGAAAATAGGGCCTGCTAAAATCCATACCCGTGCGCTCGAAGGGTCAAGCGTTTCCTATGACTCTGTGAGCTGGTAGCTCGCCCATGATCTGGACAGCAGTTTTTGGTTTTTGTCGAAAGCAAGGAATGCAAGATCTGACTTACGCCAAACTTTTCGTGCGTTAATCACCCAAAATCGCTGCCTAAGAAATGAGGCTAGAGCCTGAGCACCTGCGTGCGAGTTAATTTTATGCAAAAAACGTACCAATGCTAATGTAAAACAGTGCTCTCCCGGTAAAATAATAGGGTGCTGGGAAGTGTATGGCAAATCTGAATTATTAAGTCGTCCCCCAACTCTTATCACTGGTAAATCGGATGTTTGGTCAATGAATGGATTTAGTTTTTGCTGATTTTACAAACTGTCCCATTTTTAGTGTATTTATTTCATCATGATAATATACATGTTGTATGTTGAAAATTATATAACACAACCCTCCCTTTAACTCCGTAATTGTTAGAATTCCGGATTTATTTTTCTTTCGAATTCTTTGAACCCATCTATAAATGTAAATGAATACTCTTTGCAATTTCAAAAAATCATTTGCAAATTTATTGCGACTTATAATATCCTGCAACGTGGTAAAATGTCTGGAGATTAAACATAACTTAACATTACGTTCTTTCATTTCAGGAGATATGTCGCATGGCAAAAGTGATAGTTGACTTGACCAAGTGTCATTGGAGCAACTAAGGAAATCTGGTCCATTTCGCCAATTTAATAGGTCGATAGGCAACATTCCCCTTGAAACCACATACGCAGGATTTAATTTTGAATCTATTTTATGCCATGTTGCATTTTTAGAGAGCTCTTGAATTTGAGAAACCCTGTTGGCAACAAAGGTGGACCACCTTGAAGGATGCGAAGCTAACCAACTCAACACAATTGTTGAGTCGGTCCAAAACACTGTTTTATCTATTTGTGACGGCAGTGACAATTTGACATGTTTAACAAATTGTGCGAGTAATAGTGCCCCTGCAATTCAAAGCGAGGCAGTGATAAAGATATTAGAAGTGAAATTCGTGACTTTGCTGCAATTAATTCGAACGTAATATTTCCGTACTTATCTACTACTCTAGCATAGATCGCACAGCCATAAGCCCTATTGGAAGCGTCTGAGAAGACATGTATCTCCACGGACGACCCTTCTACTAAATACGCCACTGTGCGTTGGAACTCAATATTTGAAATTTACTTCAGTTGTTCACGATACCGCATCCATTGCTCGTGCAAGTGTTAAGGTAGAGATTCATTCCAATTCAATTTTAACAACCACAATTCCTGCATAAATATTTTGCCTGTAACCTTAGTCGAATGTTCATGTGAATAAGTGAAACGGAACGTATCGTTTACAAAATCCCACGTAACACCTAGTGTTTTGGCATTGCCCTCAAGTTTTATATTAAGTGGATCTTGTAGCATATTAAGTTCCAATTCATCTCGTACATATTGTGCGCAATTTGAACGCCACTTGTGCAGTTCAAATTTTCCACGATTTAAAAGTAGGGAAATTTGTAATTTTAGATCGTGTTGTTCTGGTATAGTATTCGCTCCTGCGAGCATGTCATCCATGTAAAAGTTTTCTGGTAAAACCCGGCTGCCTATAGGATATTCTTTCTGATAAATGCTAGCCAATTACGTAAGACACCGCACTGCTAGAAATGGAGCTGCGCTAGTACCATATGTTACCGTTTTAAGACGCAAGATCTCAACAGGTTTCGATTTATCTGTACGCCATAAAATGCATTGATATTTACAATCTTCTTTATCCACCAAAATTTGCCTATACATTTTAGATAGGTCTGCTGTTAAAGTATATTTGTAAAAATGAAAACGAATTAATATTTCTAGTAGGTCTGGTTGAATTCGCGGACCAACATGTAAGTTGTCGTTTAAAGACATTCCATTACTCGACTTACAAGACGCGTCGAATACGACTCGCAGTTTGTGGACAAGCTATCTGGTCTCAATACCGGATGATGAGGCATAAAATATTTGGATTCGAATCTATTTAGTTCGCCTTCCAAAATTTCCAAATGACCCAAGCTCTTATATTCTTCTATAAATTTAAGGTAGTCCCTTTTAATATCCGGATTTTTATTAAGTTTGTGTTCTATATTTAAAAAACGTTTGAATGCTATATTATATGAATCACCTAATGTACAATTTAGATTTTTAAATGGCAATCATACGCTAAACCGTCCAGAGAGGGTACGATTTACAGTCACCAAAAAATGATTTTCACAGCGCTGATTTTCTGGGGTAAGAGATTTTTCGCTGATAATGCAATTTTCACATTTCCAAAATTTCTCAACTAAATCAGTCAGCCTTGTCGATTCGTCTTCAGTACTAAGGTTGACAACGGTTGAAGAAAGGTGTGCCACATTTATGTTTTTATATTCTCCAGCTACGACCCAACCTAGTACAGACTTTTGAAGTATTGGCAAGTTCTTTCCTTAATTTATTTGCCCGACCGATAATAATTTAAAAAACACTGCAATACCGAAAAGCATATCAATTTTATCTATTTTATTGAATTTAGGGTCTGCTAGCTCAATATTTTTTGGTAATTGCCAATGATCTATTTTAATGCCATTACTTGGCGAATTTCTGGCAAAATTAAAAATTCTAAATAATTCTCAAAATTGGTTTATCTTGATTTAATACAAGTGGACACCACATCACTTCAGTTTTGGATTCTCCAATTCCATTAATCAAAATTACAGTATGAATAATTTTTAAATTGGTGGTTGAAGCTAACTCAGAAGTTATAAAATTCAATTGACTCCCTGAATCCAAAAGTGCTCGACATTCAACAAAGCCCCCATTTTTATTTTGAACAAGAACAAGAGCTGTGGCTAAAAAATTCATGGCACAAGGCGATAATAGAGACATGTGTAATGAATTTAATGACGAACCTTGACTATCAGCCGAATGAGAATTTTGCACCGAACTTGTAGTTTTTACATCGGTTTTAAGCTCTCTATGCAACAGATTATGGTGTACTAGCTGACAATGCTCACAACGTGAACTTTTGCATTTGAGCTGTTATTTCTAAGGCATCAATTGTTCGTAGCGGGACCGCACTTAAACAAGATCGCAAATGTATAAACTTTGAAAGGTCATCTAATTCAAGGACAGCATCTACAAGGGATGAAAATGTATCATTCAGTGTATTTACCAGAGACTATTGGAAGTTTTAATTTTTGTAACTTTGCGGAACGGGGCGTTGAAACACTTGAATTATTAACATTACAATCTAACTGGCTATTATCAAAGTTGTTAGAACTGCGCCTATTTTGTTTTGAAATAGTAAAGTATTTTTTATTTGACTTCACAGTACATGTCTTCAATAACCTGCCTTTTGTTAAAATCATGTTCCTCACCACCACCTTGTTCAATATCGGCCTGTATGGTAGTTAATTGTTCAAAATCAGACTCCACCAAACTTAAACGAGTTTCTAATTCGACAGAAGTCATGGAAGAAGCGTTTTTACTGACAAACGTTTTAAGACGTTCCAGAGATTTTCTCGAGTAGGATATAAATCCGAATGTTTCTGCCCTTTCTTTGGAGCCATATTTTGTGATATAATCAAGCTTCTGAAACCTCACGTGACTGGCTGTAGATATCTCAGTAGACTCCCGTAACTACTTGAAACACAGACAATAGAAACCACAAGCCACTAGCTATTTTTTTGAAATTTTCAAAGCTTTTATACTTAATATTTCACAAAATCATTTGTAATACTTAACTACGATCTGCTACCACCTTCTCCGATGTTGCCAGTCACTCGCCAGACTTCTCGTTAAAAAAAAAATAATATTTTACAGTCAAACAAGTTTATATTTAAATTTAATTTTATGTTTACTTCTAACATTTAATTTATCAATTAAAACAAATTATAAATAGCAAAAACTTTGCATTTTAGAGGAATCTCACAAAAAAATAAATGTGAGGTCCCTGCTCGGGCGCCATAGAAAAACTCTATAATATTTTTTATAGAATAGCAAACTTCTCAAGCAATCGATCTTGCGCAAAATGAAAAACACGTCTGATCAATGTGAAGGCTAGAGAACAAGGGAGATTTATTTCAAATTAAAATTACAATTAAGCTGCACAATTTAAAGAGTGGCTTAGTATAACAGTTCAAAAATAATATGATAAGTAAACCTTAAACTATAATGAGTGTGTTAGAAGTAAATTAGAGCGAATTCAAATTAGAGCGAATTTCTCAACTTCATAATACACTCTACAACGGAATACAAATTGGTTATTTATAAAGTTAATTCAACAAGAAAAACAATGCAAACTTATAATTATAATGGGCGAGAACACATGCGTTTTCTTATTCTTTTCTTCCGTCTCTTTTGTAACGGCAAATAAAATTTCACAAAAACACACGAAACTGCGAGAACAAAATCGACGAAGCTGTTTGTTTCTTTGCTGTACGTCGCGACGTAAGGGGAAGTTCGATCCGAAATCAAAGAAATGTGCGCAGTAGAAAAAAAGTGAAGAAAAATGATGTTGTTGTTGGGCAAAGTGTGCATGATGATCTTGACGTTGTTCTTAAGAAGAAATGGTTACATTTGTCGTCATTCAAACCGACTGTGACTGAAGAAAATATCATTGCATATGTTGAAAAGTATGCTGATATTTGTAGAAATTACTTGGCATGCTATAAATTGTTAAAGAAAGACACGCCACTGGATAATTTGAAGAGCTTTAAATCGTATCTTTGGCAAGCTGATGTAAAGTTTCGCCCTTTTCGGTTCATCCCAAAGCTTGGAGAACATCCACCATTGCATTAAGTGCGGACTGTTCACTGGATAATCGCAAAACATGCTCTACTCAATGTTTTAAACATTTAAAAATATATTTCCAAAATATATCTGGATTACGCACAAGATCTGCTGCAGTTTATTCTGCAGCATCCCAATGTGATTACGACGTTGTTATTCTTGTTGAGACATGGCTTAATTCTGAATTTTTTGATAATGAATTTTTTGATACAAGTGTGTATCAAATTTATCGTAAAGACCGTGATGTCGTTAAAATTGGTCGCTCAAGAAGAGGAGGTGTCCTCATGTTCATCTTTAGTAACGCATTCTGATTCGAACACGCTTCTCGATCAGCTTTGCATATCAATGCATGGCTCTGTGGGAGTGCTTGTAGTATGTGCTTCCTATATTCCGCCAAATAGTGTTGATGACGTGTATGCAGTTGGCTTCTGGTGCTGATGATGATGTACAACTCTGTATTATTATATTTTAATTTAAGTAAAGTAGTTTGGTCTTCCTATGCAAATAATTTAGCTTTAACTCCAAGTAATGTTAATCATAAAAATAATAGTTTGGCACTACAGTCCTATAAGAACTTAGGCCGAGCTCTCTCACCATTTTGAGCTGTGCGTGTTATACTTTTACTCAAAGTTGTGGGACCTACAGTTTATTGCCGAATCCGAACGGCGGGTGAGAGCTTTTTCATAGGCAATGTTTTACTCTCGTAGGTTTGCCATTTACTGCCGAGAGGTAGCGCGGTATAGAAAAATGTTTCTATGAAAAGATGTCCAACGCACTAACCACTGAGCTACGGCGGCTAAATGTTAATCATGAGTATGAGATAAACTTCATTGATTATTTATTTGGTATTGGTTTAAATCAAATTAATAATTTTTCAAAAACGCTTAATAGAATTCTAGATCTAATATTTTTAAGTGATCATATCAAGTTTGATTTAACAGAATGTGCTTTTCCATTTTGTCCTTCGGATATCCGATATCCGCTTCCTTGGTATACTAATGGTTTAAAAAGATTAAAAAATTTAAGAAATATATTTTACAATCAATTTAAAGCCACAAATAATGAAATATTTAAAGAAAAATACGTGTATTATATGAGGGAATTCAAATTATTAAATAAATTTCTATATAAGCAATATAAAAATTCTTTTAAAACAGACATTGATGGTGTATCTTCATATTTTTTGAGGAAATGTTTTGATTCTTTACGTGAGCCGCTGGCATTAATATTTAATAAATCTTTAAGTAGTGGTATTTTTATAGATAAATGGAAAATTGCATCAATTACTCCAGTTTAAATGGTCGAAAAAATGATGTGTTTAATTGTAGGCCTATATTTAAATTATCTAATATATCTAAACATTTCGAAAATATAGTCAAGAACAAATTGTATTTTAATATTAAAAACATAATTGCCAGCATGACTTTGTGCATGGTCGTTCAACAGTATCAAATTTAGCTGTCTTCTCAAGATATTGTGTCAATTCTTTTGAGGAAAGTTGGCAAGTTGATACAGTTTATACTGATTTATCTAAAGCTTTTGATAAAGTTTCACATAGTATCTTTATAGCAAAACCTGCTAAAATTGGTTTTCACTCAAATTTTTTAAGTTGGATTATGTCTTATCTTAATAACAGACTTTGATATGTAAATATTGAAAATATATTTTCTCGTTCCACAAGGAAGTATTTTGGGAGCACTGCTTTTCAATTTGTTTATTAATTATATTGGTAGTTGCTTTTCATTTTCAAATTTTTTATTATATGCTTATGATTTGAAAATATACCATACAATTCGCAATTCATTTGACGCTTATAATTTGCAAAAAAAAATTAAATAATGAATCGACTTGGTGTTCTCGAAATCGTTTACTGCTAAATTTAAATAATTTTTTAAGATTACTTTTTCGAAATAAATTCGAAACTTTCTTCAACATATTTTCTTTGTAAATCTGAACTGAAGGCTGTTAATGAAACACTCGATTTGGGTGTTATGGTTGATTCGGATTTTAGTTTTGTAGGTCATCAGAACTAGATAATACCTAAAGTTTATTCTATTTGGGCTTTCGTTAGACGAAATAGTAAGAAATTTAATGATCCATATACCCATAAATTATTGTTTACATCATTGGTAAGATCTAGATTGGAATATGCTGCTATTATTTGGAATCCCTATTATCAAACGCGTATACATCGTTTAGAGAGATCCAAAAAGTTTTCTTAAAATTTGCTTTACGTTCTCTTAACTTTGTTGAACCGCTTCGGTCTTATAATGCTCGTTGTTTATTTATAAATTTAATGCAACTTGTCAGTAGTCGTATTACACAGTCCTTAATGTTTGTATATGATATTATTTGTGGAAATATTGATTATCCTTATCTCTTAAATTTAATACATTTTTATGCCCCAAGTAGGCATCTTCGTCATTTTAACATGTTTTTTGTACCGTGTCATAGAGGATTGTTATACCATAGGATTGTTATACCCGTGGCAAGTTTAATTACTAAAGACGATCCACAAACAACATCAAAAGTCTTCCGCAGACCAGAAGCAGAAGAGTGGGAGCAAGCAATGAGAGACGAATTTGAAGCACTCACGAAAACCGGAACCTGGAAAGCAGTCGATCATCAAAAGGACAAGAAAATGGTAGAATCGAAATGGGTTCTGCGCACAAAGTACAAGGCTGATGGAATAATCGATCAGCGAAAAGCAAGACTTGTGACGAAGGCGTTTACGTAGAAACCTGGAATTGACTACACGGCAACTTACGCATCTGTAGCAAGAATTGGTTCGATTAGGCTGATAATGGCACTTGCCGTGGAACTTAATCTAGAAGTGCATCAGCTGGATTTCGTAAGCGCATATCTGAACGGTGACATCGAAGAAGAAATCTATATGCGAACTCACCGAAATTTTAAACGAAAACGAGTTGGAAGAGTCTGCAGGCAATAAATTTTGCTTAATCCAGAAAGCACTTTATGGACTGAAGCAGTCGGGACGACAGTGGTAAAGAAAGTTGAATGAGAAATTAAAGCAGATAAGGATGCTGAGTTCTGATCCTTGTGTATATCTTTATAAGCAAGGGGAAGACTTCGTCTTAGTTACGATCTACGTTGACGATTTGATTGACGCGGACTGGGCTGCAAATATAGACGATAGAAGATCGTACACCGATTACGCTTTTCAATTGGCGTATGTAGCAGGTACGTGGGAGTCTCGCAAGCAGAGATCGCTTGCAATGTCGAGCACCGAAGCAGAATACATGTCTCTTTCTGAATCAACGAAGGAAGCGATCTATTGCGACGTTTTCTGTCAGAAATTCTGAGTCCGCAGCACACAACAAAAATTTATAATGACAACCAAGGCGCTGGACTATTAAGCATGAACCCAGTATTTCACAATCGTACCAAGCATCTCGATATACGTCATCGTTCGGCATCTCCGAAGCATTTGAAGTTTATCAAGAAACTTGGAATGCAGTTAATTTATAATCAATAATTTAAATATTTTTATTATAATGTATTAAAATAATATGGGATATCATTTGAAGTGTTAAATTATCAAATGAATCTCAACTTTATCATTTTCTACTTTGTTAATTTTAAATAAGTAAGTTGTGTAAATAGTGTTTTCTGTTTTCAATATTTTCTGTTTTTGAATAAAATATTTTCATTCGGAAAAATCGTTGAATCAGCATCATTTTCAATTAAAAAAACTATCAGTACCTATATTTTTTATTAATTGGAAAATCATAAATTCTGTTTTCTTAAGTTGATTTTTATATGTATTATAACATTTAAGTTATAAAACAGAAAATGTCTTTTGATAAACATTTTAACAGTGTACCTACATATGACTTCAATTTCTTTTTGTGTTTTTCGTTTTTTTGGTTTCGCGTATCTTCTACTTCTTTTGAAAATACGACAACAAACATATGAGAACCCAACAAGACAAAATCCAAGCTAGTGATCGAAATTTTGGCGAGACATTTTGGCTGTTGCAAACTGTGGCTGTTGCAAACTGTGGCTGTTCAAGTTGTCATGCGGCTGATGTATGCCTGTTGTTACGGTTGTACAAGAATACAAAAACACTGTGTCATGCGTCTTTCTGTTGTCTTGCGATGATACAGGAAATATGTCTATATTTGAGAAGGTAATTTGTGTTGTAAATGAAAACTGAAATTTTGAATATAAAAATGTATTTACAAAAATCGGTTTTGTATGGCATCCATCAAAATACCTATTACAATTTTTTAAATTAGGTAAACTACATAATATAAAAAAGTGAATTTTTCATTAGAACAAATAAATCTTTGATAAATCATTTTACAAATGTATTCCAATATTCATATATCTATAATGTTTTACGCATATTAATAAAACATCGTACATTTTTGTCATGTGCGAATTCGCTATGGGGAACTTCTATATATGTAAACAATAAATTATTAAAAATGTAAAAATTAAAATAATGCTATAGAAAATAAGGCCTTAATTAAATTCAATTTGCATGAATTTCTGAGAATTTTTCGAGATCTCGTCGAGATTCGAGACCGAGATCGAGATGACTTTCAAAAGTCGAGACGAGATTCGAGAAAGAGATCATTTTTTAGAACTTTTTCGAGATCGAGAATGAGATTTCCAAAATCTCAGAAAATATAGCTCGCATCACTACTCAGTCTGTGAACCGACCACTTATGTTCCAATACGTTATACAAAACTCTCATCTTCAGGTGAATGTTAGTTTATACCGAATTATATTAACTTTTTTGGTCAAATATATATTGACTTTATGCTTAAATATATAAAAATAATGTTTTTTCCGAGAATCGAAAGAAGAGGCAGCCAAGTCCCTTGATCAGCGATCTTTTATTTCTATCTTTTATTATAATTAAACTTAGATTAAAATAATAAGACAAAACATATATAATGACATTGTTTTGAGACTTAAATTATAAATTAACAAAATTAACATTAATAAATTTAACATTGAACTTTATATTAAGTGAGTAGAGAATAAGAAAAATATAATAGAAAGGTAGTAAAAGAGATATATAGGTAAAAAGAAATATGGGCACAAAAGTTAATAGAAGAAAGAAGTTCGGAAAATAAGCAATATAAATAAAAATTATTAAGCGTGATTAGAAACATATGACAAAATAGAAAGTTTAAAGAGATTAGTACTGACAATAGATTTGATATTTAATGAGAGCGAATTTAATGGAGTTGATGAAAAACAGTCTTTTAGAGTGCAAATAAGTATATTTTGGTATTATTAAGTTACAACATCTAGTAGAAACACTGAGACGTATGTGGTCTTATAATTAATTAACTTATGTAAAAAGATACAATTGCTTGCGTCCAAATAATTTGTAAACTATCTTTACTTTTAACCAAACCGATCGACCGTCGACTCTGTCAACGTTCGCTGCAAATAAATCACTCGTTATGTTTATCAAAAAACGATCGCATCGATACCAACCCATCTCCAGACAATTAAAAGTTAAAGTATTAACAATAAAAACAACATCTAAACACACCCATCACCGCGACATATATAATAAATAAAACAGCCCGTCAACGCGACAATTAGTCCCCGCGACAATAAAACAAACAATCAACAAAAATACATTCAACAATAAACACAAACTCTCAACAATAACACCCACTCGACCCATACCAAATTGAAATTATAAATATCAATTCGTGTTTCTAATCCTCCACAGCCATTACTTTAATCGCCAGCCAAACATTTGGTTACATCGAGCTTTTATTAAAAGGACTATGAAATAGTTTTGGCAAGGATTGACCCACCCGCTGAAATAATAAAAATATTTGGCATTGATTTTAATTTAATTAAAATCGACCCGACCCTCAAAAAAAGAATAAAATAAATAAAGCAATTGCTTCACTTTTGGCAAATTGTTTTTGTAAATTGTTTTTGCAAATATTCGCATTTTTTGCAAACCAACCCGACCCGAACAAAATAATCATATGATACGAAACGATCATTATAAAAAATAAATATAATCGCCAAAAGTGTAAAATATAATTTTATAAAATTAATTGATTTTATTTATTTTCACATTTTTTAAATTGTTACATTATATTTTATTTAACAAAATCGCCAAACATTTTTATTTCATTTCTTTCAGCTATCTACTCGCCGCTGAACTCGTTTGTTTATTTGTTTTATTTGCTCATAAAACAAATAAACAGAAACACTAATACACTTACAGCAAAGAGCGCTGCTGTTAAGTGTATATAGGGTTGCCACGTTGTGCCCTAAAATAGTGTTTTCGTGGGATTTTATAAATTACCCGTGGGAAAATGTATCCAATATTTTTTGGAAACTGCCTATTGAGCAATATTTAACCCGTTAAAACCCGACCCGTTTTTTTTATCAAAAATATTTTTTTAAGCTTAGCCCATAGCGACTCAAAATCATTTAATTGATTTTTTAAATAAAGTTTAAGAATTTTTTTTTCAATATTAATTCTTTAATCGAATTTTAATAAAAAAATATTTTTGAACCACAACTTGGGGAGACAAACGTGTGAACGCATTTCACAGCAACAAAAATGACAAGACCCAGATTTGTTGAGCCAAGACCCATCAATGCCAAGCCATAAAAATGGGAAATTTAACGGTGCAATTTGCAGAATTTGCAATGGTAAGCACACTCTTCGTGAGTTCCCCAGATTCATTTCCATGAAAGTTGAGGATAGACACGATGTTGTGAAAAGATTTGAGTGCCGTTTTAATTGTTTAGCAGTATCTCACAGCATCAGAGACTGTAAGAGCGGATATAAATATCACTTTTGTAGCAAAAAGCATTATTCGCTTTTACATTTAGCATCGTTAGACCCGAAAGCAGACATAAAAGACCGCCCAAACACAAGTGCAGCTGAATCTAAATGTGATAAGCCATCAACTTTAGAGCGGCAAGTTTTCGCGACCATAATACAGTCCACTTACTCAAGACCCACCGAAGACACCAATGATACCCGTCTGCGATGAAGAGCATTCTTCTTGGAACAGCAATGTTCAACATAGAGCACGATGGCGAAGTGTTCGTGGCGCGTGCTCTAATCGACCCTGGATTAAAACTTAACGGTGTTTAGCACAACATTGTAGAATCATTGTTGGCGCAAGAAACTGAATTCGTCGGGATACTTTCTGGGCCAATTCCTGAGTTAAGACCCAAAAATATTGTTACATATTTTATAAAGTGACCCTCGATACTTTACGTGCGTACTCAGAATTTTCCCTATACGTCGAGATTTTGCAAAAAATCGAGTCAAAGTTGCAAAAAAGGCCATTTTTGGTACTTTATATCGCAAGTTATCGCACGATATCACAAAATAAAATATGAACCTTTCCCTACGGATAATTGGCAAAAAAAATCTGGGTCCAGATATTAGTTTTTGCAAATAAATGCTAGATGCAAAATCGAACAAAATTCTTAGCATCTGATGTACGCATTATGGGAAAACATGATGAGGAAAATTGCACTGCGTAATCTCCTGGTGTTTATCTGATTCGGCAGTCTTTAATGGGTTAAAAAAAAATCAAATATACATCCGTCGTCAACGAATGCTTCTGAGCGACTGAACTGAAAATTTTGAAAATTTGACATGAAAAAATTAAAAAATGCGACACTCAACAGCTTTTTATTTTTATAATATTTAAATTTATAATATTGTTTTGTCGCGAATGTTGTAGTAATACATATTGAACATTTTAATGAATGGCAGACTATTTTCGTGACGCATATAAATTGTGAAAATTAAAGAAAAAATTCCCTTATGGATCGCTTCAGCATACTATACATATTTCAAAATTTTTGTATTTCATTTGTATTTCAAAAGATATAGGAATTGCGATCATTTTAATATTTTGCAAACGATAAAAAAATCTCACCTTTTCTTTCAAAAACATTTTTTTTTCATTTGTTCTGGAGAAGCAATTATTAATTTGATTATAACCATGGATGAAAAAATGTATCCTATATTAAGAAGCACTTGACAATTGCTTTTATGTTCAAAATTTGCAACATATCCAAAAATTGTATATATACATTACCCCATGTCCCATTTTCCCAGGTTCCCCTAATTTTTTCCCTCTGTGAACATATTTTTCTTGCTTGGCTACATTTTTCACTGATAAAAGGGTTTTTATATACCTATTTTTGTATAGTGAACATCCAAATGTTCATCTGATTGAAATGAAATAACATTTTTTTCACAGGTATATTTTTTGTTTCATACACGGATAGAAAAGATTTGTTTGAATATGTTAGCATATAATTAAAAAGTAATACCAAATTACCATACTGTATTAGGAATGAAGTCTAATTAAATTATAATCGAAATTGAATTTATTTTTGTTCACGTGTAAACATTATTATATTGTCCAGCTGAATATGTCAAATTTACCATAAATATGTTACAATACCAACATAAAATTTGAAATGAACAAACTATTTCTTGGCAATTTACTTGGTTAAAACTATGTTTCGAAACACAGAGAATGCTAATTAAATCTAAATACAACATATGTTTGCAACGCTCCTCTTAATTCGATAATTTATCGACTGACGAAGTTGGCAACGTTGTGCAGCATTTTTACCTATGCCATCTTTTGCCATAGTTTGAACATATTGATGTTTAAAAACAAACAAAAAAGAAATTGGATTTAAATAAGTGTATTCTTGCAACATTCTTCTTGTATACGAACAAAAAGTACAAATGGTAACACAGTATAATATAGTGCAGTATATAATTTCTGAAACTAATGTGAAAAAACCACTAATAATAATCTGTGTTTCGATTTTCAAAAAGAATTTGGCATGTTTTTTTACAAATGCCTCCGTGAATTCCTTGCCTACGCTATGTGCTGTACTGAAATCAACTGTAACTATACCACATATAGAGCGAGCCTGGATCGTCTGGTTTAGCGTCTGCTGGTGCAATTGTGCATTCATTGATGCTGTCACTTGTACTTGCAGTTATAAACGAATTATTTATTTATGCATTTGAAAATTTGTGTATGAATTTAATTATTACAAATTCCCACTGTGCATGTTTAAAGATTTTTAATAAAAATTAATAAAAAAACAACGTTTTATTTTATTTTCAGGATTTTTTTCCAAAAATATTTAAACATGTTCTATGCAAACATACTACTTTTTGAACTGAAGCAACTGATATGTTTCACTGGATACATAAATATATTCAGGTCGTTCAAAACCATGTTTTATTTTGAACATATTTATGTTCCGGTTCAAATATTTATTTTATTTGGATGTAGTAATTATTATGTTTCCATTAGAACATACTCCATTTTAAGCGGCAACATTAAATTTTTTTATAGAATTTGAGGTACAAAAAATTTCAAAATTTTTTTTAATGGCACATTAATTTTGTTTTGTGCCGATATACTCTGATATTATAGCATGTGAATTCCGTTAGCTTGAATCAATTATTGCAAGGGGCGCAAAAATTATGGCGGTTTTAAGTTGAAAATTTTAAAAATTCTTAAGACCACCGTTTTCACTTAATTTCGGAAAAATGTATATATATATAAAGCGTATGAATAGTTACCAATATAAGTTATAATATATATATATATAATTTCTAATACTTGCAGATTTACACTTTTTTTTTTAACTAAAACTTTTTCGCTGTTTTAAGGACACATACTATTGACATTATTTTAAATTATATATTAATTAGTCATTAAAGACAATTTAAAAAAAAACATAAAATGAAATATGTTAATATCTCTATTGGTTTAGCAATACCAATTCGTAGAGATACAATTTCATATAGTTATGCTTTTTGAAATTATGAAAATGTAAGTATGTGCGTAAAATCTAGAAATTTCAAAAAATTTGAATGCGCCTCATTTTTTTGGTAAAAACATTGACCAAACTTACGATTTTTGAATATTTTGACCTCTTTCGTGCAGTTCGCGATTTCACAATTAAGGGACTTAAGATAGACATTTTTGATTGCAACCAATTGTTTCAATCGAAACCATTCTACATAGATGCTTAGAATCCTTTAAAACATTATTTACCATAAAACTAGCAAAAACAATACATCAAAACTTATAATGGGAATGTGCCACGCGAAAAACTGCTGTTTTGATCAAATTCACTCTCTTTTTTTTCGACATTAGTAGTAATCGTACTCTTTTGATCTTGATCGCACATTAATGAGATATAGGTCATACGGTGCAAATTTATAACAGTTTTCAACTAATATTTTCAAATTAAAATTTCATCAAATTAAACATATACCAAAATGTTCTCCCACGTGTAAGAAGTAAAAACGGAGAAGAAGTAAAAAAACCTAGAGTATTTCAATGCATTTTTTTCAATTTTTCAACTTTAAATTACTATAAAAAATAGAGGTAAAGAATTCTGGTCTTAAAATTTTGCATTCTTATATTTTTAGGTATACTTGATCCAAATATATTAATCATTATCATTAAATCTAAAAACTATGGATGTTATTGATAAATTAAAGTCAGTGTCAATGATTTTAAAATATTTCTGTTTTTGCCCATATATATAAAATTCATATATATATATATAAATTCATTATATAAATCTATTTTTTATATATATATATATATATATATATATATATATATATATATATATATATATATATATATATATATATATATATATATATATATATATATATATATATATATATATATATTAAATATATATTATATAAGAATTCTTTAATTTAGTTTTTCATACATAATAACTAATTTATAATTAATACATTAATGTTTTTTTTTCGATCGATGATCTGTCTCTACTAATGAATTTTCAACTGTATATGCATTTGCTTTTAATCCAGCAAAATTTTTCATTAGTTGCATTTTTATACCCTACACTAAGAGTGAAAGGGTATATTCAGTTTGGTACGCCGTTTGTATCACCCTGAAAAAAGCATCTCCGGTATAGAAAAGTATATAAATTATTGATCAGCATGACCTCCTGAGTCGATTTAGCGATGTCCGTCTGTCTGTCTGTCCTTCTGTCTGTCTGTTGAAATCACGATTACAGAAAAAGTTGAAGAGCTAGAGCAATAAAACTTTAGATTTAGATTACTTATATATCTAAGCTGTCTGAACCAGCATGATCGGTCCATTGTGATCTGAGAACCGACCACTTATGTTCAAATACCTCATATAAAATTTACATCAACAAATCAATTTTACTGCATACGTGCTTAGGTAAACTTTTTTGGTCAAATATATATTGACATTATGCTCAAATACATGAAAATAATGTTTTCCCACGAAACGACTTGTGGTTCCCAAAAAAATTGAAATTCGGTACACCTACCCATTTGTAAATATAGGTATCAAATGAAAGCAAATTCTTCTGGGATGGAGAGTTTGTAGTTATTTTCAGGATTCGTATACCCTGGTGACCTATATACCACTTTGAATGGTAACCACACATATGTGTCGAGTATTTATAGTCGGCTTAGACCGACTATAATTTTGATAATCCTAACTATCATACTTTAAAATTTCCCATGTGATCTAACCTTCCCATCTGGTTTCTTTTATTAGTGTTTAAAGTAATATATGGTTCCAACCAAGCACTTTGCTAAATGTTAAAACCCTATGTATTTTTTTCAGTATTAAACCATTATGTAGACATAATTGCAATTGTTTTAAATGAATGATATATTTTTTTATCATACATGTCAGCAATTAATTTAGGTTCTTTCCCTCCAGCTTGAATTTTATTTTCTGGACAAAAAGGCATACAATTATGTGAATCATGTAAATAACTGGGATATACTAAATATACTTCAAGAATATATCCTAAAACAACATCAGATGATAAATTAGGTATATCTAATTGATCTAGTTCTGCATTATTTAAAAATTTAAAGTCTGAAATTGGTAATTTTTGTGTCATAGCCCAACCATATAAATTATTTGCATCCATATATGCTAAATAATTACCTTTTTCTTTAGAATTATATTCAACTTCTAAATATTTACTATTAGCCTTAGATATTCTATGAGTGCATTGGGTAAGGCCTCCTCGTGTCCCCACTTTCAGAAAATTATGAATGTCAACATCACTAATTAGTTCTAGTTCTACATTCGTAATTTTAAGCATTGCGTCCCATGCAAGTGATGTGCTGTTACATAATTACAAGGATCCAAATTATAATTATCTTTGCAGTTTAACAATTTAATATATAATATATATATATATATATATATATATATATATATATATATATATATATATATATATATATATATATATATATACAATATTGTAAAATAAAATTAAACTGTATTTAAGTAATTTAATTGAAAAAACCTAGTTGGGAAATTTTAAAGTATGATAGTTAGGATTATCAAAATTATAGTCGGTCTAAGCCGACTATAAATACCCTACACACCATTCAAAGTGGTATATAGGTCACCAAGGTATACGAATCCTGAAAATAACTACAAACATTCCATCCCTGAAGAATTTTCTTTCATTTGAAACCCATATTTACAAATGGGTAAGTGTACCGAATTTCATTTTTTTTTGGGAACCACAAGTCGTTTCGTGGGAATACATTATTTTCATGTATTTGAGCATAATGTCAATATATATTTGACCAAAAAAGTTTACCTAAGCATGTATGCAGTAAAATTGATTTGTTGATGTAAATTTTATATGAGGTATTTGAACATAAGTGGTCGGTTCTCAGGTCACAATAGACCGATCATGCCATTTTCTTGTTCAGACAGCTTAGATATACAAGTAATCTAAATCTAAAGTTCAAAATCTAAAGTCATTGCTCTAGCTCTTGAACTTTTTCTGTAATCGTGATTTCAACAGACAGACATAAGGACAGACAGACAGACGGACATCGCTAAATCGACTCAGGAGATCATGCTGATCAAGAATATATATACTTTTCCATACCGGAGATGCTTTTTTCAGGGTGATACAAACGGCGTACCAAACTGAATATACCATTTCACTCTTAGTGTAGGGTATAAAAATAACATAAAAATGTGTAAAAAATATTATATTAGTTTATATAACATTACATAACAACTGTAATAATAACAAAAAATACAATAAATTCAAATAAAACAAACCAAAAATTGTTGTATGTTTTTTATTATAAATTTTTGAAATAATGTTACAGAATATTAGGTAAAATTGGTGGTTTCCATTGAAAACTTCATTCCACTTATATTCCGCATTATACGAACGCTGCTTCCCAGCGTATTCTTTTCGTGGTGACTTTTTAGGATGTCCAAAGCTTCCCGCGCTGACTTCGATTTCTTGATGAGAATAAGTGGCTATCTTCCACCGATAAAACAATTATTACAGTTGCTTCAACATTTTGTTTCGACCATGCTGCATCTGGCTCCTTGGGTTCCACTTCCGTGACGCATTTCGTTACTTTCGTGACGCCTTCCTTACGCAAGATCAACTCCATCTTGTATTTGCACAAATGATAGTTGTCCGCGTTTAATTTTGTTAACGATGTCTTCGCCAATTCCATCTTGCATAGGCCCATAACCTATTAGATCGCGTAAGTTAAAAACAAACTTTTACGAAACGAAACGTATTCAACCAAATTTTTTCGGAAGTGAAAAAATAATTTAGATACAAATTCAAATATAAAAATATTTCACAAAAGTAACTAGAAACAAAACAAACAAGTAAAATGATATTAAGTATTAATTGTTCTCCAACAAGATCATCCCACATTACATAATTCGAATTGTAACTTTTTTGTAAGACAATGTAACTTTAGACAATGATGCCTGGACGAATATAATACGTATTGGATTTTTTGTATCATCATTTCTTTGTTGGAATTCAATATTACAACAGCAAATTTATAATTTTTATCATAATAACTTTATTCCAAAATGTTTTGAACTAAAAAAATATGATGTACAATTAAATGAATTGGATGGTATTTATGATAAAAATATTAAAATAGAGTTAACTAGGTTATGTTATGAAATTACAAAAAAAAAATGCAAAAGCAATATAAATATATAATAAAATCCAAAGAGACAACTGTATAAATATAAAAATATATAAAAATGTCTAAGCAAACAGTAGTAAATGAAATTCATAGATCAGCTAGAAACAATTTCCCCAGACGAAGATTTATACAAAAAGGTTAAACGATACATGGCGAATTGATTTGGTAGAAACAATTCCGAATCACTCCCTAAATTATGGTTACAAATACTTACTTACTCTTATAGACACTTTTTCTAAGTTTGCATATGGCATTAAAGTTAAAACAAAAAAATCACAAAACGCCACTTCAGCAATGTCCATCATATTAAACAGACCTAAAGTTACACCAAAAAATATTTAATCTGATCAAAGATTTTTTTTTTGAGTTTTTTTAACAAAGAGTTCAAAAGTTTTATGAATCAATATAACATTAATCATTATCATACATTCACACTGTAACGAACTTTCAGCCAGGATATCCTCAGTGGCTGTCCAGGATTTTTCGAATACAAATAATTTATTTGTTTCAGGGCTTGAATTTTTTTTTTATTTTTTTCAATAATCGTATATTAGGCTTAATTATCTTTATAGAGAAATACAACACTCCGTGTGTCTTAAGGCTAAAAAAATATATGATAGTGTAACGACCGGGCCCTCTTCAGGTAAGTGAGTCCTGGTGAACTTAATGAAAGAAAAAAAATTATGTTGGTTTGTTTGTAGTTCGTGATTCGCTCGGATGTGTACGACGTTGCTAGGCCGTCGGGTCGTCGTCTCGGCTTCTGACGCGAACGATAGGCGTCGTGTCGCGGTCGGGCGATTTCTGCTGCCTGCCTTCGGCTTACGATGTGGTTGCTGCTGCCTGCCTTTGACTTCCGATGGACGACTCGTTGCGGTCCTGCGTTTGCCTGCCTTCGGCTTGCGACGTCGACTCGTGTGGTTGTTGCTTTCTACCTTTGACTTTCTGCCTTTGACTTACTTACTTGACTTGTGCACGTTCATGTTCATGCGGCGGCTGATCCCGACAGAGATGGTTGACTCGTTTTCTCGTTGACTGACTTGGAGCGACTACATAGAGCTTCCGGCTGTCCGCATGTGATCCACCCTGTGCCCCTGGGTACCGTGGACTTCGTCAGGGCACGGATGCTACCTTTTGTAAGTGATGGCTACTCCTCTTGGATGTTTTTTGAACGACCGGACGCGGCACTTTACGGGACGTTTGAAAGCGCGAACTACTGCTGCTCCTTTTACTCGTTGCGTCGTGACCTCAGTCGTCTTGTCAAGAATCGTGCAACTCCTATCAAGAACCACGAACGTCCTCAAAGGGTAGTTGTCGATCACGGTCCTATCTATAGTCAGTTTCCGCTGCCAACTAGTTACCCGCAGGGAACCACAAACGTCCTCTACGAGTCTAACTGGCGGGCGTTCGCTTTGTCGAAGCTTGAAGAGAACCACAGGCGTCCTCTGCAAGCAATCCGTTTTGGCGGTATTTGTTGACGTTGTTCCTTGTGCGGTCTACGTCCGTTCACAACCGTTGCTAATTTTGAATGAGAGATCGATTCTCGGATCTTCGGCCTTTTATAGGCAACCGTTCGCGTTTGACTCGAAAAAACGAAGTTCCAGGCGATGCGGTGTCACTTTGTGTTTCGTTGTCGAGTTTTTGGTATACAATCGCCGTCTCCCTCTGACTCGCTGATGTTGTCAGATCGTTCCAGTCGAGGCCACTGTTACAACTTTTTTTCTTGCAGTTATCGATTTTATATTTTCGAATTTATATTTTATGATTATAAATTCCAAGTTTTCTTTTTTCTTCTTTTGTTTTGTGTTATTGGGTAAAATTTTGGCCGTCACAACACATATGAAAGCGTCTATGTGTGAATGATTTTATAGAACACTAAAGAGTAAATGTGGAAAATGTTTAGTATGCAATGGATTTATTCTATTGATAAATTGTTGAATGAATATAACACAACATGGCACAGAACTATAAAAATGAAGCCAATTGAAATAACCAAAAGAAATGAAAAACTATTGTTTAAAACAGTATATAATTTGCCTAAAGTATTTCCAAAACCCAAATTTTATATAGACGATCACGTTAGAATAAGTAAATATAAGGGTGTATTATTTAAGGGATATGAACCAAATTGGTCGACAGAAATATTTACTATTCATAAGATTAAAAACTAAACCAAAAAGATTTTAAGGGAAATCTAATTCAAGGTTCATTTTATGAATATGAACTTCAAGGAGTAGGAGATAAAGATTCATATCTAATTGAAAAAAATTTGAAATGGAAATGAAATAAATTATTTATTAAATGACTAGGCTTTAATGACACTCATAATACCTGGATTAATAAAAATCATAATAAATAAAAATAAAAATGAGAATAGTATAAAAAGATCTATCCTTAGAAAAATGTATCATTTTGTAATTGTCTACGACAAAAGCATCACAGAGCATACTGATATTAATAAACAAAACGGTTGGGTTCCAAAAAGGATATAAACGCTTAGTTTACTACAGTTATTGCGGTAGTAATGAGCATAAAGTTGATCAATGCAGGAAAAAGAAGTATGATGATCTTAAGAAAGAAAAAGAAGGAAAAAAGCTAATGAGTACCTAATTTTCTGTAACATTATTTCAAAAATTTATAATAAAAAACATACAACAATTTTTGGTTTGTTTTATTTGAATTTATTGTATTTTTTGTTATTATTACAGTTGTTATGTAATGTTATATAAACTAATATAATATTTTTTACACATTTTTATGTTATTTTTATACCCTACACTAAGAGTGAAAGGGTATATTCTGTTTGGTACGCCGTTTGTATCACCCTGAAAAAAGCATCTCCGGTATGGAAAAGTATATATATTCTTGATCAGCATGATCTCCTGAGTCGATTTAGCGATGTCCGTCTGTCCGTCTGTCTGTCTGTCCTTATGTCTGTCTGTTGAAATCACGATTACAGAAAAAGTTCAAGAGCTAGAGCAATGACTTTAGATTTTGAACTTTAGATTTAGATTACTTGTATATCTAAGCTGTCTGAACAAGAAAATGGCATGATCGGTCTATTGTGACCTGAGAACCGACCACTTATGTTCAAATACCTCATATAAAATTTACATCAACAAATCAATTTTACTGCATACATGCTTAGGTAAACTTTTTTGGTCAAATATATATTGACATTATGCTCAAATACATGAAAATAATGTATTCCCACGAAACGACTTGTGGTTCCCAAAAAAAAATGAAATTCGGTACACTTACCCATTTGTAAATATGGGTTTCAAATGAAAGAAAATTCTTCAGGGATGGAATGTTTGTAGTTATTTTCAGGATTCGTATACCTTGGTGACCTATATACCACTTTGAATGGTGTGTAGGGTATTTATAGTCGGCTTAGACCGACTATAATTTTGATAATCCTAACTATCATACTTTAAAATTTCCCAACTAGGTTTTTTCAATTAAATTACTTAAATACAGTTTAATTTTATTTTACAATATTGTATATATATATATATATATATATATATATATATATATATATATATATATATATATATATATATATATATATATATATATATATATATATATATACAATATTGTAAAATAAAATTAAACTGTATTTAAGTAATTTAATTGAAAAAACCTAGTTGGGAAATTTTAAAGTATGATAGTTAGGATTATCAAAATTATAGTCGGTCTAAGCCGACTATAAATACCCTACACACCATTCAAAGTGGGATATAGGTCACCAAGGTATACGAATCCTGAAAATAACTACAAACATTCCATCCCTGAAGAATTTTCTTTCATTTGAAACCCATATTTACAAATGGGTAAGTGTACCGAATTTCATTTTTTTTTGGGAACCACAAGTCGTTTCGTGGGAATACATTATTTTCATGTATTTGAGCATAATGTCAATATATATTTGACCAAAAAAGTTTACCTAATATATATATTTACCTATATATATATATATATATATATATATATATATATATATATACAATATTGTAAAATAAAATTAAACTGTATTTAAGTAATTTAATTGAAAAAACCTAGTTGGGAAATTTTAAAGTATGATAGTTAGGATTATCAAAATTATAGTCGGTCTAAGCCGACTATAAATACCCTACACACCATTCAAAGTGGGATATAGGTCACCAAGGTATACGAATCCTGAAAATAACTACAAACATTCCATCCCTGAAGAATTTTCTTTCATTTGAAACCCATATTTACAAATGGGTAAGTGTACCGAATTTCATTTTTTTTTGGGAACCACAAGTCGTTTCGTGGGAATACATTATTTTCATGTATTTGAGCATAATGTCAATATATATTTGACCAAAAAAGTTTACCTAAGCATGTATGCAGTAAAATTGATTTGTTGATGTAAATTTTATATGAGGTATTTGAACATAAGTGGTCGGTTCTCAGGTCACAATAGACCGATCATGCCATTTTCTTGTTCAGACAGCTTAGATATACAAGTAATCTAAATCTAAAGTTCAAAATCTAAAGTCATTGCTCTAGCTCTTGAACTTTTTCTGTAATCGTGATTTCAACAGACAGACATAAGGACAGACAGACGGACAGACGGACGTCGCTAAATCGACTCAGGAGATCATGCTGATCAAGAATATATATACTTTTCCATACCGGAGATGCTTTTTTCAGGGTGATACAAACGGCGTACCAAACTGAATATACCCTTTCACTCTTAGTGTAGGGTATAAAAATTACATAAAAATGTGTAAAAAATATTATATTAGTTTATATAACATTACATAACAACTGTAATAATAACAAAAAATACAATAAATTCAAATAAAACAAACCAAAAATTGTTGTATGTTTTTTATTATAAATTTTTGAAATAATGTTACAGAAAATTAGGTACTCATTAGCTTTTTTCCTTCTTTTTCTTTCTTAAGATCATCATACTTCTTTTTCCTGCATTGATCAACTTTATGCTCATTACTACCGCAATAACTGTAGTAAACTAAGCGTTTATATCCTTTTTGGAACCCAACCGTTTTGTTTATTAATATCAGTATGCTCTGTGATGCTTTTGTCGTAGACAATTACAAAATGATACATTTTTCTAAGGATAGATCTTTTTATACTATTCTCATTTTTATTTTTATTTATTATGATTTTTATTAATCCAGGTATAGTGAGTGTCATTAAAGCCTAGTCATTTAATAAATAATTTATTTCATTTCCATTTCAAATTTTTTTCAATTAGATATGAATCTTTATCTCCTACTCCTTGAAGTTCATATTCATAAAATGAACCTTGAATTAGATTTCCCTTAAAATCTTTTTGGTTTAGTTTTTAATCTTATGAATAGTAAATATTTCTGTCGACCAATTTGGTTCATATCCCTTAAATAATACACCCTTATATTTACTTATTCTAACGTGATCGTCTATATAAAATTTGGGTTTTGGAAATACTTTAGGCAAATTATATACTGTTTTAAACAATAGTTTTTCATTTCTTTTGGTTATTTCAATTGGCTTCATTTTTATAGTTCTGTGCCATGTTGTGTTATATTCATTCAACAATTTATCAATAGAATAAATCCATTGCATACTAAACATTTTCCACATTTACTCTTTAGTGTTCTATAAAATCATTCACACATAGACGCTTTCATATGTGTTGTGACGGCCAAAATTTTACCCAATAACACAAAACAAAAGAAGAAAAAATAAAACTTGGAATTTATAATCATAAAATATAAATTCGAAAATATAAAATCGATAACTGCAAGAAAAAAAGTTGTAACAGTGGCCTCGACTGGAACGATCTGACAACATCAGCGAGTCAGAGGGAGACGGCGATTGTATACCAAAAACTCGACAACGAAACACAAAGTGACACCGCATCGCCTGGTACTTCGTTTTTTCGAGTCAAACGCGAACGGTTGCCTATAAAAGGCCGAAGATCCGAGAATCGATCTCTCATTCAAAATTAGCAACGATTGTGAACGGACGTAGACCGCACAAGGAACAACGTCAACAAATACCGCCAAAACGGATTGCTTGCAGAGGACGCCTGTGGTTCTCTTCAAGCTTCGACAAAGCGAACGCCCGCCAGTTAGACTCGTAGAGGACGTTTGTGGTTCCCTGCGGGTAACTAGTTGGCAGCGGAAACTGACTATAGATAGGACCGTGATCGACAACTACCCTTTGAGGACGTTCGTGGTTCTTGATAGGAGTTGCACGATTCTTGACAAGACGACTGAGGTCACGACGCAACGAGTAAAAGGAGCAGCAGTAGTTCGCGCTTTCAAACGTCCCGTAAAGTGCCGCGTCCGGTCGTTCAAAAAACATCCAAGAGGAGTAGCCATCACTTACAAAAGGTAGCATCCGTGCCCTGACGAAGTCCACGGTACCCAGGGGCACAGGGTGGATCACATGCGGACAGCCGGAAGCTCTATGTAGTCGCTCCAAGTCAGTCAACGAGAAAACGAGTCAACCATCTCTGTCGGGATCAGCCGCCGCATGAACATGAACGTGCACAAGTCAAGTAAGTAAGTCAAAGGCAGAAAGTCAAAGGTAGAAAGCAACAACCACACGAGTCGACGTCGCAAGCCGAAGGCAGGCAAACGCAGGACCGCAACGAGTCGTCCATCGGAAGTCAAAGGCAGGCAGCAGCAACCACATCGTAAGCCGAAGGCAGGCAGCAGAAATCGCCCGACCGCGACACGACGCCTATCGTTCGCGTCAGAAGCCGAGACGACGACCCGACGGCCTAGCAACGTCGTACACATCCGAGCGAATCACGAACTACAAACAAACCAACATAATTTTTTTTCTTTCATTAAGTTCACCAGGACTCACTTACCTGAAGAGGGCCCGGTCGTTACACTATCATATATTTTTTTAGCCTTAAGACACACGGAGTGTTGTATTTCTCTATAAAGATAATTAAGCCTAATATACGATTATTGAAAAAAATAAAAAAAATTCAAGCCCTGAAACAAATAAATTATTTGTATTCGAAAAATCCTGGACAGCCACTGAGGATATCCTGGCTGAAAGTTCGTTACAGTGTGAATGTATGATAATGATTAATGTTATATTGATTCATAAAACTTTTGAACTCTTTGTTAAAAAAACTCAAAAAAAAATTCTTTGATCAGATTAAATATTTTTTGGTGTAACTTTAGGTCTGTTTAATATGATGGACATTGCTGAAGTGGCGTTTTGTGATTTTTTTGTTTTAACTTTAATGCCATATGCAAACTTAGAAAAAGTGTCTATAAGAGTAAGTAAGTATTTGTAACCATAATTTAGGGAGTGATTCGGAATTGTTTCTACCAAATCAATTCGCCATGTATCGTTTAACCTTTTTGTATGAATCTTCGTCTGGGGAAATTGTTTCTAGCTGATCTATGAATTTCATTTACTACTGTTTGCTTAGACATTTTTATTTATTTTTATATTTATACAGTTGTCTCTTTGGATTTTATTATATATTTATATTGCTTTTGCATTTTTTTTTGTAATTTCATAACATAACCTAGTTAACTCTATTTTAATATTTTTATCATAAATACCATCCAATTCATTTAATTGTACATCATATTTTTTTAGTTCAAAACATTTTGGAATAAAGTTATTATGATAAAAATTATAAATTTGCTGTTGTAATATTGAATTCCAACAAAGAAATGATGATACAAAAAATCCAATACGTATTATATTCGTCCAGGCATCATTGTCTAAAGTTAAATTGTCTTACAAAAAAGTTACAATTCGAAAAATTGTGTGGGTCGTCGACTCTGGTACCACATGTCATATTAACACACGTCGTTCCGATTTCGTGGTGTTGGATCACTCAGTGCATTACAGTAGCAAACGGCCAAACTGTAACTTCGAGTGGAAGAGGAGTCTGTTGCGTTACGATGTACAATACGTGCGGCAAAAAGGCAAAAGTCAAAATCGAGGACGTTCTATATATACTATCGTTTCATGGACATTTATAATGTCCAAAAGTATCTTTAAAATTAAGGGGTTCAACATCAATATACAGTTCCATATTCTCCTCAACAAAACGGGGTAGCCGAGAGGAAAAATAGAATTCTTGTGGAAATGTCAAGGTGTCTATTGGCTGAAGCGAAATTACCCAACACGTTCTGGGGCGCAGCCATTACAACGGAAAATTATTTACAAAATAGAATAGTTTCAAAATCTATTACGTTTACGCCTTTTGAGTTATGGGAAGACCGAAACGCAGATGGTTCTGAGTTCACAGAACCAAAAACATATAAAGATGCAATTATGTTAAAAGAATACGACGAATGGATAAAAGCCATGGAAGAAGAAATGAAATCGTTAAAAAATAACAAGACGTGGGAGTTAGTCGTTGCGCCAATAAATGCGAACATTGTAAGTTGTAAGTGGACGTTCAAGTCAAATCGCGATGTCCACGGTAAGGTTCAGAGATTTAAGGCTCGCTTAGTTGCTCGAGAGTCTAGTCAGAAGTATGGTTGCGACTACGACGAAATGTTCGCTCCTGTCGTTCGACAAACCACTTTCCATACCTTATTGTTAGTAGCTGGAGTCAAGAAAATATCAGTTGTGCACATAGATGTTAAGTCTGCTTTCTTAAATGGAGATGCTGAAGAAGTCGTTGATATAAAACAGCCACCAGGATTTGAGGAAGGGGAAAGTAAGTTTGTTTGCAGGCTAAAGAAAAGTCTGTATGGTCTAAAACAGGCGGCGAACGTCTGAAATAAAACCCTATATAAGCTATTAATCCAAGGCGGATTTCATCAAAGACAGCCACCAGGATTTGAGGAAGGGGAAAGTAAGTTTGTTTGCAGGCTAAAGAAAAGTCTGTATGGTCTAAAACAGGCGGCGAACGTCTGAAATAAAACCCTATATAAGCTATTAATCCAAGGCGGATTTCATCAAAGAAATGCTGATCATTGCCCATACACCAAATACACCAAGGAGGAAGGGCTGATATATGTGTTAGTCTACTTTGGCAAGCCAAAGTAAATCCAATATTAAAGCAGTGGAGAAACTACTATCGAACAATTTTGACATCAATAATTTGGGCGACATTCACCACTACCTGGGTCTTGAAGTTATGAAGGACAAGCATTTTAATATCTGCAGCCAAAAAAAATATATTGAAATTTTTTGAAGGATTTTGGTTTGGATAATGCAAAAATTTCGAAGTATCCAATCGATCCAGTATATGAAAAATCGGAGTCTGAAGCACTGCTGAGCAATACAAATTATAAGCGTCTAATTGGTTCGCTGTTATACATCAGTGTAAATTCATGACCTGATATAGCGGCAATCGTGTCATTTTGGCTCGAAAAGTAAGCTGTCCCACTCATGAAGATTGGACAGAATTAAAGAGAGTGCTGAAATACCTAAAGGGCTGAATTTAAAGAGATGAATGTTTGCATTTAAGTAGCATTTACATCGAACCCAATACTTTGATAGGATACGCCGTCGCTAACTGGGCAGAGGACAGACTAGATAGGAAATCTAATTCAGATTATCTATTTCAGAGGCAGAGTTTGTTGCTTTATCTGAAGGATGCAAAGAAGCTATATGAATTCAAGAATTATCAAGTGATATGATGGTCAAGCAAAACCTACAACGTTCTACGAAGATAATCAAAGTTGTCTACGCCTTATCAAAGACGAAAAATTAAGCACATTGAAACAAAACTGAATTTCGTCAAGGATCACGTCATCAATTAAAATATTTAATGCTTGTATTGTCCTACCGAACACATGTTAGCAGGTATGATGACAAAACCTATAGCAGCGTGCAAAGTGGAACACATTCGAAAATTAGCTGGATTGCAGATTAATTGAGGAAGGGTGTTGGAGAACAATTAATACTTAATATTATTTTACATGTTTGTTTTGTTTCTAGTTACTTTTGTAAAATATTTGTATGTTTAAATTTGTATCTAAATTATTTTTTCACTTCCGAATAAATACGTTTCGTTTCGTAAAAGTTTGTGCTCTAATAGATCTAATATTGTATCTAGAGATAAAACCTTATGATGATTCAGCTTTAGTTGTATGTATTCCTTGTATGCCATAAGATGTATCCATTCATCTCTTTCTAACCCAATGAAGTTTTTCTTGTTGCATTGAATCCTTATCATTGGTTTAAAGTTCCGCGTTGGTGAAAATCCACACTTCATTTTTATATTCCAATCCAAATATAATTTCATGTTACTGTCTCTTTCTTACATTACGATTGATATTTTTGTCCTCTTGCTGTTGATTCATCTTTTCAAACAAACCACGGCATACTAAATTATTCTTTTGAAATGCTCGCAATATAAACACTTTAAACTTTTAAAATACTTCAGTAAGTAAATAAAATCATATTAAAAATGAACTCAGTTGAGAAAACGAAGTCGGTCATTGTTGATTTTCAAAATGTTACCGGAAATGGTAACCAAGTATTTATTAAAGAGTTGGCGTTTATGAGTGGAGGCTCAGTAATACCTAACTACTATCTTTTTAAACCGTACTCATACAATGAGGTAGATAGTGCTTCGAAACGGTGAAATTTGTTCTGCAAAGGACATGTGAATGGACTTGATTGTGCTGCTGGATTTATCGAGTATTTAAACGTATCAGAAATTCTGGAATCTATTAAGAAATATATTACAATTTTTGTTGTAGGGCAACATAAAAAGTTTTCATGGAAAGATTTGTAACTTCAAAAATAATTAATATTAATCTTGATACGAGTTTAGGTAATTTACCTGACTACTTTACAAATTGCCAACAGCATAAAGATTTTCGATACAAAATATTGTGAAATTATTACGTAATCTAATGAAATCTTTATATAATATATATTTATATATATATATATATATATATATATATATATATATATATATATATCATTGAGGTCTGAATGTTTAGTCGATTAATTTTAGTTGTGCAATTTCATCCAAGATGCACGTCACATAATTTACACTCAGGATAATGGATCGATTGACAATTAAACCTTTTTTTTCAACGAGTTTGAAATTGTCTTATTTGAGGATCATAAATTTGAAATTTTAAATCTCATCGAATCTTTAAAACAATACCAGTATATGGAAGAGGTGCATTTAATTAATGGAAAACACTATGTATGCTGTCCTTGGTTTAAAAATGAAACAATATGCGGACCAGATACCTGCAAATGTTCAGACTTCAGATATACCTGTGAAAATTTTGAAAAACTTATGAAGTTATATTTAAGAATTGGGTTTAGTACACACATTAATTTAATTAAATGAGTATATATAAAAAATTAAAATTAAAATGTCTTTCATTCGTATCATATAATTCAACCATATAACATGTTTTATCAATTTGTTCATCCATTCACAATGTTAATTAGCGGACCACCAGTTTCAGGAAAACAACATTTTTGAAAAAAATTATTAGAAAATAGAGATATGTTGTTTAGCAATCGTATTGATAGAGTTATTTGGTGTTATGCTGAAGATCATGCAAGACCATCATTTAAAAATATAGAATATTTTAAAGGAATACCTGATAATTTCGAATTGAATTAAATGAACCAGTTCTTATTATTTTGGGCGGTCAGCCGCTCTATTCGGAGCAGGCTAAAGAAAAGTCTGTATGGTCTAAAACAGGCGGCGAACGTCTGAAATAAAACCCTATATAAGCTATTAATCCAAGGCGGATTTCATCAAAGACAGCCACCAGGATTTGAGGAAGGGGAAAGTAAGTTTGTTTGCAGGCTAAAGAAAAGTCTGTATGGTCTAAAACAGGCGGCGAACGTCTGAAATAAAACCCTATATAAGCTATTAATCCAAGGCGGATTTCATCAAAGAAATGCTGATCATTGCCCATACACCAAATACACCAAGGAGGAAGGGCTGATATATGTGTTAGTCTACTTTGGCAAGCCAAAGTAAATCCAATATTAAAGCAGTGGAGAAACTACTATCGAACAATTTTGACATCAATAATTTGGGCGACATTCACCACTACCTGGGTCTTGAAGTTATGAAGGACAAGCATTTTAATATCTGCAGCCAAAAAAAATATATTGAAATTTTTTGAAGGATTTTGGTTTGGATAATGCAAAAATTTCGAAGTATCCAATCGATCCAGTATATGAAAAATCGGAGTCTGAAGCACTGCTGAGCAATACAAATTATAAGCGTCTAATTGGTTCGCTGTTATACATCAGTGTAAATTCATGACCTGATATAGCGGCAATCGTGTCATTTTGGCTCGAAAAGTAAGCTGTCCCACTCATGAAGATTGGACAGAATTAAAGAGAGTGCTGAAATACCTAAAGGGCTGAATTTAAAGAGATGAATGTTTGCATTTAAGTAGCATTTACATCGAACCCAATACTTTGATAGGATACGCCGTCGCTAACTGGGCAGAGGACAGACTAGATAGGAAATCTAATTCAGATTATCTATTTCAGAGGCAGAGTTTGTTGCTTTATCTGAAAGATGCAAAGAAGCTATATGAATTCAAGAATTATCAAGTGATATGATGGTCAAGCAAAACCTACAACGTTCTACGAAGATAATCAAAGTTGTCTACGCCTTATCAAAGACGAAAAATTAAGCACATTGAAACAAAACTGAATTTCGTCAAGGATCACGTCATCAATTAAAATATTTAATGCTTGTATTGTCCTACCGAACACATGTTAGCAGGTATGATGACAAAACCTATAGCAGCGTGCAAAGTGGAACACATTCGAAAATTAGCTGGATTGCAGATTAATTGAGGAAGGGTGTTGGAGAACAATTAATACTTAATATTATTTTACATGTTTGTTTTGTTTCTAGTTACTTTTGTAAAATATTTGTATGTTTAAATTTGTATCTAAATTATTTTTTCACTTCCGAATAAATACGTTTCGTTTCGTAAAAGTTTGTGCTCTAATAGATCTAATATTGTATCTAGAGATAAAACCTTATGATGATTCAGCTTTAGTTGTATGTATTCCTTGTATGCCATAAGATGTATCCATTCATCTCTTTCTAACCCAATGAAGTTTTTCTTGTTGCATTGAATCCTTATCATTGGTTTAAAGTTCCGCGTTGGTGAAAATCCACACTTCATTTTTATATTCCAATCCAAATATAATTTCATGTTACTGTCTCTTTCTTACATTACGATTGATATTTTTGTCCTCTTGCTGTTGATTCATCTTTTCAAACAAACCACGGCATACTAAATTATTCTTTTGAAATGCTCGCAATATAAACACTTTAAACTTTTAAAATACTTCAGTAAGTAAATAAAATCATATTAAAAATGAACTCAGTTGAGAAAACGAAGTCGGTCATTGTTGATTTTCAAAATGTTACCGGAAATGGTAACCAAGTATTTATTAAAGAGTTGGCGTTTATGAGTGGAGGCTCAGTAATACCTAACTACTATCTTTTTAAACCGTACTCATACAATGAGGTAGATAGTGCTTCGAAACGGTGAAATTTGTTCTGCAAAGGACATGTGAATGGACTTGATTGTGCTGCTGGATTTATCGAGTATTTAAACGTATCAGAAATTCTGGAATCTATTAAGAAATATATTACAATTTTTGTTGTAGGGCAACATAAAAAGTTTTCATGGAAAGATTTGTAACTTCAAAAATAATTAATATTAATCTTGATACGAGTTTAGGTAATTTACCTGACTACTTTACAAATTGCCAACAGCATAAAGATTTTCGATACAAAATATTGTGAAATTATTACGTAATCTAATGAAATCTTTATATAATATATATTTATATATATATATATATATATATATATATATATATATATATATATATATATATATATATATATATATATATATATATATATATATATATATATATATATCATTGAGGTCTGAATGTTTAGTCGATTAATTTTAGTTGTGCAATTTCATCCAAGATGCACGTCACATAATTTACACTCAGGATAATGGATCGATTGACAATTAAACCTTTTTTTTCAACGAGTTTGAAATTGTCTTATTTGAGGATCTTAAATTTGAAATTTTAAATCTCATCGAATCTTTAAAACAATACCAGTATATGGAAGAGGTGCATTTAATTAATGGAAAACACTATGTATGCTGTCCTTGGTTTAAAAATGAAACAATATGCGGACCAGATACCTGCAAATGTTCAGACTTCAGATATACCTGTGAAAATTTTGAAAAACTTATGAAGTTATATTTAAGAATTGGGTTTAGTACACACATTAATTTAATTAAATGAGTATATATAAAAAATTAAAATTAAAATGTCTTTCATCATATCATCATATCATATAATTCAACCATATAACATGTTTTATCAATTTGTTCATCCATTCACAATGTTAATTAGCGGACCACCAGTTTCAGGAAAACAACATTTTTGAAAAAAATTATTAGAAAATAGAGATATGTTGTTTAGCAATCGTATTGATAGAGTTATTTGGTGTTATGCTGAAGATCATGCAAGACCATCATTTAAAAATATAGAATATTTTAAAGGAATACCTGATAATTTCGAATTGAATTAAATGAACCAGTTCTTATTATTTTGGCGGTCAGCCGCTCTATTCGGAGCAGGGGGGATAACATGTAATCTTCTGGCAACAGAGATACGTGCCGTAACTGCATGGGTAGAGTAGAAGTGCGGCTATGACCTCCAAGTGGTGAACGCTGGAAACAGTCTCATGTCTCTGCTGCGAACTGGTTATCATAGTCGGGCGAAACTGAACGATATGTGGAGAATTATGCTTAAATGCGTAATCCAGAAGCATAAAAAGTTCTAAATTCCCCTAGTCAGGGGTAAAGTATTGTAGTAGAACAGAGCCTCGCTGATACCTGATCGCTTCAGCGAGTAGTGGAGGCGCTTCCAAGGTAAGGGGCTATGCCATGGTCAATCTTAATTCCCCAATTTATATATTTACAGATAGACAATAAAATTAAACAAGTTCTCCGGAAACAGCAGGGCTCAACTGTAAAAGAACTGGCGGACATAATGGAGGCTCATCTCCATGATGATGGTTGTCCCCAGGCTTAAAAGAAGACGACAAAACCAGAAGCGTCCAAGGCAAAAAAGATCGGCTAGTACAGGCTAGTACTGTACAGCGTGTATCGCCATCAGCGACGAAAAAGGCTGAAGAGAAGCCAACAACCAGCTAAGGGTTAGTGAGCGGGGAGACGAATAAGCGTCAACTGAACCGTTCCACTACTGTCATGCCGCCACTGAGAAAACCTTGATGGAAGGATGATCCCTTAATGAAAGGAAAAGGGGTTCAAACCTGAAGAAGCACGAAACAAGGCGGCTGAGCATCGCCAGTGTAATCAGGACACTCCAAGAACGGAGGAACCCCGAAAGAGAGCCAGCGATGCCATCACACCGCAAGAAAATGTCCAAAAGAAGGCTCGCACGGAGAAAGCCTCGAACGCCAATGCAGGTGGTAAAAGCACTATGAAGGCAGCACACATCAAAGCACTCAAACCGAGCACAAGCTATGTTAGAGCCGTGAAGTCGGTCAAGGTACCTGTGACGGCGAATGTACTCACCAATGAGGATCTCTCAACATTGGTGGATGCGATTGTGGATGAAATGGATCTCGGATGGAAGTGCAAACTGAAATTCGAGGGCATATCCTTCATCTGCTAGTAGAGTGTTCCAACCAGGTACTGCAGACTGGCTTAAGCAGGCAGCTGGCAATTTGAAGACGTGGAAGGGACTAGAGTTGATGGCACTTCTGGGTGATGATATACCACATATACACATCATAAATATCTACCTCCCAAGAAGCGTAGGCAAAGAGACCAGCAAGTTACTAAACCTTCTGGACAATCAGAATGATGGTCTGAAGACCGGTGTATGGAAGGTATACCGGGTAAAGGAAGATGCCAACGGTCAACTACTCCAGATTGGAATAGATGGCCAATCAATGGAGCCGATTGATATGGCAGGGCGAGAGCTGAAGTACAGATTCGGAAACATGACTTTACAGGTCCCTAAAAGTAGAGACGAGAAAGATAACGGGGCAAAAAACACGCCTCTTGATAATGAAGCATCGTCGACCTCTGCAGCAGCACATTCACTGTTGCAACAAGGCGAACAGATGGACATAGAAGAAGGTGCCGCTAGCATGGGAATACCACAATCAGAGAGTGACTTGTCGGATCTCTACATAACTCCTCTGCATGTGGGTGATGTTAGCGACATGACTCTAACAGAGGACAAGGCGACTCTGTTAGAAGAAGAAACGAATAAAGAGGCTGTAATTGCGCAGGTAGCCGCAAGGCAAAAATTGAGAATGGCGCTGATCCAAAAACCCTGGGTCCTCAGGGGCCAGATCAAAGGTCTGGCGAGTAAGGATACAAAGGTAATTTGGGATGTTAGGGAAGAAAATCCCAGGGCTTGTATCCTACTACAAAATGATATTAACTATCTCTGCCTTTCAGAATTCTTGACGCGGGATCTAGTAGTCATTCATGTCTCTCTGATGATGAACGATTGCCACTGCGAAGTAATAAGAGCAGCTGGGTATTTCGCTGGAGATGAGACCACAGCGCCACCAGCAGATGTGCAAAGACTGGTCGAACACTGTCTTCGCAAGAGTCTTCCATTGCTTATCGGGTGGGATGGTGGCGAAGTACAGATACCAACAAAAGGGGTGAGTACCTTTTAGAATATCTTGTAGGAAGTAACCTTGATATATTTATATAATATTAGCAATTCACCAACATTTATAACAAGGGTAAGACAAGAAGTTCTTGACATTACGTTCAGGAACAGAATCATGTCCAGTTATATAAAAAAACTGGAGGTTATCGGACGAACCATCTCAGATCACAGAATAATTCTGTTTGACATAGATGGTCTTACATCTACGGTATGTAACATTAGAAATCACAGGAAAACAGACTGGGAATTATATAAATCTAGACTTAAAACAAATCTAGATGATATCAGTAACTGCAGAGCAGCTATTGACCATCTAGAACTTGAAAACATGCTTATAGAAATGAACCATGTTATAAATGATGCATATACATCCAGTTGTATACAGAGAAAGATATTCAGGCAACGAGAAACCCCGTGGTGGAGCGGTCAGTTAGCAGGTCTTAGAACCAGTGTACGGCGACTTTTTAACAAGTCAAAACGTACTGGGGAATAGCAGGCGTATACTACCCTACTGACCACATATAATAAAGAAATTAGGAAGGCAAAGAGGAAAAGCTTTCACAACTTTTGTGAGAACATTGCTAGTACATCAGCTGCGGCTAGGCTGTACAAGGCAATAGCAAAAGTTAAAACAGAAACATCGCTCTCACTGAAACGAGAAGATGGTAGCTACACCGATAATGAGGAGCAAAATTTTGCTCAAAACTCACTTTCCAGGTAGCGCTGAGAATACCCAAGATATGAACCAGTAGAAAGCATAGTACCCAGGAGAGAACCTGGGAACAGCTAATAAGATCTTCACGGAGCAAAGAAAAGATTGGGCAATACATACCTTTCCAGCCCTTCAAATCACCAAGTGTAGATGGAATATTCCCAGCCCTACTGTAGCAGGGCAGGAATGATCTAATGAAACACCTGATAAGAATAACTAGAAGCAGCTTAGCACTTAGATATATAAGAGGGCAAAAAGAGGGTATAAGAAACTCCCTAGAAGTAAAAGGAGTAAACCATACCATGGCAAGATGGATGAGTAGAATGCTTAAGTGCAGAACAGCAGAAGTTAATGTTGGACTGACCATTATATAAATTAGAACCACACGAGGTTGTCCACAAGATGGAATACTATCACCACACGCATAGAAAAATATTGTTATATCCGATAATAAAATAACAATAGACATGTTCAAAATAGATCCCATTATATTATTGTTATTTCATTGTCGATTTTGAAAATTTGATTGTTAAATTTAAAAATTATTCAATTGTTACTGGTGACATTGGATATTGTCATTTTCAAATAAAATTAAATTGTAATTTATTATATTTCATTGTCAAAAAGAAATAAATTAAACAATATGTTTATATTTTTGTATTTTATTTAATCATCGTTAAACAATATTAAACATAGATAAATACTGTTTTACATTATGGGCTCTAATATAACACCAGCTTCGAATTCAACAGCTATTGTTCACCCCGATGTCGCCGAAACCACATGCGACAACTAACAGTCAACAGCGATATGAATGTAGGGACGCATGTATCACCGCAAGCGTACCGAGCGTACCATACGATGCATTTCTAATGCTGCGCGAACAGACCGCTGGAGTTGTACAGCGCAAATTGGTTTGCCTCGTTGCCCACATGCTTAGGCTCTGCGTATTCTCCGGTGGATCGCCGCCCACTGCGCCTCCTTAGATGTGGGCATGAGCGAACTTTGCGAGTCATTGTGCGCTTCGAGGACTTGGAACGACGGCGTCTGGGTCTGTTCGAATAGTTGGTGTTTGGGGCATGCATGATATTGTCCAACGTTGTTTCCAAACACGGACTTGTAACTAAAATAAACAATATAAAACAAAACTAATTTAAATATAGAATATATTTACAAATTTTAAATATTACTTACAAATATTATTTGAGTTCTGCATCTTCACAACGATATAAAAACAATAACAAAATTACAAATGTCAATTTGAATTATTTTAGAAAACAGAGCTGCCACATTATTTTATATAGTTTTTCAAATAACAATCGTATATTGTGAAAAGTAACAATATATTTCTATGCGTGCACTAATGTGGAGCCTAGTTGTAGATGAACTTCTGTGGAAACTCACAAACACAGGAATAGAATGTCTGGGGTACGCCGATGACATCGTTTCATATGCAAAGGAAAATTTGAAGATACTATGATACCCTTTACAAGAAAAAGAACTCTAAATCTGAGACCAATAAGGTTAGAAGGGACTGAAATAGATCGGAAAGAAGAGGTTAAATTTCTAGGAATAATACTAGACAGCAAACTCTTATGGAAGAAACAATAGCAAGAAGTAACACCAAAAGCAACACGCGCTACGAGTTAATTATCCTGTCATGATATTTACTCAGATAAATCTGCAACATTCTAAAGCTGCTATCGCTTTACTAGGTAAGCGGCTCTCCATGTTGCATACATCACCTCACATCACAGCTATTCAAGAACCATGGGTTTATAACAAACGCATCTGTGGTCTGAACTACGTGGTGAAACCATACTATTCGATGAGCAAGCCGCAAGGCCTAGAAGCTGCCTTATAGTATCGAAACACTTTGCTGTCACTAAGTTAACCCAATTCTGTGGGCAAGACCTGGTGGCAGCAAAAGTGAGCTATGAAAGCGATAGTGGATGGAAACATCTGATTGTCGCCTCAGGCTACTTCCCCTATGACTCACTACTGCCTACTCCGCCAAAGGCAATTGTTGAGCTCATAGAGTACTGACCAGACTTCTTGACTTCATCATGACCTCCAATCTGAACATTCACAACACTGGTAATAAACCCACTTTTGTGACTGCTAGAAGACAGGAAGTGATTGACCTTACTTTGTCTAACTGTAGACTGAGAGAGTCAATCTTTAACTGGAAGGTTCTTAAAGAAGATTCTTTATCGGACCACAGGTATATCGAGTTTCATACTGACCGAGAGGTGCTGCCCTCTATGACGGTAAGAAACCCTAGAAAAACGAACTGGGCACGCTTTAGACATGAACTTGAGAATATCCTCAATATTCCTGTCAGAATTTGTACCAAAGAAAATATTGAGACGTCCGTTCAAGTTATGAACGATGTCATAAATTCTAGTTTTGTACGAACATGTCCGGTACGAAAAACGTTATCTAGACGTTATACCTTTCTTGGTGGAACGCTTGTCTTGAAACCTTGCGCAAGGATTCCAGAAAGCTTCTACATAAGGCCCTAAGGAGCAACTTAGACTCTGGCTGGTTTCTTTATCGAGCTAAGGAGAAAGAGTATAGAAACGAATTCGTAAATCGAAAAGTGTTTCCTATAAAGACTTCTGCAGTAGCATCGAATCCTGCAGTGAGACTAGCAGATTGGTCAAGTTTCTTAAAAGAGACCGAACTGATCGACTGGACTCACTGCGGAGACCTGATGGCTCGTATACTGAGTCTAAGACAGAGGCACTCAGTGTCCTAGGTGAGACTCACTTTCCGGGAAATCAAATCCACATAGGGCCACTTTGTAATCCCAGCTCTGGGGACTGCAATAACAACTCTAATGTGACAAAACATGACTGGCAGGTTGCCAGATTGGTTGTGTACGATGAAGCTATCCAATACGCAGTGGCCTCTTTTGATGGCTTCAAGTCACCTGGACCGGATGGCATCTACCCAGTCATGCTACAGGAAGGAATAACCCAATTGCTACCATGCCTAAAGAAGATCTTTAGAGCAAGTCTCGCATGGGCATACATTCCGACATCCTGGTGTTTAGTTAAAGTAGCCTTCATTCCTAAAGTTGGAAGAGAAGACTATTCCATAGCCAAGATCTTAAGACCCATTAGTATGATGTCCTTCATACTAAAGTGTCTAGAAAGTCTAGTTGAGCTACACATCAGAAAAACATCGCTGTCAAGGTACCCACTATCATCAAGACAATGTGCCTACCAACGTGGAAAATCCTGTGAAACAGCATTGCAACATCTGGTTGGCCGGATCGAGCATGCTTTTCAGAGGAAGATGTACGTGATGGGGATATTTGTTGACATCGAGGGTGCTTTTGATAATGCGACTTTTGATGGAATGTGTGACGCAGCTAGAAGGCATGGAATAGATGAAACATTGGTCAAATGGCTAAGGTCAATGCTAATGTATAGGACCATCACTTCTGAGGCGGAGTGCGGTCAGTATATTATGGCAGGGGTGAATAGAGGTTGTCCTCAAGGACGCGTTCTCTCCCCCCTGCTCTGGTGTATGCTGGTTGACTCTCTAGTCAACGATCTCGATGGACCAGGTGTCTATTCCCAGGCCTATGCAGACGATGTTGCCATTCTTGCCACAGGCTTTTCCCCCAATGAGGTCTGTGTTAAAACACAAAACTCGTTGAACCGAATTGACAGCTGGTGTACTGCAAACGGACTTTCCGTCAACCCTCACAAAACAGGGATTGTTCTCTTCACTAGGAAAAGAATAATGACAGGATTATCTCTACCAGTACTTAAGGGTGTCACTATTCCTCTGTCTAACGAAGTAAAATATCTGGGCTTAACTCTAGATAGTAAACTACTTTGGACAAAACATGTTGAAAATAAAATTTCGCGAGCATTGAATGCCTTCTGGCAATGCAGAGGAATTTTTGGGAAGACATGGGGACTATCGCCGAACAAAACCTTATGGATTTACACGGAAATGATAAGACCGATGATATCATATGCATCGGTAGTCTGGTGAAACAAGCTGTCGCGAAAATGCGTGACAACTAGTCTTGCCAAGATTCAGAGAACCGTGTGTCTGGGTGTTACTGGTGCCTTTCCCACTACACCTGGTCCAGCACTGAATGCAATCTTAAACCTACCACCACTTGACATCTTCATCAGAGGCGAAGCCATGAAAGGCTGCTGGAGACTAAAACGAGGTGGATTCTGGTTTAATGTTCCCTGGAATATCTCTAACATTGCACTTGACACTTCATTAGACACCTGTCTACTGGTGATGCCCTCTGATGCAATGATAACAGAAATATTACCAAGACGAAATTTTGAGGTCTGCCAACCTGACATTCAAGACTGGCTAACGCCTGACTGTGAGCCAGGTAGAGGGTCACACCGGAATTTCCCAGACGGCTCCAGAACCGTACAGGGATCTGGTGCTGGAGTGTTTGTGGAACCGGATGACCGCAGACTTCACTTCGCCTTAGGCGACAATGCCTCGGTATTTCAAGCCGAAGTTTATGCTATACTTATGGCTATGGACTACATTGCGGATAATAGATGGCAGAACAGGGCTATATCAGTTTGCAGCGATAGTCAGGCTGCTCTTATGGCTTTGAACAACCAGGTCATCACATCCAAAATTGTACGTCAATGCAGATCACGTCTCAATTGTGTTGGTAAATACAATACACTGAAACTGATTTGGGTGCCGGGCCATAAAGGAGTTTCGGGCAATGAAACATCTGACGAACTAGCACGTGCTGGATCTGAGGATAATCCATTTGGACCAGAACCTGTGCTTGGACTACCTGCATCTACGGGAAAATTCGTCATCAGCTCTTGGGTCGCCTCCGCACACAAGAGCAGATGGCTGAATGAGACGAAATGCAGATTCTCCAAGCTCATGACACCGACGATAACCAAAAGATCGGCCTCGTTTCTACTTTCCTAAGGTAAGGGACACAACGCATGTGAAAAACACATGAACGCAATCGGCCTGGCCGAAAGCGCCTTATGTTCTGCCTGCTACGAAGAAACTGGCACCACAGAGCACTATCTCTGTGACTGTCTAGCATTTTCTAGAATTAGAAGGCAGATCTTTGGCACAGACGTGATGAGAGAGGATCAGCTTCACTCTCTATCACACAATAGCCTTCTTAGATTCAATAATGAATCTAAGAAGTATCATTAAAAACCAGGGAACTGGGTCACAGCACAATGGATATAACCCTGTCTGAGTGCTGTGGCTCTATTTTTTATCCCACATTAAAAAAAAAACACGCGCTATTATGATAAGTAGATCCATTGCTGGAAAAAAATTGGGGATGCACACCCAAAATAATGCGATGGATGTACATAATGATGATTCGACCTATCATAATGTACGGAGTAGTAATATGGTCAAAGAGAATAGATCTCATTACAACAAAGAAGTCTTTGGAGAAAGATCAAAGACTGGCGTGCGTATGTATAACAGGAGCCATGAAAACATGTCCCACTGCGGCGTTGGAAGTACTCCTAGAACTAGAACACTTTACCTGTTCTTACAGGGGGTAGTGAAGGGAGCACTGCATCGCATGAGAAATGAAGATAACGGGATGGGTATGGGAGTCAGGGAAGCTAGCCTTATATCTGAACATCTCCCAGAAATCCCAACCATAAAGGACCACAAGACTAAAAGATTTAATTTCGTGAAAAATTTCACGACTAAACTCAGTGACAAAAAGCAATGGAGGAACATATGATATGATACATATGATATGATACATATGATATGAAAAAGCATATGATCACATGGTTTACAGATGGATCATTAACTGATGAAGGAACTGGAGCAGGATTATCTGGGCCCAGAACCAAATACTCTGAATCAATGGGGAAACTTACCAGCATCTTTCAAGCGGAAATATACGCTATTGATAGATGTATCTAGTTCAGTCTTGACAGAAACTACAACAACAAGAATATAGCAGTCCTGTCTAATAGTCAGGCGGTATGACAAACTTGGTATGACAAACAATGTCACCATACTTTGGGTCCCTGGACACAAGGGAATAGAAGGTAACGAATAAGCTGACAAGTTAGCAGGAAAGGGGCCGCAACAAAGCTCATAGGCCCACAACCTTTCTGTGGAATCGGCGACAGTGTGATCAAAAAGATACTGCGGGAGGAACAGTCAAACATAAGAGAAGAGCTATGGTTGGGGTTACCAAAGCTACGACAATCAAAGAAACTTATCGGGACCTACAACCTCAAAAGATTTAAAGAATATATTAAATTAACGAAGAACAACCTAAGAATCTTGACAGGATTTATCATTCTCCCATTCTCAAGAATTTGTATTCAGTCCGACAGCACATGTAGGTTCTGTTTGGAAGAGGATGAAAATCCAGTGCACATTCTGGAAATTTGTGCAGCTCTAATGCGCACAAGGAAGAAAATGTTTGCATTCTATCAACCGAGCCAAACCGATATCAGGGAAGTTAAACCAAATGGAATAATTAGGTTTCTTACTGAGATTGGCCTGGTGGAGGTTCTGTAGAAAGAAGTAACACATATACCAGAAACCCTACTAACTGCGTATTACATAATCTATATTACATAATCAATTTCATTGACAACACTGTCAACTGTGGTTCCAAGCGGGGCACAAAAGTGCATTAACCAATTACAAATAATAATAATAATAATAATATTACTTTGGATGATCTAATCATGGGAACCTTCAATAAGGATATTTGTGAACTTTTTACAAAAGGATCCCACCATCTAAATTTGTCTATAATTGTTGTAACACAAAATATATTTCACAAATCTTCCCATACTCGAGACATTTCATTAAATACAAAAGAACATATATTGTAGTCTTTAAAAATCCTAGGGATAAACTTCAATTTCAGCACTTGGCTAAACAAATTTGTATTGATAATTCAAAAGAGTATATGAGGATATATAAAGAGGTTACTGATGAACAACACAGCTATTTACTGATTACTATATAAAAGCACTAAAAAAGAAACTCCTGATCTTATTAACGCAACTGCAGAAATATCTCATTATACACTCAAATGAAAAAAAAAAATTAAAAACTAATGATGAACATTATTTAGAAAGGTATAAAAAAAAGAGCTAGATGTCTGGCATGCTCAATGCGATCACTGAGTTCGAAACGAAAAGTTCTTATTCAGAAAGGAGGATTTTTACCAGTGCTTATATATTACTATCCGGAATAATTGGAAAATTAATTGAAAATGTCTTAATTTAAATTAAATAAAGTTTTACTAATGCATCCAAATACATATAATATGATTTTGAATGACTCTTCCGCATCAATATTTTTAAATCGAAAATTGTTACCAATATTTTCGAATAAAAATATAACCGATATTCAACAAGAATTAAACAAATATTTCAATTTAAAACGCAATTTAAAATTTCCTAAACAATTAGAAGTAAATAGTCAAGTTGAACAGATAGCAACAAAAAAGACGTTGGAACTCAAACAACTGACTTTACTAATGAGTTCACACCACTAATTACAGAAAATATAAAATAAATATCAATGCCACATATTGAGGATCAAAACTATTTAAAACGAAATTTAAGTAATGAAGAAAAGATACAAAATAACAAGAAAATCGGTTAACCCTAAAACAAGCCAAGTACTCTCAATTTCTACAAAATATAACATAAACAAATCAGATGTTCCGACTACATCAAAGCCTAAGCAAGACAAACGAAAATTTTAAGATATGACACCAAATTTAAATAAAACTACCCAACTAGACAAATTATGTCTTAAAGATGTCTTTAAGTTATCTTTTAAATGTTATCGATGTCCGAAATTTGTCCGAAATGTTACGAGAAATATGTCTTTTTGTAATACAAATGATTGACCGGGAGTTGCCTTTTTGATTTGTCTAAATGATGTCCTAATAGTATACATAAAGATGCCTTAAAGTTATTATCTACAAGTTTTCTTTTCAGCAACTGAAATACAACAGGATTAAGTCATCTTAAAGTGATAAAATAGTATACAAATACGATATGCCAAAAAGCGCAAATAAAAGTCGTACTATTTTTTTTGTTTCGCAGAAGAAACAACTAAAACCAAATACTTAAGAATTAAAATATATTTTTTTTATTAAAACGTTATAATAAATATTCAAATTAATGCATGATTACCTTGTTATCACTCGTCATCACTATAGTTCCGTTTTATAACGAGCGATGGTAATGATGAAATAATAGCGAATGTTGAAATATTTGAACATTTTCTATGATTCGCTATCACAACGAAATAGTTATAACGAGAGATGGCATGGAAATCACATTATTTGAAGGAACTTCAGATTGCCGCACTGCTCTATGTTGCGATGGGTTTTGAATCAGGTTGTTCAGCAGCAGTTTTTCATTTTCTTCTTGCAACAATCACTGTTTCTGTTGTCATTTTTGTTACGTTCCATGCCGCCCTTTTGACCCAGCTGATCGCTCCTGTGCTGCTTGACCAGCATTATGACGAATCTCCCGTCAAGACATGGCCATGCTGCTGGTGGTGACGAGCACGAGTGTGTATTGTTAGACATCAAAGATTTAATGTCCGTCCTCGTGATCAGTCCCGATATGTTGCCGACAGATCTTCTGTTTGAGTTTCCATCATGCGAACGATCGAGATGAAACGAACGAGCGAGATGAAACGCTGCATAAAGAACGTGGCTGCTGATGTAGTTTTTAATAGCAATTTTTTATTTTATTTATGTTGCGAGACAGATGCATGAAAATTCTAAACTAAATTAATTTTAATTTATTTTTTATTTGTCAATCTGAAATTCTAATGTAAACAAACTTTTTTTGGCATCGTTACACTGACTACAAAACGATACAAAAGGGACTTTAAAAACAGTCGTATTTTTAAAAACTTTTTGAATAGGCAAATAAGTTTACGAAATACTGGCGTCGTTTTGCTGACTAAAAGTATGCAAATGGGACTTGTTAGAAATTCACCTTTTGGATAGATTTTTGAGAATGCAAATAAGTTCACATTAGAAAGACGTCCTTTTAGGTATCGTTTCGTATAATGTTCTACTTGGGTACGGAAAATCCTAAAAAAAATTTAGCTATCTAAGAAAATAAAAAGAATGGCATTAAAGAAAAAAGGGAAAAAGTTGGTGATGCAAATTTAAGATGCTTGAAGGTTGTGGCTTACAATGGACTCAGACAACTAATAAGATTTCCATTTGTAGAATACTATCCACTTGATATTTAACTTTTCACTTTCGAACAAGAAATAAAAGACTATAAATGATAATGAACTTCAATAATTAACTCATATATAAAACAACAATCATTGAGCAACTTTACACGCAGTACTCTCTTAATCAATCGGGATCCGAAATAAGTCATATTGGAACACTACATAGAACCGAGAGGAATTGGATCAAGGATCAAGCAAGGCAGAGGAATTGGATCATTCTTTGCTGGGTTGTATAGAAATTTAAAACCATTATTACTTTCTGGATTTAATGCTGTAAAAATCAGGCAATTTAATCTGGAAAATCTATTATTAATGACTTTGGAAGAAAACCTCTAAGAAACATTTTGGAAGAACAAGGCATAGATGCTGTACTCAATCTTACAAATATGGCTGTCAATAAAATTTCAAAGAAATTTCAGAAAGGATCGGGAAAAAGTAATATAAAACGAAAGAACTCTACGCAAACTCGTCATTCTAGGAAAACAACCAACAGCAAACGTTTTAAAACTTACGTAAATATCTACGTAATACAAAAAAAAAACGTGTCTAAGGATATTTTCACATAACAAATACGACTACAAATAAAACGGAAAAATGGAATGCATGAAAAGTGAACTTGATTTATTCGAAACACTTCCAAATCAAAAAAGTGTTTTACGTACAGAAGAAGTAGCGGAGTGTTTATTTACGACTTGTGGCACAATTAAAAGATATACCTAATAACGGTTAATAATATCCTTCACTCAATATTCAGAAGCACTTCAGTATATTTAAAAAATGTATTGATTTCGCAGAGCGATAATAACTATCATTATCGATCATATATTTAAACTCTATTGAGCTATGGGACAGATGCCAGCAAAACACATTTAAAAACATTAGGTTGGTATTCAGATACTGCTGTAGATCCGGCCGATAACAATGCATTAGAGACACGTAAAATCATTTTCCAAAAAATTAATAAAGTTTAACTATATAGAAAAGTGCATGGAGATATTTTCAATCAAACTAAATTATTGTTGAACAATGTTGATCTGAGAATTACGTTCAATTTATAGAAATCGGCATTTAATGTAATGAAAACAACTGGCGAATTATCACTAAAAATTTTGGAGGCACAATTATTTATGAATCATATTATAACTAACCCAGGAGTAATTCTCGCTCATCATAAAGTTTTACAAAGAAAAAACGCTATATATCCTTACAGCAGAGTAGAAGTAAAGTCATTCACACTTTATCCAGGAAATCATTCATTATCAATTGATCATTTTGCATGGTGTTAAATAAAGCATATAAAGGAGATAGAAAACTCAATCCATTCGAACTTAAACATTTTAATTTACAAAGATTTAATCTGTCAATTAATGGAGTCCAAGTACGTTCTCAACCATTAGAATTTGATTACCTAAATGCTACCAATGTAATAAGCTCAAGAGGATACAATTTGATTTTCAAGGGAAATGGCATTAAATATTTTGTTAAAGGAAATCATATAACGAAAAACTTGTTTGATAATGGATTTTTCATTCTTGCATTTGATCTGATTGCTGATCAGTCAAATACTCACATGTGTGCAAAATTGTTAAATCAAGGATCCATTTGAGTTGAAGGAAGATTTTCCAAACCATTGGAAAAAGCTATTACTTGCACGCCTAGCCTGAAACACTTTCAACCCAAAAGTCGTGGGAGAACTTAAATGCTTTAAGAATATGTTTCGGACATCTCCCCCGAGTATTTTAAGACTAAAATAAAAAAAAAATGTAGGCAGGTTTTTTTAAAATATCGCGGTTTAAATTTTTTTTTGAAAATATTTTTTTGAAAATAACTTTTTTTCTTTTTTTTTTTTGCAAAAACTATTAACTTTAGCCACTAAAATAACCCATAAAAATTTCACATAATTTGTCTACCGTTATGGGTTATAATTAGTGGTAACAAGTGCGAAAATAGAGTTTTTTCAAAAATAGTCCTTTTTTAGCATTATATCCTTAAATACTATTAAATAGTCTATACCCGGATTAACGTGCATAAATGTATGTACCACAACAAACTAAACCCCAATTCACTATCTTTAATAATTGAGAAGATATTCCAAATCCAAGTAAAATTTTCTTGATAATTTGGTCATTTTGATTCTTCTGGACATCCGCCTAATAAACACGAATTTATAAACTTTATCAATAGAAATAGTAAATATATATTTATAATTAACGAATAATCTCTAATCCAATATACGTCACTCTCAGAAATATCTTCATCATCAAATAAGCCGGCTCCAATTTTTGTTTGGAGACCAAGAATAATCAGTGTCCAATAAATTCCGAGCTGGATAGATTTGAGAAATACTGTTTTGATTGGTGTTTGACCTAACAATTTGCTATGGATCTGGTATTTTTATCGCCTCCGTGGTAATTAGAGCTTCACTGCTATTGTTGTTTATTGATGGTGCTTCTCCCTGATCCATATATTCTTCATTTTCCAGAATATTTTGAGCATGTGAGATATCACAAATACTTTCTTGTGTACAGCTGGGACTTACAATTGGTGATGGATCGCATGGCTGTGTTGATTCCAGGTCATCATTATCGATTGAAATAATACTGTCATCTAGTTCCATGATCTCAGGATCCACATGTATATTTTTTTGCCTCATTGGTTATTATAATACCACTTCTCTTGTTCGATATTCTGCTGGTGCTGATTACTGGAGCCTGTTGCTGATGCTGATCATCATAGACAATAATTATACTATCATCGATTTCGATGATCTCGGGATCCATTTGTATTTTTTTTTTTTGGCATCTTTGGTTATTTTTATACCAATTCTCTTGTTGAATGTTTTGATTGTGCTGCTTGGTGGTGCTTGCTGCATTTTATTTTTATTAAAACTATAAACATTTAAATTTTTTTAAAACAATTACTAAATGTTTAAACAAAAAAAAGAAGAAACATTTGCGGGATAAATTTGTTGGGATAAATTTTTGTACTGAGGTCAGTATATTAAAACCTCGTTAAGTAAAATAAATGAAAATCCGAGAGGATTACTCCAGGAAAAAGGTTACGTAATAGAGGCTTATTTAATACCCTTTTGTTTCTTAACTGTATTGATTTATTATGGACATTTACAAAAGGTCTCACTTACATTCCTAATTGATTCTTATCTTCTACCTACCCAACCTATTGTTTTTTATCTGAATCGATTTTTTGATTGACATTTAGAAAAGGTCACACCTGCATTCGTAATCCTTAAAGGAGACAATTTTTAACGATTGCATATAAAACATTTAATGATCTAACATCTTTAAAGACCATAAATATCGCAATTTATTGCTTAGAAATATATTTCAAAATCACATGTACATGAGGTGGGTGAAGCTATTTCATGATATTTTTAGAAATTATGTCAAACGGAACGACCGATATTAACGCCCTAAAATAAATGGGATGTGAATTCTTAATTTTTGATATGAACCCTTTTTTAAAATATAGTTTTGAATGATAATAAAAATTGCAATTTATTGCTCAGAAATATATTCCTAAAGCATGTTTGTACATGTAATGCTCATTAATACTTACGTGTGTGATCCTTTTTAATGATATTCTTAGAAATCTTCTCAAAGGTAATGGTCGATATTTACGACTTAAAATAAATGAGATCTGAATTCTTTTTTTTGAATTGAGACCGTAATAATTATGTTATTATTGAGTTAGATAATTCGAAACCAATGCATAAGTGCATGAGCTATATATTACAATCACAATCAGCATTTTACAACTATATGAAATCAAAAAATGTGAAATTAACTGAAATTGTATATATTTCTATATATGTATTTACAACCATTATCAGCGCCATCTATTGCCTGAAACTTTTGAAACTTTTCTACAGATTCAGTCAAAGTAATAAAAGGTGTCAGCATTAACTAGAATAGTAAACGTAGAATAAATATATATCGCTGAACCACAGTTCTTACCCCATATTTAATCTACTAAAATTTTTCCGACTGCCGGCGGCAAATTTAGGGTGCAGCACATAACTTATGTTTTGAAAAGTAAGGGTTGTGTATTTAATATTTTTCAAAAAACTTTAAAAAAAGGGTTGTTTATTTAATATTTTTTCTAAAAATAAAGATGTGTCCTAGCTACATTTAGCCGAGAGATAAAAAGTTGATGGATACTCCTATTTAATCTACTTACATTATATCAAATTGCTCTAAGTAACTACTTTGCGTCTTTATTTTTGATGGCAACGATTTTTATTCTATTAATTGTCATTGTTCAAACTATAGCTTATTAAAATAAATTAATTTTTTCTTTGTTAATTTTTGTCTAAAATAAAAGACATTGAGTTTTTAATTTAGCCCTCGCTCTTCTAGGCCAACCAGGGTGCATATACCTCATCTGTCTACGCCTTTGCTCTCCCCTTCATTCTTCTCTCATCATCACAATCACCAGGCTGGGGTAATGGTTTTGTCCAGGTAAGCTTAGACCTAGCTTCGTCTTCATCACCCATTAACAAAATAAAAAAAAAAAAATAATAATAAAGAATATACAAAACTGAACTACTAACCCTGTGCTAAGGAGTGTCGTAGAAACAAAAATATTCCTATCTATCTATTTATTTATTTAATTGGAATTATTCATAAAGAACTCTATAAAGTATCATATTTAAATTTTATTAGAAGCCTACTATTTTAATAAATTTTGTATACTACATTCGATATGCTTTGCCATCAAATAAAAACTAATTTTATTACGGTTAGTTCAACAGACAAACATACACTGCGCTCCACTTGAATAAGACCAGGTTTTTAAAGTCAAATTTTATCTCATATCTCGCCCTATTCATAATACATCAATTTTGAGATTACTTTAATTTAAAAAAAAATCAGAAAAATGCAGTAAAATTTTGCTCCACTTGAATAAGGTCAGAAAAACACAGTAAACCATGGATTTTTGAAAACTTTAGTACAACACATTTAAGAGTCGCTAATATTATTAATATTTTAAAAGTCTATTCTTCAAAATAACTTTAAAGTAGTCCACGATATCATTTTAAAGAATACCTCAATCAAAATATTATGTAATCAAGGATACTAAAATCCTGACAGCAATTATTTTAAAAAAATGGCATTATTTATCATCAGCTTCATTAATATTTTAAACTGACCGTTAATTATCATTTTCTGTACTATTTAACACACTCTTTAAGGATTTCTAATTTTAAAAGAGTTGACTTTGTACAACTTAATTCTTGCTTTTATTATCCCTGCTGCACATATCGGATAAGTGTTGTCATTTAATTGTTGGGAATTGCAAGGACAATGTTTGGTTAGTTTTAATACCATCAATTTGTTTTTGTAGACTTTTCAACATGAACTTTTCTAAAATCTCTTACTTAAAAAAAGTTCACCAGAAAATTGAGTATTCTTTTGCTCCAAGCGCTGTCTTTTTAACATTGGTCAAATTTAATCAAAAAAATAAGGTAACATTACCCAGATGAACATCAAAACCTCATAATGTCTTGTCGAATTAGTATAGACTTAAATGTGGCTTTGAACACATTTATAAATACCTAAATCCGTTGAATTTGAATGCAACCAATATCATTTCCACAGTTAAAGTAAAATGTTTGATCAATTCCATTGATGTCCAACATAAAACAAAAACGCAATGGGCATCATTGATAAGAATAGCAATGATAATATAAACAAGACCTAAAAAATTGAATTCAATTTTTAGATGTGGGCATAACAAAGCAATCTATCGAACTGCATACAACAAATGTTGATGCATTATGAATAGGGCGAGATATGACAACATTGACTTTAAAAAACTGGGCTTATTGAAATTAATGAATTTCCATGCATTTTCTCTCGGGCGTCTGGACTAAGAAACACATCTACATGTACACAGAAAAAATGTTGCTCATTCGCTCGTATAAGCGTGACTGAAAAATATAAAAACAAAAATAAAGTGTATGATCGTATGTGTGCAACTACAAACATATTGGCCATTCTATAAATAGATATTACTTGCAGAGACCCGTGTATGATCGTATGTGTGCAACTACAAACATATAGGCCATTCTATAAATAGATATTACTTGCAGAGATCCGTGCTTCGCTGTGGAAGTATTTTTGAATGTAGTAACCAAAACAAAAATAATTCTTCGCAAGAACTTCTTTTCTTCGGACTGCTTTCCCGTAGAATTTTTTTCGGTAGAAGTTTTAGTGTGATGAGTTTTAGTTTGATGAGTTTTTGTGTGATGAATTTTAGTATGTTCAGTTTCGGTGTGGTGAGTTTTGTTATGGCAAATTTGCAGAGTTTAAAGAATTTGAGGTGGTTGGTATGCCCTGGTGTGAAATATATTCATGTCACATACACCATCTTGAAAATGTATCTTCTATGGGTGTGCCACGCCTAGTGGTCTAATCCCGCCCACATTACGCGAGACGATGTATGGAGAAAAATCGGTAATTGAATTTTAAAACTTGATAGTTCAGAAACTATGGGGGACTCCATCGAAATTATTTTTTAAAACTCCAGGGTTTCAATACAAAATTGTTTTTGAAATTTAAAATGTTGGGGCGTATACGTAACCTTAATTTGAAAAATATGTTTACCTTTTTCAAAGTTAAATGTATTTTATTTTTTAATAATGTTATTTTTATTTGAATTCGTGATTACAAAGCTTCTATAAACCCTTAGCTTTATTAAAATATGTTAATTAGTTACAGAGATATAAATAATTATCCGATATAGTAGTTTGATGTTTAAATTCTCATAACTTTGTTGGAGTTCAGAAATCAAAAAAAATATGTACACAGTTTTTTTAATTTTTCGGTCACTATCCATTCACAAAATTTCATCGTGCCAAGATTGATATTTATAACGTGGAATGACCCTTACCTAACTTTTAAAGTCCCTAATAATGCTGAATACTCTCACCCTCAGAATATTATTCACGTATAAAAAATGTATGCCTTATATCCCCATATCCGCATTTTTTTAACATCCGCGTTGTTATATCCTCAACTTTTCGAATGTTTTGGTTTCTATGAAAAAATACTAATTATAACTATTTTAAATGCTCATTTTTCAATTGAATATGTTATGTACGATTTCATTTCCCCAATGACCAATACTCTTCTCAATCTAGGAATTTGCTCAAATATCTTAAAACAATTAACTACGAATAAACTAAAATATATATAAATATTTTTAATTAATAGTGCGATTTTACGTGGAGATTTTACTATGTTACTTACTCAAGATTCTTATCAAGACTCTTACTCAGTTCTTGAAAATTACATAAAGTTTTTGTAATATTATGTAAAACAAAAATATGTAAATATTATGCATAAAACTATTTTCTTGTTGCCTATATATATAAGTAATCGAAATCTGCAGATTCATTCAACAGACAGACATCGCTGATCAAGAATATATATACTTTTCCATACCGGAAAGGCTTCCTTTTTTTTTAGTATAGGGTATAAAAAATCTAATTGGAAATTAAATATTTCACTTTAAAACCCATATGGATTTCCAGGGGTTCTGGACGAGACATGCATATGCTTAAAACTTTAATATCTCGAAGGAAAATTAATGAATTTACTTGATTATTTTGTGCAAGTAGTATATAAATAGGAAACATATGCAAGAAATTAGAGAATTCTATACGGTAGATCAAAAGGAATAAATTAAATAGTTGTTGTTCCGGACGGGACTGACAGGTTAAAAATTATATTTTTATGTTTGACTGGATATTATTTTGGTCAGATTCACCCGAATTTCATTGGGCTTACATCAAACCATAAACAAAAGTAATCTCATTGTAATGTTATATAAATCAAACAAAAAATCTTACTGCTAAGAAATCATAGTCGAAAATGTATAGAAATATCCAATAATTTTATATTTATTTGTTTATTTTAGGTAATAACTTCAGCCAATGTAAAAAAAGAAAGTATGAACTCTTGATATACATTTTTAAGTTCATCTGAATGTCATACTAAGATCGTAAATAAATAAATAAAAAGTCCTTCATGTGTGTACTGTTATTTAATTTTTTTTTATTTAAGCAAAAAGGACACAATATCAAGTGATAAAAAGTTAAAAAAAAAACTTAATTAGAAAGAGATATGCTTTTTTTTTTAAATTATTAAAATTGTGTGAATTTTATTTATTATTATTATTATTATTATTGGTAATAAAAATTGGTTTTAAGGATAACTAAAACCATAAAACCATTGTTTTAATTTAATAAAAATTTTTATTTTTAAATATATACACATGTGGCATTCCACGTCAATTCGCCGAGGTTTGACCCTGACACCATTCGATTTGATTCATATCTTAATATTTTTTTATTATTGGTCAATGAAGTTTAAATTTAATTTTACAGTTTTCTATCGCATCCCCTTCACCCCCTTAGCAAACTGTAGAAACACGATTTTTGCTGTAGCGTGCAAAAAAAAATGTTTTATTTGGTTTCGACTTTTTCTCGATGTAAGCTTTAAGTTTAGGAGAGAACTTCAATAAAAATAAAATTTAATATATTTTTTTCAATAACGGTTTTACTTAAAAACGAGTTTTTTGTAATTTTTTGTTTATGAAGCTAACTAAATGCTTTCAACAGCAAAATTTAATAATTTTTGGAGATCTTTAATTACATTAGAAAAAATTCATTTAGGGAGGTAGAAATCTAAAAAAAGTGATATCACTCATCGAAGGTGATCTCGGAGGTCAATTCAACTTGTGGAACGAATGTGTTAACGGTATATAAAACTACATGATCGGACATTAAATAACAAAGCTATAATGAAAAAAAAACGGTTTTGGCGGTTTTTTGGTTTCTGATAATCTTTCATTTTAGGGGCGGACTTTCAAAAATTTTTTAGTATGGAGACCGACCCGGCCTAATGCCGGTAGGTATTATGTAGTCTAAATTATAAGTTTCATTGATCTAGCTCTTCTAGTTTGTCTCTAATTGTGATTTCAACAGACAGACGGACATACAGACGTAAATCGAATCAAGGGTCATTCTGATCACGAATATACTTTTCCATACCGGGATGTTACCTTCTGGGTGTTAAAAACGGCATTCCAAACTGAATATACCCTTTCACTCTTAGTGTTGGGTATAAAAATGTGGACGGATCACACCAATTTTTGGAAAAATATTTGTACCTATGTAAATTCTAACAATACCTTTTAAATTTTATGACTATATCGTCGTTGTAGTACTAAAAGTCACCAAATACATTTTTATGAAAAATGTATTTGGTGTATATTCAACTGTATATTTCAACTTTGATCGTAATTATTACAAACAGTAATTGATACATTTTTAAAGTTGAAATACCAATTGATAGATCGGTATTTCATTTGGTACAAATATTGAGCTCTTTAATTAGAATTTGTATGATATAAAAAGATTTTTGTAAATGAATAATTGGCATTTTGAAAATGTAGTTGGTAACATTCAGTTCTACAACGACGATATGTTGAATACTTTTCGAGTTATTGGTATATAAAAGTGGCTTTGAATGGGAGGTGGACGTGTCCGTTGACCGAGTTGGCTCATTTCCGTACTGAGATTCATTTTAAACATATCGGAACAAAATTTCGCAGAATTCTGACCAGTATTTCTCAAGTTATTGTGAATTCGGACAGACATACAGACATGGTTAAACGGACTCGGGTCGTGATGCTGATCAATAACATATATATATACTGTTCTATACCGGCCACGCCACCTAATGTGAATTAAATGAAGGGGCGTTACAATTATGTGCAGATATTGTAACGTCCCTTCACTTAATATAACATGTACCTCATAGGTGTATGGTACCAAATACTTGAAAATATTTTTAAAATTGAAGTATTTATTAACATTGTTCGAAGTATAATGCAATTATCGGTGATAAAATACACCGGGTGCATGTATTTCCCAGTGACAACTATATCGGTTACAATTCGTTTTAAAATCGGCTGAATATCGTGGGACTACAATATTTGATTCATGTATAAAACGAAACGTCAAGTACGTTCATTTTGAGAGTTTTTATGTTAGCAGTTGTTTCTTTTGTTACATTTTATTATTGCACTACCCAAAAAAATAATGTGGTTGCTTTATAGGCCAAAAAACGTTAAAAACTGCATGTAGTTATGCGGTTTTGCAGTGTCGTTGACGATATATACGTTTTAAAATAACTTTAATTATTCATCAAAATTTTAAGATATTGTCTTAACGTGCTCAAGGTCCAGTCGGTACAAATTGGGTGTTTTGTACCAACAAATAAAACAACAAACAATTGGCAAAATGCATTGAGTGGCAGACAGCTGTTTCAGAGGCAGCCAAGCCCCTTCATAGCGATCTTTCTCTGCAGATTCAACATTTCAAGTCGCCTAAGTTTTCCAATAAACACAATAAGAATTATGTGCATTGAAGAAAGAACCAAAAGCAAAAATGTAAAAACTGCATCAACTCAAGATTTTGCCAGAGTTGCTGTTGCGTGCAGCAATTTGCTGCTGTACGATCTGCCACTCAATGCATTTTGCCAATTGTTTGTTGTTTTATTTGTTGGTACAAAACACCCAATTTGTACCGACTGGACCTTGAGCACGTTAAGACAATATCTTAAAATAATCAAAAGAGGTCGTAAAACAAAAACAATTAATTCATCAAAATTTTTAAATAATTTGTTATGCCGCCAAGTCGATTTTTTTCTTTTTGGACTCTACACCGTCCAGAAAATATATCCGTTTGCAGATTCGAGTAACAACCAAGTATTATTTAAATTTTTTCCAGAGCACCGTGTAAAGGGATTAAAAATGTTCCTCATTAAAAATAATTAACAAATAATAAAACTCACCTTATACAATTATCCGGATCCCCTTCACAGTCAGTATTACATCTAAAGCGCTCCCACGATAACCATCCCATAGGAGGAGTTCTAGCTAATCCATTTTCAAGGCAATTGATAATTGTAACGAATTTTAGAAAAATCAATGTAACACATATTTCTATTAACCATTTCAGTTCCATAAAAATTTTATATTTAATCTGTAACCAACCAATAGATTTTTTGTTAATATAACTTTAAAATTATATTATCAGAGCTGTGAATGATTCAATCTATTTGTCATTCAAACCCTAAAATTTAAGAATATGATTTGGTAATGTGAAAAAACAATCATTAACGCCAATTCAATTACTGATTGGAAAACAAAAATCATTACTTCTTTTTAACAAATAATTGCAATCACTGTTATTGAAATCTTAAATCAAATTCAGTTTATTTCATTCCTATCGTTAAAATCTTTTTGAAATAACTTTATTAGAATTATTTACAAATTGAATCATAATAAGTTGCAATCACCTTTCAAATCATTGGACTACTCGAAATTTTAAGCTAAGTCTTTCATTCGAACCACAAAATTTTCAATTCAGTTTTAATTCAGTGATTTAAATCATTGGTTAATTTAGACATGAGATTAAATCATAAAAAAACTGCAATCAGTTTTCAAGTCAAATGATTCAATCCCAAAACTAATAAAATCATTTATAAATTCATATGATTGCTACATGAACGATGTAAATGCAAATGATTTTGCAGTCACTTTGCTCAAATCACTTTTCTCACTCAAGATTTGAAGCAAAACATTCTCAAATTATTTTCGCACTCAAGATTTGAAGTAAAACCAATTTAAATCTTACGTCACGCCTAGCCTGAAATACTTTTAACCCAAAAGTCGTTGGAGAACTTAAATATTTTAAGAATATGTTTCGGACATCCCCCGAGTATTGTAAAACTAAAATTAAAACTAAAATAAAAAAAATCGTAGGCAGATTTTTTAAAAATATCACGGTTTCAATTTTTATGTGCGGTCTTTTGAAAATATTGTTTTGATAATAACTATTTTTTTTTGCTCAAACTATTAACTTTAGCCACTAAAATAACACATACAAATTTCACATAATTTGTCTACCGTTATGGATCACAATGGTAACAATTGCGAAAACATATGTTTTTTTCAAAATAGTCCTTTTTTGAGCATTATATCCTTAAATACCATTAAATAGTCTATACATGGAATAACGTGTATAAAAGTATGTACCAAACAAACCAAAAACCAATCCGCTATCATTAATAGTTGAGAAAATATTACAAATCAAAGTCAAATTTTCTTCAAAATTTTGTCAAAACACGTTCAACTTGTAGTAAACCATAACGAGTTATTTTAGTCGCTAAAGTTAATAGTTCTTTTAAAAAAAAATATTTTCAAAAAACTGCAAAAAAAATTGAACCGCGATATTTTAAAAAACCTGCCTACTATTTTTTTTAATTTTAGTCTTAAAATACTTGGGGGGATGGATGTCCGAAACATATTCTTAAAACATTTAAGTTCTGCCACGACTTTTAGGTTGAAAGTGTTAGGCTAGGCGTGACGTGGTTTAAAATTTTTCAATTAACTTTTTTAAATCTTTGTGATTTAAAACATAGACAACTGCAAATCTTTGAAAATTAATAAGATATGTATTGAAGCATTTTTTTAGAAACAGCTTTGAAACTAAACATTTGTTACGAAAAGAGGTAATTTGCTCCACTGTGCAAGAGTAAATGAGACAAAAGACCATTCAGCGCACTAAGCAATGTGTTAGAAAGATACAGAAGATCATTCAGCGCATTGAGGCAATGTGCGAGCAAAAGATATAAGATCAGCGCATTAAAAACACATAAGTGCGAATGCGATGCCAATAGCATGCGTCATTCACATGCGTCATGCACGAGTTGTCGAACTGGTGCATGCAGTATATAAGGACGCCGCATCTGAGGCACAGCACTTCAGTTAGAAAGTGGTCGAGTGCATCTCGTGTGAGATCAATGTCAAGTCAAATTGTGGACATGCAGCAGTTGTTATAATTTATAATTAGTAAAGTTGTTAGTTAATGTAGTTAAACACTTTGCATAGTATTTCGGGCAATCCAATGATTTTAACGGTGATTGCAACTTATGATGATTCAATCTGTAAATGTAAACTCATATTTTTACGCGCTCATCGCCACTAGCCAGGCATTTTATTATTCTCGGTATCTGCACTCGTGCAGATTCGATATTACAAAAAAAAAAAACGATCACAAACAAGCGACGAAAAGAAAAACTGCAGTTCTCCCACACGTGAAATGTGAAAATGTTTTTTTTCACATTCACAGTGCTACGTTATAAAAATAGCGGTACAACTACGTGCAACAGCGGAGACAACCTTCACAATTCAGCACGGAGCGCTATTTCACACTGCCATATTTCACAGCCATATTGCCCAAACGCACTAAAATTGTGTGAAATTCATTATTTTTTGAATCACTAAACAGATTTTAAAAAATGTAAAAAGTATTTTTGAAATTGGAAATTGTAAATTTACTGGTTATGTAGATAAAAATCAATCAAGTTGAGATTTTTTCTTGAAAAGTTTTTATAATTTGTAAAAAATCCTAGTGGAAAAGTTTTTCGTTTTCAAATTTTTTTATTTTTTTGGTAAAGTGGACTTCATTTTCTCCTTCAATACCATGGATTTTTTTATAATATTATTTGATAGAAATCATTACTGAGAAACTATTAAAAGATACAAATATTCTGAAATATGTATATGTAACTAATCTCCCATCACTGGTTAAAGTAAAAGCATTTTAATTTTTTTTTTACTTTGACCCACTATGGAAGTCAAAATTTATTTAGGGTATAAAAATCTCGAAACAACTGCGTGTAACAGCGGAGACAACCTTCACAATTCTGCACTGCGCACTATTTCACACCGCCATATTTTTTAAATTTTGTAAAAAATCCTAAAGTTATCCAGTTTTAAAAATTCTTTTGTTTATAAAAAGTTTATATTAAGAACTAAATAAAATGTGAGCACTAAAGAAATATTTTGTTTGGATTTTTTTTTGAAAATTGGACTTCATTTTCTCCTTCAATACCATGGAATTTTTTATAATATTTTTTGATAGATATCACTACTGAGAATCTATTAAAAGATAAAAATATTCTGAAATATATTTAACTAATCTCCCATCACTGGGTAAAGTGTAAGCATTTTGATTTTTTTACTTTGGCCCACTATGGAAGTACAAATTTAAATATGGTGTTATTACTTATTCTTTGTAAGTACAGTGGTGGTAATCTAATTAGGGACAACATGTTTTTTGTACTTTTTTATAAAAATAATTTTTATTAAAGTACGAAGCTACTGGCAGGGTCACCCTTGCCAGACAGGCTTGTGATGAGTAACGAACTAAATATAAACATAATATATTTTTTCTTGCGGTGGCAGACTCTAAAGAAACCCCGCACTACCGCGCTGGGTCAACATACAAACTTAACTACTCCAGGTGTTACCCACACAAGTGGCAATTCACCCGCTTCAGCGGCTGAGGCAAGGAGGCCTCAATCCACACAAACAACCTTGGTACGTTGAACTCTTCTGCTTCTGTAGCTGGGGGTTCATCGTGCTCCCTCATCTCCCAAATATATGAGACAGCTAGGAATCTAGAGTAGGATTCCATACCAGTAGAGGAAAGTTGTCGGTTCGGTTTAGCCTACGACTAATCCTCCACTGTATGACTGCTCGACAGTGTTGTTTCCGCTCAGGGCTCCTTTCTGTCACGTATGGGTCGAACGAAGGAAAGTGGTGTCTTATGAACATCTAATCCTAGAGAGACCGAAGCCCAACTGGAAGCTAAACTTTCATTGGAGACCGGATCCAGATCTCTCAATACAGAGGTCAGGCTGTCCGATGCTCAGATGAGTAGGAAGAATAAAGCGAAAGATCACAAAGAGGCTAAAAAAGGCAAAGGCGATTCTGGCGGTTTCTCTTCCCCAGCTGCCACAGCAAAATGCGATAGATCGGTGGAAGTTTGAAACCTTTACTGCTACTGCGAAACCCTGTAGCTCCTAGAACTCGACAGTCTCCAGTGATATTGCTTCCACAAGCAAGAGCAATGGCTCTTCATGTTTCGGATCGGCAACGAATGAACTGCCTTCAACATCCACTGGTAGAGGTAAGCAAGCAGTCTCATATCGTGATGCTGCGGGCAAAGCTCTTCCGGTTGCGATTATTGGCAAACTGCTGATGAATGATGCAGAAGTAAAACACTGATCATATTTGGCGGTGTACCGGCGGTGATAGTGCAAACGCAAAAAGCTATGAGACGAGCGTGAGACGTCTCAAGCCAATTTCATTTGGATTGCCACAGCCGTTGCTAAAATAACCCCCTCTGGGCAAATCGTGCTTCGCTGTTTTCTGTGGGGACTAACCCAAATGCAGGCGAGCAATATTCTGTATACGTGGTCCTATCAGGAAAACAACAGAGGCAGGCATACGTGCTCAGAACAAGAACATCGAAACGAACGGATGGAATATCTATAGCTATAAACCATAGCGAGGTCCGGGTGACAAGGAGGGCTCAACCCTGGTTGTTGGCTTAGACTAGAAGTCGTTAGATGTCATGTTATGTAACTTCGACAGTCAGAGTCTTTGACTTCATCATGACCTCCAATCTGAACATTCACAACCTATGTTTGTGACTGCTTGAAGTTAATCTTAAACTGTAAAGTTCTTAAAGAAGATTCTTTATCGTACCACAGGTAAATATATCGAGTTTCATACTGGCCGAGATGTGTTGCCCTCTATGATGGTGAGAAGCCTTAGAAAAACGAACTGGTCACGCTTCATACATGAACTTGAGAATTCCCCCACGAGTCCTGTCAGAATTCGTACCAAAGAAAGCATTGAGACGTCCATTTAAGATATGAACGATGTCATAAATTCTAGTTTTGTACGAACATGTCCAGTCCAAAAAACGTTATCTAGACATCCCGTGCCTTGGTGGAACGCTTGTTTTGACAGCTTACGTAAGGATACAATTTAGACCCTGACTGACTTTAGCAATTTAAACCGTGACTGGTTTCTTTATCGAATTAAGCAGAAAGAATATAAGAAACGTAAATCGAAAAGTGTTTATAATAAAAAATTCTGCAGTAGCATCGAATCCTAAAGTGAGACTAGCCAAGTGAGTTAGACTTGGTCAAGTTTCTTAAAAGAGACCGAACTGCCCGACTGGACTCACTGGCTCGTATAAAAGAGCCTCACTTTCTGGGAAATCAAATCCCAGCACTGGGGACAGCAATAACAACTCTAATGTGACAAAACAAAACGCAATGGTCTTTTTAGATGGCTTCAAGTCACCTGGACCGAATGGCATCTACCCAGTGATGCTGCAGGAATGTATAACCCAATTGCTACCCAATGGCTGGGGTGAATAGAGGTTGTTCTCAAAGATGAGTTCTCTCCCCCTGTTTTGGTGTAGCTGGTTGACTCTCTGCTCAATGATCTTGATGGACCAGAAGTATATTCCCAGGCCTATGCAGACGATGTTGCCATTCTTGCCATTCTTTCCTTAATGAGATATGTGTGAAAACTCAAAACTCACTGAACCGAATTGACAGCTGGTGTACTAGCATTCACATAATGATCTTGATGGACCAGACTGTTTTCTTCACCAAGAAAAGAATGAGAATATAATCTCTACCAGTACTTAAGGGTGTCGCCATTCCTCTGTCTAACGATGTAAAATATCTAAGCTTAACTGTAGATAGTAAAATACTTTCGACAAAACATGTTGAAAATAAATTTCGCGAGCATTGAATTCCTTCTGGCAATGCAGAGGAATTTTTGGGAAGACATGGGGACTATCGTCGAGCAAAACCTTATGGATTTTGTTGATGGAACAAGTCGTCGCGAAAGTGCGTTACAACTAGTATTGCCTTGGAATATCTCTGACATTGCACTCGACACTCCATTAGGCACCTGTCTTTTGGAGATGCCCTCTGATGCAGTGACAACAGAAATATTACCAACATGAAATTTTCAGGTTTGCCAACCAGTCATACAAGACTGACTGTGAGCATGACTGTAAGCGAGGTAGAGGGTCAATCCGCTTTTCCATCGACGGCTCCAGAACCCATCAGAGATCTGATGCTAGAGTGTTTGTGTTACCGGATGACCGCAGACTTCACTTCGCCTTACGCGACAATGCCTTGGTATTCCAAGCCGAAGTTTATGCTAAACTTATCTCTATAAACTACATTGCGGATAATAGATGGCAGAACAGAACTATATCAGTTTGCAGCGATAGTCAAGCTGCTCTTATGGCTTTGTACAACCCGGTCATCACATCCAAAATTGTACGTCATTGAAGATCACGTCTCAATTGTGTTGGTAATAACAATAAACTGAAACTGATCTGGGTGCCGGGCTATAAGGGAGTTTCGGGTTATGAAACATCTGATGATTTGAAGACAATCCAGTTGAAACAGATCCTGTGCTTGGACTAACTGTATCTACGGGAAAATTCTCCATCAACTCTTGGGTCGCCTCCGCACACAAGATCGGCCACAAGAGATCGGCCTCTTTTTTACTTTCCTTAAGTAAAGAGTGCAGATCACTGACGGGACATCTAACGGGACACAACTCATATGGAAAATACATGAACGCAATCGGCCTGGCCGAAAGCGCCTTATGTTCTGCCTGCTACGAAGAAACTGGTACCACAGAGCACTATTTCTGTGACTGTCTAGCATTTTCTAGAATAAGGAGGCAGATCTTTGGCACAGACGTGATGAGAGAGGATCAGCTTCACTCTTTATCACACAATAGCTCTCTTAGATTTAATAATGAGTATAAAAATATCATTCAAAACCAGGAAACTGAGTCACAGCACAAGTCTGAGTGCTGTGGCTCTATTTTTATAAAACACAAAAAAATACTATGTTCTGGAAAAGCAATTATCATTCTCTTCTTTACCCTGGAAACTAAATGCTATATAAATAATAAAAATCTGTTAAAATCAAAATAAAATTTCAAACGAAAGTACTTCACTACAGTTTTCTTGTAAACCGGAAGTTACTTTTTCTTCAGAAGGTGTATTTTGTAAAAGCATACATATAATTTTAAGGATTTGAGAGGATATTTTAGTTCTAATATTTATTTTCATATATTTATGTATGAAATGCAATTTTATTTATATTTTTGAAGGATCATATCTCTTAAACTATTGACGTTATAAGAGAAATGGATACTGTTGTGAATTAGTTCACACATTTTTCTTTTCTTTATGGTTCTGCACTATTCATGGTTAGGGGGCAGAGCAGCGTTTGCCAACAATTCTTATATTTCGCAATTGGTGTCAGCCAAAAACTGCTTCAAAAGTCACGTACACCAAAATTGAGTGAAAGTGAAAATTCACTAAAACATAGTGAAACTAGAATTTAAGAAAAGAATTTACGAAAGGTATTGTAAATACCTTTCGTTGCAATTTAAAAGATTGTAGTTTAACCAACCTCATGTGGAGGTACTAAAATAATAAAAGTGTTCTTTCAACTCTAAAATTAAAAAGTAACTTTTGATTAATTAAATTGTAAAATAAATCAGTAAATGTAAAATAAATCAACTAAAACTTTACAACAATACACTAAGAAAAAAGTGACGTAATAAAATTAAATAAAATTTATTTAAATTTGATTTAAAAACTTTTGTAATGAAAAACGTATTACTCCATGCAAAAAATATTACGCTCGTATTTAATTTCAAAATAAATAAAAAGTATTTAATTTTATTAAAAATTTCGTAAAAAGTAATATACAATAATAATTTTATCTGTTCCTAATTTTCTTTATATGAAATAAATAGTTTTTAAAATACCAATTTACATATTTATGATGTTGTGATTAAATACAAATGTAATAACCTTAATAAAAAGTGATAAAAAGTATTTACTTCAATTTTTATTAGATACGTAATAAATTTAAATAAAATGTATTTCAAATTTTATTACGTACGTAATAAATTTGAATAAAAAGTATTTACAGCAAGTTTAAATAAAAAGTATTTAATTTAAATACAAAAGGCTACGGATGAAAAACGTGTCGAAAAGTATTTAAATTTATTACTTTTTTATTTAATTTTATTACTTTTTTCCATCAGTGTACGGATTATTCTTACTGGGTCTTTAATTTATGTAAAAGTAAAACATTTTTTGAAAATTAGATATAAAAAAATATCGTTTTGTTCAAAACTTTCATCATTTTGTTTACCATGCACGGTGAACAAAAAGACACTTTTTTTGTACAAAATTATATAACTTCAAAACCAATCGGTAGATTTCGTTGATTTTTTTTACTAAATAAAAAAAAAATATTATTGATTCATAGAAATTGTGTAGAAATATTTAAACTTTGAGAATTTTTTGAAAATTTTTGACGTATAATTTTTCAAGATCTGGAGCCGATATCGGTATGATTTATTTTAAATTTTTGACCACATTGATAAGTTAGTGTTAATGAAGGATATCGCTTGCAGTCCTTGAAATAAATTTACAAAAAAGACACAAATGTATGAAATTAGAAAATATGATAATTTTTGCCATGTAATTTCTACTAATCCGGAAACGACATGAAGATAATACATTTTTTATTTTTTACCAAATTGATTGTGATTAGAAAAAAGTTTGTGCGAACGAAGGATATCACTTGCAGTACTTGAAATAAATATACAAAAAAATTAGAATAAAACTGTATTTTTTTCCATGTAATTTCTCCTAATCCGGGAATGTTATCGGAATGATGTATTTTTCCCTTTTTATACCTGAGACAGACATCTAGTAAAGTTATTATAATAACAATACTATAATATTCTAAATACAGATAGGTGACAGACATAACGTAGTATAGTTTGTGTAGTAAATAAAGCTATGCGAAACAAATATTACAGCATTTTTATTTTTGTTGGGTACCACGGTTACTAAAGAATAATATATTCTAGTCCGCTGTATAGAGCACTATTTTTTGAAAGTCGTGACAATTTTTATTTTTCTCTTACAGATTTCTAATAAAAGTGAAAACAACGTTTTTTTACACGATAGGTTTCCTTTACTTGCAGATCCTCAGTGGACACTTATATTTTTTCTTAATATTGTAGCTTTACTACATTGAAATTTGCAAGGTCGTGGTCATTTTATTTTTGTGCTGCCAATTAAATGCAGTTCAATAAAATTCAGTTTCTAATATTCATTTTTCAATAAAATTTTGAAAAACAATTTCAAATAATTTATTTATTTTTTTGAATTTATTATGACATTTCAGTACAAAGAGCTTCTTTTGACAAAAAGCTTTCGGAAAGCTTTAGAAATTTGGCTGTGTTTAAACGAAAACTACAAAAATACTACGAATAGTTTCGTGGTATTTGTACCAGATAAATACCACAATGAAATCAACGAATACTACAAAAATATTATAATATTGTGAGACACACATCTAGTATTTCAAATACTATGATATGAATACCAGATGTCTGTCTCAGGTATTACCACATTGATTGTGATTAAAAAAAAGTAAGTGTGAATGAAACAAGCGATACTTGTGGTACATAATTATGAAATTTAAGTATAAATGGTATTTTTCTCCTAATCCGAGATCGATATCTGGATGATATTTTTTGGTTTTTACCACGTTAATTGTGATTAGTAAAAAGTTAGTTATTCGCATATCTCTTCGGATAACTCTTAGTTTAATTGATATACAATTTTTTACTTGTTAATGATTAATGGATTTTTGGTATTTATACCCTACACTAAGAGTGAAAGGGTATATTCAGTTTGGTACGCCGTTTGTAACACCCAGAAGGAAGCATCTCCGGTATGGAAAAGTATATATATTCTTGATCAGCATGACCTCCTGAGTCGATTTAGCGATGTCCGTCTGTCCGTCTGTCTGTCCGTCTGTATGTCTGTCTGTTGAAATCCCTACAACATTTAAAATTGAAGAGCTAGATAAATGAAACTTATAACTTAGATTACTAATATACCTACGCTGTATGTGCGAGATCGGTCCATTGTGACCTATGATCCGACCACTTATGTTCAAATACCTCATATAAAATGTACATATAAAGATCAATTTTTATGTATACGTGCTTAGGTAAACTTTATTGGTCAAATATATATTGACATCATGCATGATAATAATGTTTTCCGGCGAAACGACTTGTGGTTCACAAAAAAAAATCGAAATTCGGTACACCTACCCATTTGTAAATATGGGTATCAAATGAATGGAAATTCTTCAGCGATTGAATGTTTGTAGTTATTTTCAGGATTATTATACCCTGGTGACCTATATATCACTTTGAATGGTAACCACACATATATGTAGGGTATTTATAGTCGGCTTAGACCGACTATAATTTTGATAATCCTAACTATAATAATTACACCTACTTTAAAATTTCCCATGTGATCTAACCTTCCCAACTGGTTTTATATTTTTTTTTACACACTATGGATATAAATTGTGAATATAAACATTGTTTAATTCGTGTGTGTTGAGTTATAATATGAAACACTAAACATCTAAAATCAAATAAATTAATTTCTAACGAAAATTGTAGTACTTCACTAAAATTTTTTTGTAAACCGGAGCAAACCGAACTAACTTTTTTTTCAGAAGGTGTATTTTGTAAAAGCATAAATATAATTTTTAGGAATTGAGAGGATATGCAAATATATTTTAAGCGCAATATATTTATGTACGAAATGCAATTTTTGTCATATCTTTGAAGGATCATATCTCTTAAACTATTGACGTTATAAGAAAAAGGGTTACATATTATTCTTAGTGGGTCTTTAATTAATTGAATAGATAGTAATAGTATTGAATAGATATACAAAAATTAGATATAATTGAAAATTAGAAAAAAAAAATATCGTTTTGTTTAAAACTTTCATCATTTTGCTCACCGTGCGTCGGTAGCACAAGGTTAGTTCGTTGGACTACGAGCCCAAAGCTCCCACGTTCATGCCTGGACTGGAGCTAACAACATCTTTTGATAGAAACATTGTTCTATACCGTGCTACATATCGGCAGTAAATGGTAAACCTACGAGAGTAAAACAAAATATTGCCAATGAAAAGCTCTCACCCGCCATTCGGATTCGGCTTTAAACTGTAGGTCCCACCACTTAGAGTACAAGGGGCGGATCCAGAAGTATGATTTGGGGGGGCGATTGATTTTGCGCCTTTTTTCCAAATTTTTGAAAATACGCCCTCAAAATTTATTTGCGCCCTTTTTTAATATTTTATGTACTTTATATTTTATACAACTCTACTTCTTAAAAGCAACTTTTTTTCTTTAAATCAACCGTTTTATTTGCTTAAAAAACAAAAAAAATATAGGATGCGGTCGGATCTGTGTTACCCTAGAAAAAACGATATCCGGTGCATCTACATATTTGATCATATAGGTACTCAAATGAAATGTAATAATGCCACATTTGTAATAATATGCTAATTTTTATGATCTAATAACCATAGCGATTAGGATTTGTAATTATGTAAAAAATAAAATTAAAATGAAATGCTGATTGTTGAGAAAAATATTTAATTATGACGAAGAAAATTTTGAAATGAATAGGTAACGCTGAAACGCTTTTTTAAAATTTTCTAGAAGTGGCCCAACAGTTAATTATAATATTTCGTTGGCAAGTTATATCGAAGAAGCGCCGCAGACGAAATTTTATTATAAAATATTAAATTTTATATTTTTTAAAACATAAATACAAAAGTGTATAATAGACTCCTGATTAAATTTCTTTTCGTTTGGGTACCCACATTTGTAACTATATATTATTCGTGTATAAAATGAACTCAGTTGTTAAAACTAAAAATGGTCCTGAGGTTACTGGGGTTATCGGATCATGAACATAATAACATATTAATCGTGATATCAATATATTTCATTTCAGTACCTACATGTTCATATAGGTAGGTGTATAAGGTTTCGAATTATCTGGGGTACCACAAGTCCGATAGTTTGAAGAAAAAATATTTCACTTCATCCGGTTATCTAAAGTTCAGCCAATTTGTTTGTTTGTTTGGAGAATTTTTGGTAGGAGTAACGACTTTTTTCCATATATATATCAAAAATAATAATGAAAAATTAAAATTATATTTGAATTTTGAAAGTATTTATCAAAAATAATTATTTTTAACTTTAATAATATTAACTTTTATTTATATTTCTCAAATATAATTATTAAAAAATATTTTAAAATTTAACAGTCCTATAATAAAAAGACCATAAATTAAAAATGTTCATCGAATGTTATCTAATGGTACCATTTGTTTTACAGTGCCATCATTTCTTACAATGACTTTATAAATATAAATTTGAAAAAAAATATATTTTTGGTCTCTGATTTTACGGAGCTGTACATGTCTCAGTATCCTTCGGAAACAAAAAGCAATTTGTGTATTATATTAAAGGTGATCAATACCGACATCTCGTTGGAAAACTACTTCAGATATACACAATGTATTTTTAATGATAATTTTCACTTAACAAGTCAGCATATTTCGAAAACCAAAAATATTTGAATTAGATTTTTTTTTTTAAGTATAACATTAGTACCAATTGTACCAGTTGTACCAAACTTAAGTTTGATACTTAACCTAGTTTTTTGTACCATTTATTCAAGAATTAAAAGGTAATAGTTATTTCACCAATTATTAAATTAATTTACAACAGTTTTTTTAATTTCAAAAATACTAAAAACGTAAAAATCGGATTATTAATCGTCGTTATAGAACTAAAAGTCATCAAATAAATTTTGTTTCAATATCGATTTATTTTTGTTAATTACTTCTTCAATTATAATTTGAAACAATCATAACCTTTTAGCGCAGTGCCAAATGGACATACTTAAAAACTATATTTTGTGAATAATTGATTTTTAATTATGAAAAATACATCAACACATCTTAAACTATGAATTGTCGAACTTTTATCAAACTTTCATAAATGGTATTTGGACTTATAGTTGTACAACGAAGATATACAAAAAAATATGTATATTTTTTAAAAACTAAATTCAAAATCATCTATTTGACAATTTATTCTATACAAAAATTCTAAAAAAGTCGAATTTTTTTAAGTCGATTTATTAAAGTTGTTTAAAATTGTCTATGGTTATGCGCCTATAATGTTTAAATTCGTTTTAATATTGATACCCCGAGATAAAATTTATGTCATTTTTCAGGAATATTTCCAGCCAACATACAGATAAATAGAATATTTTGGGAAGTGTATAGCAGGTTGTAAAATTTTGTGGAATTTTAATGACAGATTCACGGCATATTTTGGGATCGGACTGTTCGGGCAGACAGCTTGTGATACAAACTCCGCCTATCTCTTTTTAAAATATGTCGAAAAAATGTTTGTAAACTGTCCCGACATTGCCTAAAATTTTTGTATTGGGACATTTTGATATAGATCTCAAAACACTTAAAACTCGAATTGTGTATTCTTCAGAATCTTTGTCAAAATACAATGGCGCATATTCGTAGACAATTTAAAGTCAACTTTAAAAAGTTACACGATATTTTGGGCAATTTTAACGAAGATTAAAATGTCAAAAAGTATTTTTTAAGTCGCAAAATTAAAAAAAAGCGAACAATTAAAAAGGTAATTTACAAAATATTAGTAATCTGGAAATAGTTAGTAATTTTTACACAAAGGCGCAATGTAGAGAGAAAAGCTCAAAAAGGCGTAAACTATTCAAATAACAATCAAAATTAAAACAGCGCATAACTTACAGTGTTTTATCGTCTTTATAAGCTCAAAATTATCAAAAAAACAAAAAATGAATATGACGCATATTTACTCTATAAATTAATTGTGTTTATTTTTTTTTTTTTGAAAATTTGGCGCCTTTTAAAATAATGAATTTCATCCAATTTTAGTACGTTTGAGCAATATGGCTGTGAAATATAGAAGTGTGAAATAGTGCTCCGTGCAGAATTGTGAAGATTGTCTTCGCTGTTGAACGCAGTTGTAGCCCGAATTTCATACCCTAGCACTATGAATGTGAAAACAAACAATTTCACATTTCACGTTGGGGGGAACTGCAGTTTTTGTTTTCAGCGCTTGGCTGTGATCGGTTTTTTTAAATGTCGAAGCACTAGTGCAGGTACCATAAATAGTAAAATGCCTGAGTCGTGGCTCCGAGCATTGTTGTAAAAAATGTGATGCACAAGTACTGACTGCGTAAATAAATTTGCGCGGCATTGGAAGCACGGAATGATCTCGTTGTTGTATCGAAACTAATTTTTAAAGATTTTTGTATTCAGTTGTACCTCATTTCAGGTACATGCCTGCTTTCGTCCGCTGGATATAATTTTGGTAATTATATGCAGGTCCGAACAGTTGTAACACCCTTTTGCGTTCAAGTAATGTCAGTGTCCGCAAGAGTTAAGTCAATTTCATTATTATGAAAGCAACCATTTTCGTTTCTTTGTTAATGAATGTTAGAACCCCTGATTGCGACTCGTTTCCGATTTTAAAAATAAGGTCACCGGGTGGGTGTCCAGTCACCTGTATGGCTGTATTTACTTTTGTTTAAAATAAATAGTGTGGCCATTATTTTTTATGTTAATTTCACTTTATTTCATTAAAAATAAATGTATAAAAATAGTGAGCTTTGAATTTTCAAATAATTCTCGTAACTAGAAACTTTCTTTATCTCGGTTCGATATCGGCCGACCGTTTTGGTAGGAATTTTCCTATATTATCAATGCGAGAAATGGCATCGATATCGGAAAAATTCTTCCACATTTCGCAACATTTTCATTGCGATATCGAAACAGCTTGGTACACTGACATATTTTTAATTGAATGAATAAAAATTCGGAAAATGATCTGCCATCTCTGTCATCTAACCAATAAATTTTCCTTCCGTCCGAAACTTTCTGGCATGTTTTGCTTTTTCCTCTTCATCACTGTATATAAATATTATCATGTTTCTGTAATTTTGCTTGAAATATGTTCGACTTCTGTGAGTCTTGATTTTTTAAATTACAAATTGAATACAAAATATATTTATAAAAAAATCTGTTACTTAGCTACAGTGTTGCCAGACGTACGATAATTAGCATTTTGTACGAAAATGTTGAGTTTCAGTACTACTAAATTTTTTGGTGTACGATTGTAAAGTAATATGCGATAATTTGAGCAACACAGCAATACAGAAATTTCAGTTTTAAACGTCAGTTGAGGCTATTGTATTTACAGCTCAAAGTATACACGACGATTGTTTTGACAATTTCCATACAAACATTTGAAACGTGTCGTTTTTGGTAAGAGACGTCGATATATACTATGCTTTTTTAAATTAAAAATGAGTTTTAAAAACAGATTTTAAACATTTTTAACAAATAACTCAACTTAATATTGCATATAAAATTTAATTCAATATATTTGAATTGTCAACTTGATTTTGAATCAATATGCTATTTTTTTGGATTTATCCCCGATCATGTATTTCCCGGTGACAATCATATCGGCTACAATGCATTTCAAATTCGCACGTAGGGAAAAATCGACAAAAATGCGCGCATTGCCCTCATACGGGAATTCCTTTTTTTCTTTAGTTTTCATATTGTAGATAAGTTGAGGGATAAAACTTAGTTTTTTTATGTAAATAACTATTACCATTGTGTGTCCGCCCAAAGAGAAGTGTTTTTCAGAAAATAATCAACAATTAACAACGAATTAGATGTTGTGCGTAAATGTGTATAAACGATATATATTTCAAATTAAACTGAAACCAAATTTATACCACGTAATAAGAACATCCATATCTACATAATAGTATATTACATGTTAATAAAAAATTCCATTTCGATAGACCTGCGAATTTGAACATATGGTTTTTTGTACTATTATAAAATATTTTGTTTTTGTTCAGTGGAATGCAACTTTTATAAGTCACGTCAAGTAATGATATATATATATATATATATTTTTGTAAATAACAGGATACATTATGAATACAATGGTAATAAACTTTGCTGCATCTAACTGTTTCTATTTGTCGTTTTAATGTCAAATATATATGTACATAGAAATATAAAATATACATATGGGGCATTATTCCTGAAATGAGCCATTCGAATCTCACATTTTCTTCAAATTCTCGCTATTTGACGAAAATAAACTACTCTGCTACTATTTGTTACTGAATTAAAATTGATTTAAAAAAAAAGAAAAGTTATAAAATGTTACTAAAAAATTTGCTATAATAAATCTAAAAAGAAATTTGGTACAATAATTAAAAAAAAAATTTAAAAAATGATTTCACACATCTATTAGAAATGGTCAAACGTAATTTTGAAGAATATGTAAAGCGCTCACAAAAGTCCCTACGCTAATCCCACGTTAAAAACTTTATCATTTATACAAAATTTTATAAAAAAAACTGTTTCTCTTATATGGAGGAATACCTCTACAAATTCCAGTAGTGTATTTAGAAATAATTGAACTAATTTTGAAAACAATGTGAGCCTAATGAAAATTGGCGTTATCTCCGAAATTCGAGTTCAAAAACTTTATAATAATTTAATAATTATAAACTGGTTTAGAAAAAAATAATGAATACCAGAATGAAATATTACGTCAAATTCTGTAGACAATAACAATTTTAAGACTTCATTGTCCCAAATAACAGCTTTCGAAATTACATCAAAAGGAAAAGTGTATTTTTTTTAAACATAACAATTTTGAAAAAGTTTGGCATTTCAAAAAAAAGTCAACTTATATGTTTGTTATCCATGCACAAAGGTATTGAGCAAGTTTTATATTAAAATAAAAGAGCAAACATTATTTAATTTCTACGCATCATAAATATTTTACAAAATATTGATTAAAGACACTTTTTAAATAATGAGTATCGGTGGAAGGTAGCAGTAATAAAAAAAAAAGAGTATTCCACTTGATTTCGCAAGGAATTCTCTTTAGGAATCTCTAATTTCCAGATATCTATTTTTATTAGTGTAGACGTGAAATTTAAAAACCTTTCATGTGCTCATTTTTTCCCATACGTACTCAAACGAAACATACGACAAAGTATGATTTTTTATTTGTATAAATGAATGGCAAAACAAAATGAGTATACCCTTTCACTCTTAGTGTAGGGTATAAAAATAAAGAAATATTGAATGAAATATTCAAAGACTGAAACGAACGCAACGTTTGCAATACGTTATACTAATTTTAGACAAAGGGGACTAGAAACGAATCATAACCACACAATAATAAAAAGACACATGAGGGGGATAAGGTTGTTTTTTTTTACATTTTATGATTGTACTACCCATAACAATAATTTGGATGCTAAAAAACGATAAATTCAACACTGCCGTAATATGTTCGACACTCGACCAACTGGCACTATCCGAGGTGCCAATATGGACTCGGATCATTACCTTGTAGCAGCCAAGGTCCGCACGCGCTTAAGCGCTGCGAAGAACGTACGGAACCTAACGCAGAGAAAGCTAGACGTCGGAAAGCTGCAATCACAACAGACAACGCTCGACTCTCACACCTGCTTAGACAAAGCACTCCTCCTCTCGATGATATAAGCGCGCAGTGGAACCTTGTCTCCTGCTCTATGCGTACGGCTGCCGAAGAGGTGCTTGGATTCCAATTCCCTGAGGAATCAGTGGTATGACCAAGAGTGTCGCGCGGCCACTGCAGAGAAAGACGCTGCGTTCAAATCCACCCTGCAGTCAGTAGCTACGCGAGCTGCGAAGGAGCGATACAAAGAGAAGAGAAGGGAAGAGAGACGTCTTTTCAGGCGCAAAAAAAAGCGAGGCAGAAAGACGTGAGTGTGAAGAGATTCAGATGCATGGGGACAGGAATGAGGCTCGAAAATTCTTCGAGAATCAAAAATCCGGAGGATCAAAATCCGGAGGATCAAAATTCGGAGCCTCTTCTTGTAAAGATGAAAACGGGAATCTAGTCACAGATATCCAGAGTACACTGAAGATATTGAGGGATCATTTATCTAAACTGCTGACCGGAGATGATGACCGCAATTCCAGCGATAGAGAAGTAAACCCGGCAACCCCAGTACTTGATGACGACGTTGAGATTCCGCCACCCGACCATGACGAGGTCAGAACAGCCATCGCTCGGCTGAAAAACAACAAAGCCGCAGGTGCTGATGGCCTGCATGCTGAATTGTTTAAGACCGGAGGCGAAGAGCTAATATAGAGCATGCACGTGCTTGTAAGCAGAATATGGTCGGATGAAAGCATGCCAAGTGACTGGAACCTCAGCTACCCCACCTACCACCTATTAGTCGACTATAAAGCCGCCTACGACACTCCGATAGGGAACGATTATACGCAATGTCTGAGTTCGGTATACCTGCGAAACTTATATGGCTTTGCAGTATGACCCTGAGCAACACACGTTGCTCAGTGAGAATAGGAAAAGACCTCTCCGAGCCATTTCATACCGAGCAAGGTTTCAGGCAGTGTGACTCCCTATCGTGCGACTTTTTTAATTTATTGATGGAGAAAATAGTTCGAGTTGCCGAACTCCGTCAAAGCGGCACTATCCTCAACAAAAGTGTCATGTTGCTCGCATATGCCGATGATATTGATATCATTGGCAGGAGCATACGAGCAGTCAGCGCAGCATTCTCCAGATTGGAGAAAGAGTCGCGTCGAATGGGTCTAGTGGTGAACGAGGACAAGACGAAGTTCCTTGTGTCAACAAGCAGAAAGGAGTCCGTGCGTCTTGGACTAAAAGCTGATTTTGACACCCACAAGTTTGACATTGTGAAGGACTTCGTCTATTTGGGATCCAGCAACAACGACGTCAGCCTAGAGATTAAACGGAGAGTAACTCTTTCCAACAGGTGCTACTTTACTCAGTAGGCAATTGAAAAGGAGAGCCCTCTCTCGCCGGACAAAAATACCGCTCTACAAGTCACTCATCATGCCCGTCCTACTTTATGGTGCAGAAACATAGACGCTGGCCTCCACCGATGAGAGAGTACTGGGAGCGTTCGAGAGAAAGATTATCCGTAAAATCTTTGGCCCTATCTGCTTTGCTAACTAGTATCGAATCAGGATGAACCATGAGCTGTATGAGTTATTCGACGACATTGATATAGCCAAGCGCATCAAGATCCAGCGGCTTCGCTGGCTAGGCCATGTCGAACGTATGGATGAAAACACTCCAGCTAAGAAGGTGCTTGAATCGAGGCTCGAAGGTGGACAGCGTAGAAGAGGTCGTCCAAATCTGCGTTGGAAAGACCAAGTTGAGGACAACCTGACAACGCTTGGTATTTCTAACTGGCGTCAGCGCGCGCTAAGCAGAAGCGATTAAGAAAACAAGATGTTTATGAAAGTCTTGCTGCAACTACAAATATTCAAACTTCCCATAAGTTTAAACAAACTTGCAGCAAAACTCTTAGTATTATTTAAAAATGACTTATATGCAGATAGTTACGAGATGTTTCATAATCGTAAATGAAGGATGGTTGCTAGCAATATTTATCTTATTTGTCGGATATTTGAGAGATGGTTGTCTCAAATACGATCTAAATAATTTGTAAATAACTTGATATTTAGGGCTGTAATATTTCTAGTAATCGTCTTTGTTTTCTTAGTGTACGTAACGTTTTCAAAAAAATATTTGTAAGCCCCTTTTCACCAACTATATATTACAAAATTGAAAACTGTTAGAAATAATTTTCCAAAAAATATTAAACGATTTTCAAAACTAATTTTATTATACCAATGAATGTTAATATTGTTATACGTTTTTAGTAAATAAACTCTGGAAATGTTTAGGTTTTTAGATAATTTTTTAATTATTTATTTAGTATTTATATCGAAACGATAAACAAGAAAATGATTTATGGTTCTCGAGAGCAAAGTCCAAACTAAATCCCAAAAAAATATACCAAAATTAAAATTTTGATTGTTCCTTATTAGTTAAATCTGTAAAGTAAAGTCAATATCTTTAAAAAAAAGCATGTTTTTCTCAAGTGAGCACATTTTCCTTTGGTCCTAATGTAAGCTTTTCACAAACACAAGAATGTTTAAAATTGGATAACTTTGGATTTTTTACAAATTTTAAAAGATTTTTCAAGAAAAAATCTAAAATTTATTGATTTTTATCCAATTTTTATAACCATTAAATCTACAATATTCAATTTCAAAACTTAAGTTTTCTAAAGAATTCTCTATACAATACTTTTTAAATTTTTAAAATCCGTTTAGCGGTTTAGATTTATAGACAATTTTAAGTCATTTTTATAGACAATTTAAAGTCGACTTTATAAATAATATCAACTTTTTGAAATTTTTATGTGAAAAAGCTGATTTTAAATTTAATTTGTATTAAAATATGAGCCATTCTTTTTTTAGCTCCGGCTTATATTTCAATTGAACGACGAGATCTTTCGGTCAGCGCACTAACCAATTGAGCCACAAAATCTACTATATCTGCAAATGGTTATGTACGCCAATTTATCTTAAAATATGTTTTATTGAAATTGTTGTTTTTGACAATTTTAACGATTGATTTATTATATCTATTGTTTGAATAAAATAGATAAACGAATTTGTGTTTATAAACAAATAAATACACTTTAATTTTATAATTTTGTTATGTTTTGTTCTGTTTTAAAAAAAATTGATTTAAGATTACAAAATTTCCGAAAATTAAATTGTTGGTAACGTTTTTATAATCCTTACCAAATATAATAAAATTATTTGAAAAAGAAAGTTTGTTATTGATGAAGATAATAATATTTTTAAACACAATAATTATGTAAAGTACAAATCGTTGATTTGATGTTTAAGCGTCGTTTAAATAAGAAAACTTAAAGTAAACAACACTTAGAAATGTATTTACAGACAAACGGCAGTTTTAATGTATTTATATTTAGGATAATTTCTATTCACGAAATTCAGAAATTTAATCTGAAAAGGGATTAGTTTTATAATCAGGAACTTATTTTAAACGTGACACACTTTTTAATTATTTCCCTAACTACTTTTAGCGACAAATACTGTTAGCGAATTAATTTTTTGTAGCAATCTCAAGCTACAGTTGTCGGTAGAAAGCAAAATCATATATTACACCGTGCTACAAAAATCAAAAAAATGATGCACACTTAAAAAAATCGATATGTACCTAAAACTAGAGACCAATCCAAGGATATGTGCGTTCACCGTTTTTCTGGATCAATTCGTTTGCGGTTTTAAATTGCATTTAAAATGCAAGTGTGTACCATATTTTGAAATAATTTCAAAACCAAAACCAATTTCATAAAGTGATATGCACTTTAAATGCATGTAAAACCCGCATATGAATTGATATCGCAAAGCAGTTTTCGAATTCATTATCTGTGAGACTTCTGCTACAAGATCCCATCCTTGCCTTTTAAAAGTGACGCAAAAAACTATGAAATTTTCTAAATATTAAAAAGTGATTTGCAATTGCACTTCAAATGCAAGTAAACTCCGGATGCGAATTGATATCGCGAAGCGGTTTTCGAATTCACGATCAATGTTTGTGCTACAAGATGCATTCAATTATTTTCGAAATTTTTTAAAATATGGTACACACTTGCATTTTAAATGAAATTTAAAACCGCAAAAGAATTAATCCAGAAAAACGGTGAACGCACATATCCTTGGATTGGTCTCAAGTTTGACGTACATGTAGAATTTTTCCAGTGTGCAAATTACTGACATCGGAACTCCTAATCCCGGCGTTGAAGTCCAGTGCTCTCCCTGTTAGGCTACTTATCTATCTAATTTTATCTACACCATTTCCAACTGAAATTGAGAAAATTTCGAATGAAATTGAAATTTTTCATGTGAAATTGAGAAAATTCCGAATGATATTGAGATTTTCCATTTGAAATTGAGTATATTTTAATTGTAATTGAGATTTTTCATTTGAAATAATGAAAATTCCAAATGAAATTGAGAAAATGCAAATGAAATTGAAATTTTTTTCATTTGAAATTGAGAAAATTACAAATGATCTCATTGACTAAAATCTTTCGGATAACGGTTTCGGTTCCGGTTCCAAGATTTTATATAATACCGTTACCATTTTCAACATTAAAAATATAAGGGTTCCGATAACACGCATACATTTTATAATTTTCGGATCCCGGTTCCAAAAATCTAAACGGCACCGTTCCCCAATTGGGTTCCATGTTAACGTCGAGGTAATATTATTAAAATATTAATTTCTAATGATAAATATATTTTTTTTTTGTTTTCCCAATTATTTGTTCCAAATTTCAAAAGGAAAATGTCAATATCTTTTGCAAATTTCTTAATTTCAAATATCAAAAAAAATCTCAATTTCATTAAGAATTTTCTCAATATAAATATCTCAACATCAGTTGAGATTATTTTCAAGTTTTTTTGGACATAATGGGTCATATTAATAAAACAAAGTATTTGCTCTGAAGTAAATGCTTTAAGTAAAGTATGCGCTCAGAGCAATTGCTATAATTGTATGAATAATCATTTACTTCACTTGAGTATGTTCGAAAATTCGAACTGAGTAGATGCTCAGCAAATTTTTGTCATTTTGACATTTGGTGAATTTCAATTTTTACGCAAATTTGTATCTTGTATTAAAAAAATATATTGTTTTTAAAATGGAGAAAGAAGTGGAGGATTAGACTGAAAAATTGGGTAAGTAGAATGCATTAACCCCTACAGCACGAAAATATTGCAGGAACTTTGCTGAGACATTGCACTGCAAGATAGAAATATTGCCAGAAATATCGCTGCAATGTTCCAGCAATCTATCTATGTCCGCCTCCTGGAATATCGCAGGTATATATAGCAATATTCCAGCAATATGGTAAGGAATGAGTCAGCATCGTATTTGTAATATATTAGCAATGAAAAAATAAATAGGAAAAAAAATCGATTTAATTTTGTTCCCTCTCTACCTTTATTTATGGTTTATTGTTTATGGATGGTATTTAATAATTTGATTTAATAAATTGTTGTTTGTTTTTCTACCTAAAATAGAGTTATTGCAAAAATATTGTTTTTGCGGGCTAAAGGTCTTGCCAGATACAAAGTGCTATGAACCGGGGAGTGAAACAAACAACAATTGACAAAAACAAAAAGTTGTTGGCTGACGGTACAGCTGTTTCGGAAGCTGCCAAGCTTCCTTATAAGCCGTTTTCTGCACAACTTCTTCATAGCAAAGCCTATAAGATCATTTTGTGCAATGAACTAAATGCGAATTTAGTACAAGCACAAAACAACCAGGCAAAACAAGCAAAAATGCACCATTTTATGCTTGTCAATTGTTGTTGTCGCATTGCAGCAAGCATCATATAGGCTGTAGTGTCACTACAGAATCAAATACGACCACTGCACGCTTATTAAAAATTAAAATCTCACGGTTTTATGATATTTTTATGCGCTGTGCCCTCCGAATGTATAAATTGTTGTTTGTTTTTCGACCTAAAATACGAGTTATTGCAAAAATGTTGTTTTTGCGGGCGTGCAGTGGTCGTAGTTTATTCTTTAGTGACACTACAGCCTATATGATGCTTGCTGCAATGCGACAAAAACAATTGGCAAGCATAAAGTTCGTGCAATTTATGCATGTTTTGCCTGGTTGTTTTGTGCTTGTACTAAATTCGCATTTAGTTCATTGCACAAAATGATCTTATAGGCTTTGCTATGCAGAAGTTGTGCAGAATACCGCTGATGATGAAGCTTGGCAGCTTTCGAAACAGCTGTACGGTCAGCCAACAACTTTTTGTTTTTGTCAATTGTTGTTTGTTTCACTCCCCAGTACATACTTAGCACTTTGTATCTGACAAGACCTTGAGCCCGCAAAAGCAATATTTGATTTAATTTCATAATTATAGAAAAATGTTTTTATTTAAGTTGCCGCAAGCTGGCATCGAACTCCTGACTTCGGCGTTGATGTCCACTGCTATCTCCGTTAGGCTACGCATCAACAATGTATTTATTTAAATATTCGTCTTCAAAACGAAATTTTTGAAATGTTCAATTTATTATTAAATGTCACAACGTTCAGACGGAATTATAAATGAACACAGGGGTGCCCGAGGTATGTCGACCACTCAAGTTCCACGTTAGTGGGGCGCAGAAAACAATTTTGTTTGGACAATCAACCCTTGCCCAGCCAACATATCTTTTTATAGGATTGAAATCAAAACTTAATGTTTTTCTGAAGCAATTTTGATTTAATTTAATTTATTAATTTACACCTTTATCACAATTTTTTTTCGATAGATTTGTTAATTGTGGCATTATAATACAATATTGTATTTTGCGCTTTAGATGATTACTTTTTTTTTGCATTGCATTTTGGCCGATTTTTCGAATATATTTTTTTGGGAAATTGTATCAAATACCAAAAAATTTCGAGTTTTAATTCATGTTATTCAAGTTATTTCAATCATAAAAAGATAACTCCATAGAGAATATTTGAAAAAATATCAACAACATAAACACATGAAGAGTTGCGATTTCCCACATTAGTCCCACTATGCCCCAAGTAATCCTACTAAAATGTTTTATAAAAACAATTTAAAGTGGAACATTTTTAAACAAAATTTAGACATTATTTTGGGTTAATTAAAAATAGTCGTTTTTGCATTATTTAATGAAAAAAGAATTTGATTTATCATTCGCTTGATTTTGACATTCAAAGCGAATTCAATTTAGGTAAAGAGCTAGCAATGTTGAAAATTTTTACGAATTTATAGTATTATTGTATACAAATGAATTTATGGGCCCTTTTCAGATAATGTGGAATTTATTACTGCAGCGCTGTGTCATGTACTTTCAATCACTACTTGATGTTTTATTTTCTTACTGTTTCAATTCAAATATATTATTTGTATTAATATTGTGAATAAATGCTTTGTGAAAAATGAGACTGATAGCGTAACGGTGAGAACTCGGGACTTATAACCCGGAAATGCCGGTTCAAACCACACCATGTATATATTTTTATTTTTTTTTATTTGCTTATTTTTGAACATGATTTTTTTAACTTTTATAGAAGGTAATGTTGTTGCATGCATGTCTCAAATTGTTGAAAAAAGTATTAAATCTATTATTTTTAATATAAATGTATGTTTGATATTTTTTTATATATTTTTAATTTATTGGTAAAATATGTTTGAATAATTTTTCAAATAAATATTATTTGTCTTGCTGGAATTTTGCAGAGAGATTTTTTGTACAATATTGCGTTTTATATATTGCTACAATATTCCAAAAATATTTTATGTGGAATATAAAATACATGCAATGTAGCAATATTACTGCAAGATTGCAGCCACAGTTTGTGCTGTAGGGGACTGTAACGATTTTAGGACTAGTTTAGATTTACTTAGTTCTTAATAGGATGTAATGATCTTCATGTGGGAAGGACTTCAAATTCGTCCAAATACTATCCGTTGAAGGTAAAATATTACTGAACAAATCGCAGGCACCGTCATCGAAAGCATTGAAAAAAAATGATATCTGTCAGAGCATTTGCTTTAATTTTAGAGAAGAGGTAGTTTTTATTAATACGACCCATTGTCAATATATTGAGTCGAGGTAAAAGTTTACAAATTTTCTTATATTTAATATTAACATTATTTAACAAAAATATGTTCCGTTTTTATTGATAACCTTTTTTAATTTATCTGGTAAAACGTCACAGCCGAGTCGAGTCATTAAAGATGCGTGTCGTCTGTCATTGACTTTGATTGTTCACTGTTAATTCATGTGGTACACAAATATGTTCTTTGTATGCAGCGGAATGAACATGGTTTTGTCAATTAATGTCGTTTCTATATTTTTTTATTTAACCAGTGCAAAATACATATTGTATTCGATAGATATAGAGCACGAAAAATTAATTTTTGCATTACTCTATTTTAAGGTCGACTAACAACATTAAACTATGACGCAGGGCGCGGCGCATAGTGGTCAAAAAGTGTATGTTTTCAGAAAAAGTGAATAACTTTGGAACCAATAGAGATAATTGAATGTAGTTTTTTTTTATATTATTTTTTGACTTATTGCAGATATTTAATATATTTTGCGAATTTAGCCGTTATAACCGCCGTAAAATACGTCTAATTATGACATTGATGTATATTGGGCGTACCCGTTAATGAAATGGAACCATTTTAACATACTTATTTATGTATGCAGTACAAATCCAAAGATATAAGTATATAGCTTTTTCAGTTTTTTTCTTAACGTGTTTTACGTTTACAAGCGGACGGACGCACATTATGTGGAATTGATGTAGAGTAGGCGTACCCGTTAAAAGAAAGAGACCATTTTAACATATTTTATACTTACATATGTATTCACTAAACATCCAAAGTTTAAATATATAGCTCTTTTAATTATCTTCTTACGGACGGACATTATGTGAAATTGATGCATAGTGAGGGTACACGTTAAAAAATGAAACCGTTTTAACATATTGTGTTCTTATATATGCATTCACTAAAAATCCAAAGTTTTAAGTATAGAGCTCTTTTAGTTTTCTTCTTAACGAGTTTTAAGTGTACAAGCGGACCGACGGATATTTTGATGATATGCACATAATGATAATAAGCTTCATTTCAATAAAAACAAACGTTCCAGGTTGAGACACTTCAGACAAACCAATAATCAAAACACCTGCATCAAAAAGCACTTTAATATATTTACCTACATATAATAAATTTAATATGACATCTTAACTACTTTTCATTTTTTAACAAGAACCGTTTCATATTTCTGCTTGAGTTATACCATTTCGCTCGAAATGAGCTGAAACATCTTTTTTTAACATCATTAAGAACAATTTCGATTTCTTCGTTAATTAAGTTCTCATAATTTTCTTTACAATTCTTTCAATTTATTCACATCGTAACCGTTTTTTATCAACTGTTCACTTAAAATTTGGTGGGAAATTCTAAATTCTTTCTTTTTTATTTAATATAATTATAAAGCCATATCAGATCTCACAGGCCTCAACTTAATAATATTATGATTTATTTTATAAAAAACGTATAAAAACAAAACAAATTAGTAGACACTTGTTTTTTCTATTCCTTTTTTTAGTTCTTTAACACTTTTTTATACAAAAAAAATAATAGTAAAAGTTTAGGAGAAGAACTTCTAAGAGACTCTACTCCGTTAAGATGATCCTGAAACTATTCAATCTTTTTTGGGGTCAATAAAATGCTCTAAAATATTTTGATACCAACTGGCCTGGATAGGTCAAGGTAGCTAACAATGATTTATTCTACTAAAGTTTGAGAATTTTTGGATTTTAACTGTTAGAATAAATTTGCATTTTTTACAAATATTTACAAATAATTTTAAAATTATTTTCTTTTAATATGAAAATACAAGGCTCTCATTTATCATTTGCCAACACTGGAACTGGAACCGTTTTTGAAATTTTTTATGGAACTGGAATCGTTATTTTATTTTTTATAGAACCGGAACTGGAACTGGAACCATTACTAAATTAATTAGATCAGAAATTAATATATCAAAAAAATAATAATTAAATCAATTTGGACAATGAATTTGGAAACAAAAACAAATATATATAAGTTACACAAGTGGACAAAGTGCATTTTAAAAATGTTGAGTTTTGCAAATTTTCAAACTTTTGTCATACAAAAAATGTTTTGTATTTTTGACAAATATTTCATTCACTTGTTTCTCAAAAGATGTATATATTATAATTAATGTTGACGGTACTTACGTTTAAGATCGTGTCCCCGCGAGGAAACATAAATACGACTATGAAACCATGCGACTTTATAAATGGTCAATTCTCATATAATGCACATACATATGCTTTTTTTATACCAATATTTTTTTGTATGTTTAAAACATACATGTAGGAATGAGACCTATGACTTTTGAATACAAACACAAATTATTTTCTATTTTATATAAAAGTTTATTTAGCCCCTTATATTCCCAGGTAGGAATTTCCAGGCTGCAACAAAAGTGCCTGCCTTGTTACAAGCTTGACTACTAAGGCTTGGTATATCGGGCCAGACACAAGGCTAGCACAATCGTTAGTCACAAACTCCACACAAGCCTTGATATATCAAGCTAGACACAACCTGGCACATTTGTCGTCACTCACAGACTCCACACAGGCCTTGATATACCAAGCTAGGCACACGACTGGCACATTTGTAATTCCCAGCTTTCAAACACGTCTTGTTAGTTTATGTTGGACACAAGCCTGTCAAAATTTTCATTCTCGAACTCCACACAGGCCTCGGTATACCAATATGGACACAATATTGAGCGACATATAAAAATTGTCAAACTATCCAAACCACATATGCTGAAGGAAATTCAAAATTCTGTCTCGATAACTTTTCGTCCCATGCCTAATAATGCATGTGTACCGACTTTAACTTGAGTAAATTAAAGTTTACTATGGTGACATTTTTGTGTTGTTTCCATGTTAAAGAACACTTACCTGATGAAAAAATAATGTTTGTTGACGATTTTTTAATTTTCAAAAAATATGTCCCTCACAAGCCTTTTCTGTTTGATACTTTATTCTGAAAAAATCACTTTTTCACTTAGATCCAACTTTATAGTTTGGAAAAACTAAGTTCCCAATTTTATATATGCAAAGCATCTTAACAAATTACCTTTTGCAGTTTTTTTTGATAAGAAGTCCTGACTAGGGACAGCTATCTAACAAGGTAATTTCTGCAGAGATATATTTCAACCCTGTTTTGTCATAATTATCTTTCACAATAATGACAAGGTTAGCTTATTTTAAATTCACAATAGTACATGCACAATAGTACATAAAACGTAAAAAAAAAAAATCCAAATTTGGTCATAAATTAGGAATGTGTAAAGTACCTGGTTGCTTTGAACATGTTGCTGTACAACATGCTATAAACATGATGTGCTAAACATGTGTACAGCTACATCCAAAATTGAATGAGAACCATAAAGAAATGAAAAATATGTGAATTTAATTCACAAAATTTCGCATCCAAATGGCAAAAATTCAAAGCTCGGGCCCTTAGCGTAGGAAAAAGTATTCAAATTGCTGGAAATTCGCGAAAATGCAGTGCGAAAACATTAATGAAAATCGTACGCGAAACATTAACATTGTGAATTCCGGCTGCGTAAAGATCACAAAAAGAGCATAAGAACACTAGTTTATGTTCCTAAAATTTGCGCGCAATAAATGCGGTACAAAACGGTGCAAAAATTTACACAAGGAGAGAAACAACTCCCAAGCACGCAAGCTCATAGCGCAATACTCGTAGCAGCGACGCGAAACGCACGTAGCAGCAGAAATCCCCACCAACGTCAACGCATAAATACTTACGCTGTCAGAGAGCCAGTGGCGCAACACGAAAAGACACACACAAAAAGAACAATGTGTGTAACTCCGTGCATAACCGTCGAAATTCAGAATTCGAGGGGTGTGTCGTGCAAAAGTAACGCGAAGCAACAAGTGTGAGCACGAGCAAAGTTGACTCATTGCGGGGTTCGACATGCAAATAAACATTATTTTTTTATATATATTGGTTACTTCAATAAAATTATTGAAGAATTATTTGTCCAATCTTAACGATTAAAACGTCATGATAAATTTTTTATAGGATTACAAAATAATTTTTTTTCACGCTTCATACGCCTTAGCAACAAAGCCGTTCGCGACACAAATCGGTGAATATACTTGACTTAGGAAACGGGATAACTCCCGTTAACTATAATTGACAACGCTGAACAGGACCAGTCGAGATGACAACCGACCAGTTCAAGTTCAAGAAGGCGAGTGAAATAAACATTAACGTCATTTGTTATACATGCTTCAAGCGAACAAAAAGTGGTGAGAAACAAATTAGTTTACAAACATTTTTTTAATTATTGCACGCTAAAAGAAGATTGCATGCAGCTATCGGCGAAAGTTGTTGTAGGTAATCTACCTGCGAAGGGTCACGCAAGTGGGGCTGTGGGGCGATTCCTCACCGACAATATTGTAACTGTACAATATTGTAACTGTACAATATTGTAACTGTACAATATTGTAACTGTACAATATTGTAACTGTACAATATTGTCGTTGAGGAATCGCCCCACAGCTAATGGTAATGTCGACATCCCGCCCCTTTGGACAGTTTGTAAAAAGGCGGCGGTCGTCGTTATTGTGTCATGGCGTTTCAACATACACTTCTCTAAATGCCACGTGCGGGACCTCTACACTCTGCGGCGCCATCAGCGCTTCTTCGTGTAATCGCTTGTTTTATTGCGCCTGCGCGTAGCTGGGTGAGGCTAGCGACTAAAAGTCTTGACCCCTGTCTCTGTTGCATATGCCTGTATCGCACCTGATCCTGTTTCGTTTGCAATGATACAATGAATCCGGATCGCCGAATTAATGGGTATGACCCCTTTTTTTATACTAGCCTGACGCGGGACGCGGCTCCTCGTGCCAATCTAGGAGTAGTGTCACTGGTACCTACAGCGGTCCGTGCACGCCGCCACCAAGCTTCGATGGCCTCACACAAAAGGCACAGTGGTAACTGAGTTCACGGAACTCAACATGTCGGGCCATTACGTCGGGGTGCCGCAGCAACCTAACCAGACGAACTGTGGTGTTTACATGTTGGGGTTTATCCAATTCTTGCGTCAGGATACACAACGGGATCTAGAATCTCTCATAGATCGCCGATCGCTTGTCACTATGAAAAAGAAGAAGCGTATAAAAGCGAGTGCGCAAGACAAATCGGTCTCATTTGCTGCTGACGGCAAATGAGTAACGAAAGTGCCATTAACTCCGTAGCAATGCAAATAAATTCGTTGTGTACACAACATTTGCTGTTTATAAATTATATTGTAAAACTAAAATAAAATTGTAATTTAAAACGGAAATATTGTAAATGAAATTATAATTAAAAACAAGAATATAAAATAATGTTATGAATTGTATCGATAATAAAAACATAATGTGAAAAATAATAAATCGAAACTATTTAATATTGGTAAATATAAAAACCGATTAAACACCGGAAACCGGCAAACAATAAAGTATGTAAGTCCTGGAACCCACTGAGCGTGCCCAAACTATAGACCAGAAACCGGATCGTTACAGTTTGTCACATAAATTTCTTACTTCAACAATTATAAAAGTCTTCATATTTCTTGATGCACTTATTTAATATATGGAAGAAGATTGCTTCCAACCAGTTTCGAGTCATTTATTTCTGACATGATTTATAACACTGTGCGCACATTTAACAAAAATGTTCGACACCAGAAATGAAAGTTACATATTCTTATGAATTTGGACATTCTAAGAACAACGGCGTTTTCAGTTTTTTCCCCACACGTCCAGTTTCAAGGATATTTGACAAAAACGAAAATCCACGTTTTTGAGGATTCTATTGGTTGGTAATAATGTCAGGTTGATTATAATGTCAGACTTATTTTCATTTTATTCAAAACATGCTTAACAGAACAAAAATTATAAGTACATATCAATTTTTAAAATTCCTTTAACAGGACCTGAGATATGAAGCAATTTCAAATATTATGCTAAAAATAGACCCATTTTTGAGCATTTGTTTCTCAATACCCAGTTGTGCAACATTCTTGTGCTTTGCATTATAACTGAGCAAATCTCATAAATTTTAATGCTGTTTTATTCAAAAAAAGATCGTAAACGTCAAAACTGGGCATACTAACAACATTAAATTATGACGCAGGGCACGGCGCACAAAAAATAAGAAATCCCTTAATTTTATTTTTATCCAAATGGAAAATTCTCGTATATGACTCTGTAGTCTCTACAGTAGACTAGTCCTTATTTTTCGAAATTTTAAATTTAATACTGGTAGCCTCTCATTTTGTTTATTATTTGAAAAGTTATTTTGATCAAAATTTTAAATCGATCTCTCACGAGCCCTTTCTGTTTGATACTTTATTTTGAAAAAATCACTTTTTTTCACATAGAATCCAAATTTATAGTTTGAAAAAAATAAGTACCCAATTTTATATATGCAAAGCATCTTAACAAATTGCCGTTTGCAGTTTTTTAATCAGAGGTCCTGACTAGGGATGTGTATCCCGGGATTTGAGTCAAATCGAAAAACTGATCACGGGATCATCATTAAATCCCGGGATTTCAGATAAACTAGCTCTGCGATAATTTAAATTAAGACTAAAAGCTATGGCGCATAATCATAGACAATATAAAGTTTTTCAAATTATCAAATTTGGTTATAAATTACGAAAGTGACAACCCAAGTTGACATAATGCTATGAACATGTTGATGTACAACATGCTATAAACATGATGCGCTCAACATGTGTAGAGCAATATTCAAAATTGAATGAGAACCTAAAGAAAAGAATAAATATGTGAATCTAATTTTCTGTACAACATGCTATAAATATGATGCGCTTAACGTGTGTACAGCAACTTCCAAAATTGAATGAGAACCATAAAGAAAAGAAAAATATGTGAATCTAATTCACACAATTTCGCATCCAAATGGCAGAAATTCGAAGCTCTGGCTCTCAGCTTAGGAAACCTCGGAAAAAGTATTCAAATGGCGGGAAATTCGCGAAAATGCAGTGCAAAAACATTGATGAAAATCCTTCGCGAAACATTAAAATTGTGAATTCCTGCTTCGTAAAGATAAACAATTTTAATAACAAAAAGCGCGTAAAAACACTAGTTTATGTTGGACTCATTGTTGACGGACACGGACGTGAGGTCGACGTAAGAATGATTGAGGTCTGTGGGGGCCGGCTGCAGCAATGATCCGAATCCTACAGATTAAACTCCATCACTCTAAAACAGCATCAGCCGGCCTTATTCTCCGCCATAGTGAAAGGTGTGAGGACCTCGTCCTTATTCAAGAGCCGTGGGTTATTGGTAACCAGATCCATGGACTTTGGACACAAAATTACAATATCATCTATGTTAGAAACAAAGTTAAACCTAGGTCCTGTATCCTTGCAAATAAAACACATAATATTTTCCTATTATCTAATTACAGCGACGCGGATATAGTCGTAACCAATCTGGAGTTAGGCACCACTTCATATTGAACTGAACCATAAGGAGGTAATTATTGGCAGTGACTCCAACGTGCACTACACTATTTGGGTTTGCACTGATATCAACAAATAGAGGTGAGTTTCTTTCTGATTACTTAATGAGTACTAACCTTATAATATGTAACACCATATCGGAACCAACCTTTATCACAAAGAACAGATATTACACTTATCTCAGACTTAGATATTACACTTATCTCAGAGTTAACTTCACTAAAAGTCGTAAACTGGAGAGTTTGAAATGAGCACTCCTTTTCTGACCATCATTATATTCAGTTTAGTATTAACGTCACCTACTCCAACTACTCCACCCATCTCCGTAAATGATCAGAATGATATAGTGACAGCAAACCTCTCGACCATAAAACACAAAACTCTCTCGGGAGCAGCGGAGCTAGACTTACTAGTGGACACACTCACAAATACGCTTAATGCGGCTAGTCGAAAGCAAACAAAAGCAACAAACAGGGGCATAGGGAAAACAAGACCACAATGGTGGTCATTACAAATCAGAACTCTACGCACTAATAGTAAGGCGCTCTTCAATAAAGTTAAGCATACTACACTCCCACAGGACTTTGAATACTACAAAGTCAGTCTTCGGACATATAAATCGGCACTCGGAAAAGCCAAGCAGGACTCATGTAAACTTATCTATGGGAAAATTAGCGAAGAATCTCAAGCATCGCGATTAAGGAAAATCCTATCCTCCAATCCCACCATTCTAAACTATCTTACTTATCCTAATGGCGCTTGGACAACCATGCAGGTCTAAGTTACTAGACCCGGAGAAGATAATTACAAGCGTCAAACTTACACTACATGTTATTGCACCATGGCTAATTGTAATTTTTAAGGTATGTATAGACCGAACTTATATTCCCTTAAAGTGGAGAGAGGTGAAAGTAGTATTCATTTCCAAAGTAGGAAAAGGTTCGCATAGTTCACCTAACGACCTAAGACCAATCAGCTTGTCTAACATTTAATGGACTGTAATGTTAAAACACTGACGTCAATAATAACGAATTAGATGCTTTTTGACTTTTAACAAATTCACAATTGTTAAAAATTACGACATTTTCGACTAATAATTATTCGATTCGAAATACAGAAAGTACTTTAAAATAGTAAATAATTATAATATCATGACGGTCTCTGCCGAATTAAATCCGGGTTTCGAATAGCGATAAAACTGAAACCGTTGTCTATGAATGTAACCTTTATTAATAACAAAATACATAAATAAATATAGTTTATCACCCTAACATTTTTTCATTTGGGTCTAAAACTAATTTTTTTTACAATTTTTCACATTCATTACAATGAAATTGTGCGTACTGCAAATTTCAATCATATAAAATACATTTGACCGAGAATAAATCTTTTTACAAAATCTAAATTCGATAAAACTAACATTATAAAATCCACTCAAACGATTGAATTTACATAAATAAATTCACGTTCTTAAATTGAATTAATTTTAAAAATTGTTATTAATTAAAAATACTGTTTTCCAGCAAAAACCAATATCCCAATAAAAATTCGATTGTTCATTCAAAATAAAAAAAAAAATTATAAAAATAATTTTTCAATAAAAAGTATTTAAAAAATGATTGATGATCAACTAAGGTTTATATATCGCAGATTTTGTATTTTGTTTGAGCCTTAAGCAATATAATTGTTTATTATTCAAAAATAGATATGGTTGTTTTAAGCCTTTGCAATAATTTTTTTAAATCCCGGGACTAATCCCGTAATCCCGGGATTCAAATTTTTTAGTCCCGAAATTTCGGGATTGAAAAATAGTCTGGTATTGACATCCCTAATAGACACGTATCTCCGCAATAGTATTGTACCCTCAAAATTGATTTAATTGATTTAAAAGTATACAATTGATTTAATAGTATACAAAAAATAAATATTTTCATATAAACTCAATGGCAAAGGTATTTTCTAGTATTTAATGGTATTTTCCGATTAAAATAATAATTTATCATATTGACTATTTTTAATAGTAAAAAAACTATTATTTATATAGTATTTTTTTCTGGGTGTACGTTTTTAGACATAATGGGAGCTTTTAACAATGTCACACCTAATGCAATAACCAACGCACTAACAAATCTGGGAGTAGATAAATTTTTAAGTGTGTTAATTTACCAGATGCTGACAAGCAGGTTTATTAACTCTAAACTGGGATCTTCCACTATCAAACGTTTTGTTAGATTCCTCATATTGACCCATCAGTCCTAAATGGAGTAAATCTTGAATTCAAAGACTCCGAAAAATACCTAGGCTTAATCCTGTATAGTAAACTATCATGGAAACCAAACATTCAAGAAAGAATCAAAAAGTCCACGGTAGCCTTATATACCTGCAAGAAAGCTGTAGAAAGAAGGTGGGGCCTACCCCACATATAATGCATTGGTTCTATGTCACGGTAGTACGACCCATACTCTTGTATGGAGTCCTAGTCTGGTGGACAGCAAATGAGAAGACATCATATCTCACCAATCTCAGCAGAGTACAAAGAAATGTCTCTGACGCACTTCTAAATCTCATTCCAATAGACATTATAGGAAAACAAATGGCAGCATACACAGTAATTCACCTCACTGCTACAAATCAGTGGCAAAACACGCATAGGGGACATACCACAATTATAAATCTACTATCACGTATACCTAAAAATACCTCGCCTTCGACAGAGGTTTTAAGGCAACTATACGCTCCAGAAAGACTGGAAATTAGGCACACTTACATCGGGAAACTCTTTTTCGGGTCTAGAAAATGGTCGGGATCCCGAATCCTGGGATTGTATTCCCTAGTCATTGCCCATATTGCCTCCTATAGCTCACATCTACAAACACGGTCCACATGCAAATCTCAAATTCTGATTGATATACATTTTTGATTTAATTTATTAAATTTTATTCACAGATATTATTGTAAAATAAAATATTAAGTAGAACATTTCAATATTTAAATAAATCGATTATTAAATATCAATACACATTTGTATCTGTGCATAAATTTATAAGACTTCTTTTTAAAATTAAGCTGTGGCTATTCTAATTGCAACACCACCGCCAAATGCAGTTAGAAAACATGTACGTCATCTCCAATTAATCTACTGTACCATTTTTTAGCATTTTGAGATTTAGACATCAATACATTTTCCGCGCGATCTAGTTTACGACCAACATATCGTTCGGTCTGAAACATACAAACAATTAAATTTAAAAAAATGTTCTTTATTACTATGAAAATTTATTAAAAATATATAAAAAAACGGTTACATTGTCAATATATTGAGTCGAGGGAAAAGTTCGTTGCATCTTTTAACAAAAATGTTTACAAAATTTTCTTATATTTAATATTAATATTAAAATTATTTAACAAAAATATGTTTCGTTTTTATTGATAACTTTTTTTCAGTTTTCTGGTAAAACGTCCCAGCCGAGTCGAGTCATTAAAGATGCGTGTCGTCTGTCATTGACTTTGATTGTTCACTTTTAATTCATGTGGTACACAAATATTGAGATTCTCTTTGTATGCAGCGGAATGAACATGGTTTTGTCAATTACTGTCGTTTCTATATTTTATGATTTAACCACTGTAAAATACATATTGTATTCGATAAAACTAGAGCACGACCAATTCATTATTGCATTACTCTATTTTATGGTCGACTAACAACATTAAATTATGACGCAGGACACGGCGCAGAAAAAATAATTTTATTTTTATCCAAATGGAAAATTATCGTATATTACTCTGTAGTCTCTACAGTAGACTGGTCCTTATTTTTCGAAATTTTAAATTTAATACTGGTACCCTTTCATTTTGTTTATTATTTGAATGATTATTTTGATCAAAATTTTAAATCGATTGGATAACTGTAACCTGTCCCTCACGAGCCATTTGTGTTTGATACTTTATTCTGAAAAAATCACTTTTTTCACATAGAAATCAAATTTATAGTTTGGAAAAACTAAGTACCCAATTTTATATATGCAAAGCATCTTAACAAATTGCCGTTTGCTGTTTTTTGATCAGAGATCCCGACTAGGGATGTCAATCCCGGGGTTTGAGTCAAATCAGTCCCGAAAAACTGATCACGGGATAATCATTAAATCACGGGATTTCGGATAAACTAGCTCTGCGATAATTTAAACTAAGACTAAAAGCTATGGCGCATAAACATAGACAATATAAAGTCAACTTTAAATTTAAAATTTGCTTTTTTACAGTTTATTCTATACAAAAATTACGTAAAGTAAATTAATACGTCACACTACCCGTTGTGACACAAGCGTTGTTCTTTTCAGAAGTTGTGGAAATACTTAATAGTGGAGATAATATTGAGCAGGTTTCGGACAACTAATCATAATCTTCGAAGTAAGCTGGTTTTAAACGGTTGATAGAAATGGTATCTGCTTTTTTTTCAAGTTGAATTAAGAAATATTTGTCGAACTTTTTAAGAACTTTGTATGGTCCAGCATATTTTGGTAAAAGTGGTTTTTAAACAGCGTCTTTGCGAACCCATACGAATGTTGCATCTTGAAGCTCCTTATTCACGAAAGCTTTTTCGCGACAGTGAGTTGAAGAATGTGGTGGTTTAATGCGTTTAAAAACATGCATGTGTTCATGCAGAAAGTTTGTTGTGTTGAATTCATTGTGATCTTCAAAGAAATCTCCTGGTAGATGAATTACCTCTCCGTAGAGCATTTCAGCAACAGAAGCATTAATATCTTTCTTAAAAACTGTTCATATTCCTAGCAGAACTGTTGGTAATGATTTGGTCCATTTTATATTATCTCTGCAAATCAGTGCTGTTTTCAGTGTACGATGTAAACGCTCAACTAAACCGTTTGCTTACGGATGAAAAGATGTGGTGTGTTGACATTTTGATCAGAGGAAATGACACAGCTCCTGAAATTTTCTGGATGTAAATTGTTTTCCTCGATCGCAAATAATCTTATCTGGACATCCAAAACGTGCAACCCAATTGTCGTAGAAACTTCGACATACTGTCTCTGAAGTAATGTCGCGAAGTGGTATCGCTTCCGGCCATTTTGAAAAGCGGTCGATCACAGTCAGCATGTAGCTGTATGCTGCGGACGACGGTAATGGATCAACGATATCGATGTGGACTACTGAGAAGCGTTGTGATGCTACGACGAATTGGCCTATGGGTGCGTTGGCGGATGCGTTGTCCACTTGGTGCAGTCTTTGTTCATACGTGGCCACACGAAACGATCCGAAAGCAATTTTATTGTGGATCTTGATTCAGGATTAGCTAGGTTGTGAAGAAGGTTAAATGCTGATCGACGAAAGTTATGCGGAAGAAAAGGCCTTGCTTTTCCTTGTAAAACATCGCAGTACATTTGGATACTTGTTCCAGGAAGATTGACTAATTGCATCTGAAGTCCCGAAACAGTGACTAATAGCTTTTTAATTTTTTCATCTGCGTTCTGTGCTTCCACTAGTTTAGTGTAGTTAATAGTGTTAACTTTATCAACGCCTTGTTATAGTTTGGATTAAATGCATGTCAATGGTTTATGGTCTGTAAAAAGCGTGAAATCGTGTCCGTCGAGCAAGTGACTAAAATGATTTACAGCGCAGTAAGCGGCGAGTAATTCTAAGTCATTTGCACTATGTTTCTGCTCCGTCGGACTTAGCTTGTTTGAGAAAAATGCTAGTAGTTGCCATTTTTGCCAGATCTGTTCTCCACTACTGCTCCAATTGCGTAACCAGATGCATCTACTTTGAGTGATAGTTCACCATCTTCTAAAGAATGGGTTAGCATAGTGGCATTTGCGATAAGTTCCTTGCACTTTTCAAAAGCAACAACAATCTCTTCTATTCAGAGAACCTCTCGTTTGTCATTTTTGACAGCGCCTCCAGTAGTTTTGGAAACTGACTTTTATCTTTGAGGATGGTACTTATACCGAGAGAGGGTTGAGATGTCAGATCGGGTGTTGTTATGTATGTAGTTCCATCAACTAATCTTCGATTTTTCATATCCGGAAGCAAATGAAAATGTTTTAGGAAATCGGAACCTATAATGCATTGTGTGACATCAACAAAAACGAAAAGCCACGAAAATGATCGACGAAAGCCAAGGTCTAATTGAATGATCATTGTACCATAAGTTTTTATTGCTGTAGCATTAGCTTCGAAAAGTTGCGAAGATGCGAACTTTTGTTCGAAACATGTCCCTCTTTTCGAATAACCGAAATATCGGCGCCGCACTATCGGTCAGAAACCGCATTAGCGTCTCATTTTTTGTATTATGAATATTTTAAATATTTTTTGTAATATGATTATTTTAAATATTCGAAACACATGCTCAAACATGAAAAAATATTTTTTTTTTTAAGATTTTTTGAGCAATATTTTTAAGTGCCTTTTTTCGAAATGTTTCGAACCAAATGTAGTACCATTTTGGAAAGGTATGACATTCAGTTTTAAAACAGTGCTTTTAAAATTGTTATGATATGCTTATGTACCCTGTAAATAATTCAAGAGGAGGTGCATATTTTGAATTTTAAAACTTATACTTTGATTAAACTTTTAACTATCGCACTGTTCCACGCCGAAAGAAATTTTAATGAATTTGTACATACAGTTTAATGGTGATTCATAAATATGGATGCAGAAAGTGCTCATATTTGCGCAAAATATGTCAGAGCCGCAAATTTTGACAAAAAAAATATTTGTAACGCGAAAGAGTTAATTAAATATAGTTTATGATACACTTACGTCTTCAAAAACATAATAATAATAATAGTTTGGCACTACAGTCCTATAAGAACTTAGGCCGAGCTCTCTCACCATTTTGAGCTGTGCGTGTTTGTACTCAAATTGGTGGGACCAACAGTTTATTGCCGAATCCGAACGGCGGGTGACAGCTTTTCATAGGCAATGTTTTACTCTCGTAGGTTTGCCATTTACAGCCGAGATGTAGCGCGGTATAGAAAAATGTTTCTATGAAAAGATGTTGTTAGCCCAGTCCAGGCTAGAACCGGGGACCTTTCGACTCGCAGTCCAACGCACTAACCACTGAGCTACCGCGGCTACATTTCAATGCATATTTCATAAAAATTGGTCATCCATTTTGTCCATTTATCTCTTGTACAATAAAAGTTACAGATTTATGAGTCGCAAAAGTGCCTTCTGACCCAGTGTGCGCCGGTGTCTATAAGACATGTTTTATTAGAAGTTCTGTCTGTGAAAAAAAGGCGGCCGCGTTATCCGATAAGCTTTCTAGTTTTTTTTGGAAAATTGCATGGTTGAACACATTTAGTGGCGTTATTAGCAAAAGCGATTGTGATAACAGCAATAATTTGGATAATTGGCATTGGGACGAGATCGAGAACGACGGCATGTTGGTGTTCGCTTTCAATCGGTGTTTCGAGTATGATTTTTATTATCGAATCTTCTCTCTAGAACCTCAATTTGTCGAAAAGTTTGGTTTAGTGGATCATCAACACTCGAAACCGTTGCTGCATGCGTCATGTCCATTATTTTGTCAGCTTGGATAGCAAGTTTTGCTATATCTTGCTGTTCGCTGATCAGAAGGTTGTTCGAAAAACAACGAACGAATGACATTTTCACCAACTTGTCCACGACCAAGATTGAGCATGGTACGACACGGTGCTTTTTAATGCAATTTATTTATGTTCAAAATATAGATATTTTTCCTTTATAAAGAGGAATATTTAGGAATAAGATTAATAACAGTAAGATAAAAAATATTCCCTCATAAGAATTAATTTACAATATAACATTTTCTACAAAAGTTTAATACTGTACCGTCGGTCAACAGAAAATAAAGCTGCCATGTTTTAAACTTCAGTGATTTTTTCATTATTATAAACTCTGTGCAAATTTATATTCCATTTCTCAAAATGTCTCGAAATCTCAAAAATCGTTTTAAATAATTCAGGGAAATATCAAATCGAAGCAGCACAACCTTCTGGAAGAAATGGATTTTTCGGACGAAAGATTTCCTGCTGTCATATGTTTAGCGTGTAATGCATTTTTAAGCAAGTCGTTAAATAATAAATCCTGTTTCCATGTTCCCGACTTCAACAAGTTTACATCAATCAAAGAAAGGATCGATCTTCTACAGTTTTTGCAAATTGTCAGTGTTATCTCTGTTCAAAAATTACAGGCATCCAAAAATCAAATTTGCCAAATTTTAAAAATGAAATTTCAAAAAAGGCAGTTAATAAAAAAATTGTAAACCATAAGGAAGTTAAAAAAACCGATTTCAGAAGAGGTGCACAAATTGTTTGGGATTACTTCGACGTGGTATGAAGCACAAGTGCAACGTCACTAACACAATTAATACCATTGAAAAAGATTTGATTAAATTGTCAAAAATAAAAAAAGACCACGTTTTAGCAAAACTATTGAATAATAAAGTTTCGCTATCTCAAACCCATGGAAAACCATTAAATATTTGTATAAAACCAAAATTTGAATATGGAAGTTCAATTTCGACAGATGCACTCCGAAAGGTGAAAAAAAAATTAGGTTTAAGTAAAAGAAAAGTTTTTGGCATAGCTACAGCTATTCGTGAAGAAACGAAGAATCCTAACATAATTGGATCTAATTTTCAAAAAAAAATATTGGAAAGGAGTCATAGTTTTGATGAATATTTGGAAATACGAAAATTTGATTTTATAAAGAAGAATGGCAATATTATTAATTGTTCTTCCGAATATGCTGCAATATGTAAGGATTTGCCAGGACTAATTTCCTATATTATTGGACGTCGTCAGCTTTCAAATGCATTTTTGAAATTTGGTTTGGATGGTGGTGGTGGTTTTTTCAAAATTAATCTGTCAGTTCAAATGTCATATGAATCAACTCTTGAAAATCACAAAGCTAATAATTTTAAAAGTAATTACCACAAAAACTATCAAGAATCAGGAGTGAAGAAAATATTTATAATCTGTTTAGCTCCTTCAACAGAAGAAAATTATAATAACGTTTCACTTATTTGGACAGCATTAAATATTAATGAGTTTCTGGACTTCGGTTCAATTGCATCGGATCTTAAACTTACGAATATTATTACTGGCCTAATAAGTCATAGTAGTTCATACCCATGTACTTGGTGTGAAGCATTTCACAATAACCTCAATAAATGTGGAACCGCTAGAACAACTGAAAATTGTTTCATAAATTATAATAACTGGTGTTTAAATGGTAAAGCAATTAAAAATGAAAAAAAAAAAAAAAAAAATTGCGTAAATATACCACTTTATTTGACTGATAACAATAAAGATGTTATAAATATCATACAAACTCCGGAGTTACATCTTTTATTAGGAGCTGTTAATACCTTGTTCAAGCACATGAAGCTTGAAAATGAAGTTGTGAGTTTACAGTGGAGTAAGGAATGCAACGTTCAACGTCAGTGTATATACGGGTCTTCGACATTTACTTGAAATGCGTGCAAAACTCTACTCAATAAGATATCTTAGATAGAATGAAATGTTTAAGTTGTGTAAAATACGTTGATACGTTCAGAAAACTGAAAAAGTTGTTGATGGATGCTTTTCATTAGCATTAGATTCCAATTTTCAAATGCACATTGACATTTTTAAAAAGAGTTACGAAGCACTTGGAATTCCAGTAACACAAAGGTTCACGCAATATTTTTTCATGTATCCGAATTTTGTTCTAAAACAAATAAGGGATTGGGATATTTTAGTGAGCAATCGTCTGAGTCGGTACATTCTGATTTTAATAAAACTTGGGAGAGATATAAAGTATTGAAAAGTCATCTTGAGTATTCCAAGAAGTTACTACGAGCAGTTTGCGAGTATAATAGTTTAATTTGTATATTAGTAAATTTGAAATTATTGTACTTTGATGAAAAAATTTCTTCTTATATAAGTAAAATGCATTTATTTTGAACCTAAATAAATTGTTTAACTGACATTTTTTTTTCATATTTTTGAAAATACTGTTTTAGCCGCCAAAAAAAAAAGCGCCTAGTGGATTTTTTCTTTTTGGTCTCAAACTCTTCCATACATCCTCCAGAAACAATATCCGTTGACCGATTCGAGTAACTCCAAAAATGTATTTAAATTTTCTCCAGAGCACTGTGAGGAATAAACTAGGATGGTTGTTGAGCCACTTAAGAGTCGCTTAAGTTTGCGTTCGTCTGATTCGGAAAACAGCTAAATAATTCCTAATTTTAGAGTTTCATACCTGTTTCCCAACGGCGCTACTTCTAGTACATCACTTACTAGATCCAGCGTGCTTAGATCGATGTTAGCGACGAGATGTCGAAACTTTGTTTCATCTTCCATGATGCGCTAAAGAGTGAAGATGGTCTCAACTATAAAATGCGAAAATGTCAAAAATAAAACCAGATTTTGGGATTCTTGCTCCAGAAAGGCGGAAACATTTGTATGTTGCGGTGAAACGTTGTCCGAGTCGATTAAGCAATCCGCCAATTTTGGCTGTTTCTTAAATAACGAGCCAACAATTTTAATTTTTAAAAAACAATTAAATTTTATTGAAAAAAATCAAACATTTTAATTAAATTTTGAAGAAAAAAACATAACCGAAAAAAACGTAAAGATAAGTAAATTAATATGCCACAGTCTTTATATTTCTTGATGTACTTATTTAATTAAACATCTTATTAATATATTTGAAGCTAGAAAGTTACTACGGTACCGAAATGCATTGTATATGTAACCATTTTTAGTTACATTTGCTGAATTGTGGTTACTTGGGTGGCATTCCACCTACGATTCTCAGATAAAATATTAAGTAGAACATTTCAATAATTAAATAAATTAATTATTAAATATCAATACATATTTGTTTCTGTGTATAAATTTGTATGACTTCTTTTTAAAATTAAGCTGTGGCTATTCCAATTGCAACACCACCGACAAATGCGGTTAGAAAAACATGTAAATCATTAATTTTTGGACCATTGTCATCTCCAATTAATCTACTGTACCATTTTTTAGCATTTTGAGATTTAGACTTTAAAACATTTTCCGCGCGATTTAGTTTACGATCAACATATCGTTCGGCCTGAAACATACAAATAATTAAATTTAAAAAATGTTCTTTATTTCTATGAAAATTAGACTTCAAAACATTTTCCGCGCGATTTAGTTTACGATCAACATATCGTTCGGCCTGAAACATACAAATAATTAAATTTAAAAAATGTTCTTTATTACTATGAAAAATTTAAAATATATTAACCATAACCTTCCTGACAACATTTACATACGTAGACTCCTGACAAGGGAACCCGTGTGTATTTTATATGGAAAAATAAAGAATTTAAATGGATCGGATCGTACTTTATTTGAGTGATGACAGCTAATGTATAAGTTGTACTAGCGATGATGCTCCTTCAATTCTTTGAGTTTATCACAGTTATCCATCGTAAAATTCAGCGTCTATTCGCAATAGATTTCAGCAAATATTATCGTTAATTCGATTTGAGAATGATTTTACAATATCAGAAAGCAGGCAACAGACAAGACCGCTCTCATCTTCATTTGGAATATACTAAAGAAGAATATACAAACAAATTATCTGGATGAGCAGATACTCTAATTTATAGGACGGACAAGTTTTATCCAATACATTCCGTCGTAGATAGTAAAATTCGGCATCCACATATGTTGGTTGTGAAACACAGCCGATGGAATAATTTACAAAGGCAAAGAACCCTTTCGTCAGCAAAATGTAAACGTTGGATAAAATATTGTTTTAGTTCTGGCTGATTTTTAGAAACAAGATGGTCTGACAAATTAGAGAAATTAGCATCGTCGGTATCATTCGACAAAACAAAGATTACATTCCCACAGACGATATAGGTACATCCCAATGTATATTCAATAAAAATTAAACTCTTTGTCAAAGAGTTTTATTTTTACGTATGACTAATATATTCCCTTGGTAATATTTTTCAACATGATCGACGTGGCTGTGGCAAGTGCTTTTTGTATCTATTCCAATTTCCTTACCATCGAAATACACGAAACTCTCGTATTGATTTTTACCAATATTGGGCGTAGATTTGACGATAAAACCCATTAACAAAAAGGCCGCTCATAATAAAATAACCTGGTACACCATCGTCCAGGTAGCTTTTGAGCTTATGATACACACAAACATTTGCCTGGACGCTTCTAGTTTATCGCGTACAATTACGCTACATTTGCGTGTCTAATGATCCAAAATCCGACCTAAAGATTCTAAAAAATGCTATGAATAGCGAGCTCCCAATGTGCAACACGTACACCGAAATCACACTACCACGCTACATTATCTGTTGATTTTCCATGTAAGTATTTACGGGTACCCCTGTCAGGAGGGTAAGGACTATTTAACATTGGGCGGTTCCACAACCAACCTAAATATTACTAGAAAGCTAAAAATGTAGCTTTGTTGTCATGGAACCTCAAGTTTTTAACATTTTTAGTTTGAAAAATATTCGACTTCAAAGTCAGGAGAGTTATTAAAAAACGGTTACATTGTCAATATATTGAGATGAGGGAAAAGTTCGTAGCATCTTTTAACAAAAATGATTACAAATTTTCTTATATTTAATATTAATATTAACATTATAATTATAATAATAATTATAGTTTGGCGCTACAGTCCTGTATAGAACTTCGGCCGAGCTCTCTCACCAATTTGAGCTGTGCGTGTTATATTTGTACTCAAAGTGGTGGGACCTACAGTTTATTGCCGAATCCGAACGGCGGGTGAGAGATTTTCATAGGAAATGTTTTTACTCTCGTAGGTTTGCCATTTACTGACGAGAGGTAGCGCGGTATAGAAAAATGTTTATATGAAAAGATGTTGTTAACCCCAGTTCAGGCTTGAGCCGGGGCCTTTCGGCTCGCAGTCCAACGCACTAACCACTGAGCTACCGCGGATACATTTACATTATTGAAACAAAATATGTTCCGTTTTGATTGATAACCTTTTTTCATTTTTCTGGTAAAACATCCCAGCCGAGTCGAAACATTTGTGGTACACAAATATTGAGGTTCTCTTTGTATGCAGCGGAATGAAAATGGTTTTGTCAATTACTGTCATTTTTACATTTTTATTTAACCAGTGCAAAATATTGTATTCGATAGATCTAAAGCACGACAAACTCTATTTTATGGAAAATTCTCGTATATGACTCTGTAGTCTCTACAGTAGACTGGTCCTTATTTTTCGAAATTTTAATTTAATACTGGTACCCTCTCATTTTGTTTATTATTTGAAAGATTATTTTGATCAAAATTTTAAATCCTTTTGTGTTTGATACTTTATTCTGAAAAAATCACTTTTTTCACATATAATCCAAATTTATAGTTTAGAAAAACTAAGTACCCAATTTTATACATGCAAAGAAATTTAACAAATTGCCCTTTGCAGTTTTTTGATCAGAAGTCCTGACTAGGGATGTCAATCCCGGGATTTGAGTCAAATCAGTCCAGAAAAACTGATCACGGGATAATCATTAAATCACGGGATTTCGGATAAACTAGCTCTGCGATAATTTAAATTAACTAAAAGCTATGTCGCATAATCATAGACAATATAAAGTCAACTTTAAATTTAAAATTAGCTTTGAAATCTAATCTGATTGAAATCTAATCTGGTCATTAATTTGATTTTTATAAGCGAAAGATCAGAAAATGTACGTAGCAGCACAACTATATGGAAATGATAACAAATTTAATATATAATTTGTTAATTTCTTTTTTTGTACGCTATTCACGACAATTTTAACATTAAGCGCGAAATGAGATTGATGCCAGATGGGACATTTCACAGTTATCTAACAAGGTAATTTCAGCAGAGATGTATTTCAACCTTGTTTTGTCATATTTATCTTTCACCATAATTATTTGAAATTCACAATAGTATAGAATTATTACTTAACCAATTATAATAGTGTTTTGGCTTAAATAGCGATCCAACAATTTTAATTTTTAAAAAACAATTTTATTTTTTAAAAAACAATTAATATTTATTGAAAAAAATCAAACATTTTAATAAAAATTGTTTAAAAAAAAAGTAACGTAAAGTAAATTAATACGTCACACTACCCGTTGTGACACAAGCGTTGTTCTTTTCAGAAGTTGTGGAAATACTTAATAGTGGGGATAATATTGAGCAGGTTACGGACAACTCATCATTATCTTCGAAGTAAGCTGGTTTTAAACGGTTGATAGAAATGGTATCTGCTTTTCTTTCAAGTTGAATTAAGAAATATTTGTCGAACTTTTTAAGAACTTTGTATGGTCCAGCATATTTTGGTAAAAGTGGTTTTTAAACAGCGTCTTTGCGAACCCATACGAATGTTGCATCTTGAAGCTCCCAAATCACGAAAGCTTTTTCGCGACAGTGATTTGAAGAATATTGTGATTTAATGCGTTTAAAAACATTCATGTGTTCATGCAGAAAGTTTGTTGTGTTGAATTCATTGTGATCTTCATAGAAATCTCCTGGTAGATGAAGTACTTCTCCGTAGAGCATTTCAGCAACAGAAGCTTTAATATCTTCCTTAAAAATTGTTTGTATTCCTAGCATAACAGTTGGTAATGATTTGGTCCATTGTATATTATCTCTGCAAATCAGTGCTATTTTTAGTGTACGATGTAAACGTTCAACTAAACCGTTTGCTTGCAGATGAAAAGACGTGTTGTGTTGACATTTTCATCAGAGGAAATGACACAGCTCCTGAAATTTTCTGGATGTAAATTGTTTTCCTCGATCGCAAATAATCTTATCTGGACATCCAAAACGTGCAACCCAATTGTCGTAGAAACTTCGACATACTGTCTCTGAAGTAATGTCAGGAAGTGGTATCGCATCCGGCCATTTTGAAAAGCGATCGATCATAGTCAGCATGTAGCTGTATCCTGCGAAAGGCGGTAATGGACCGACGATCCCAACAAACATTGAAAAAACCTCAAAGTACTCGCAGAATTATCTCAAACAGTTGAGGTTAACGTAAAAAGTAAAACATGAGTTAATCATGAGTGTACACTTGAGCTTAACTTTGTCACCAACTCAAAGTTTGTCGCAAGTAGTCCCGGCGGTTATCGCAAAAAGTATGAAGCTAGTTTAACTCATAATAATAATAATAATAATAGTTTGGCACTACAGTCCTATAACAACTTAGGCCGAGCTCTCTCACCGTTTTGAGCTGTACGTGTTATATTTGTACTCAAAGTGGTGGAACCTACAGTTTATTGCCGAATCCGAACGGCGGGTGAGAGCTTTTCATAGGCACTGTCTTACTCTCGTAGGTTTGCTATTTACCGAGAGGTAGCGCGGTATAGAAAAATGTTTCTATGAAAAGATGTTGTTAGCCCCAGTCCAGGCTTGAACCGGGGACCTTTCGGCTCGCAATCCAACGCACTAACCACTGAGCTACCGCGGCTAGTTTAACTCATAGTTAACTCAAATCTGTACTCAAGTAAACCTAGTGATTTTCATAATATCATATAACTACTTTATTGCAATTTTTTATTTTAATTGGTATACACACTCTTATACATTTAACACTAAACATAGCAAAAATATGATACGGTATAACATAATTTAAAACGACCAAAAACAGTAATGGTGAGATTTATATAATATATATAATAAGTCTTCAAGAGCATTAGTTCAAAATGTTCAAAATTTTAAATAAAACCCAATCATAGAACCTGATAAGAACATCGCGTTTGTTGATATGTTGGTGCTACAGTTCCTGAATATAGGAAAAATCCACGCATTTCCAAAAGGCGTGCACTAGAAAAGGTTCTTCGAAGTGACCGGTGCGTGCAAAAAATGCCGAATAGTAGCCGAAGAGTGTGCCGCATTTAATTAAAACCTACAATAGGAAATTAAAAGGTGTCTTAATAAAACATTTGCAGACTTACATGATATCACAACCGCCGATTCAGCTCCATGATGAGATTGAGTAGCTGAACAAAGAAGAGCGGCGTCACAAAACCGCCACCATAAGTGAGAACGATTGCAGCAGAAGCGGAATCATGCAGGCGCAATATGATAGCGTATCCAGAGTATATTGCGCACTGAGCCCTTCCAAAACCCAAGATCTTGAGTATTAATTTAAGTTTAGGTTTTAGTATATTTCACATTTGCTAAACTTACCTAAAAACAAACACACCCCAAATTTAGCATTTGTACACAGAGTGGACAGCCGACTTCGGCACAACCGACGCCAGCAGAAGTTGAACAGCAGCCCCGGTAGACGCAACCCGAGTATTTCAGCGAATGGCACTTGCGCTAACAGTTCTTTAAATACTGCAATTGCAGTACTGTTTTTGTTTTCTCTTTGGAACGGAATTTTTAAACATATTTTTCCAAAACAGATTTTTATTTTTTCTTCCTTGCGATAGCATGTAAATTGTTATCGCAGGGTTACACGCAAGATATACACAAGTGGGATTGACGCAGGCGGGTATACTTGAGTGAAACATAAGTGAAACTTAAATTTAAGTGTTCGCATTGCGTATATTCTCAGTTTTGACTCAAATGGGACGGTGACTCAAAATGTTTGTTGGGGATATCGATGCTTTAAATAAATCATTTTTTTATTGCAAAAATGAATTTTGTGTTAAACTCTTCGCCCTTATTCTTCTCATCCACGGGCAATTCCAATTCTACATTGGTGAAGGAAATTACGTGCTCATCGTTGGGTTCTGTTATGAAGACGAACTTAAACCCACGGGCCCTGCAGCACTCAATAAAAGCGTAATGACGGTGACGAAGCAGATGTTTTTTTGTTTTTTCTTCATGCGCGTCACGTTATCGGCAAGTTTTTGAAGTTTTAAAAAATTTTTTGAAGTTTTAATTTATTTGAAGTTTGAACATGTGGTGCTGTTTCAACATTTTACTCGTTGATTTACTAACGAATTTTTCGTTGTTAAAGCTATATTACAGAATCACTAAATCGTTACTGCACACAGAAAAATCCTCTTTTGGCAAGAGGTTAATTGAACCAACGTTTCAGTGTTGCAACCGAAATACATTTGTTGTAACCTCATGTCACTAAAATGAACGTACCTTATTTTTCTACAAACGAAATGTTAGTCCGTTCATTCTGCCAAAATTGACATTCGTGCATTTGTTACGGCGATTGAGTATGTTGTTGTATCAACAATATAAATGACAAACGGCAACCTCATGTCTATCAGCAGTTCGGTTGCCAACAATTATGGCAACAATAGAAAATTCATTAAATTAAGTTACATTGCGAAATAAATATACAAATATTAATAAAATAATATATTTATTCAATACAAATTGCTCATTAGCTAGTGAAATATAATATAAATAAAAAATATGTGACCAATGGAAATAATTTTCTTTATTTATTGGTTATGAGGATATTAAAAAATAAATCCATGCTTATACATGTATCTTTTCATAGTGTCATGGGGAGCATGAATTAGTAGATATACTTCTAAATTGTGTGCGCGACAATTTTACTCAAATATAATACATATAGAATCAAGGATTGAAACCGTAACCGAAATCGATATCCGTTTAAAACCGTTTCATTTTTAAAACCGAAACCGTAACCGAAACCGTTATACGAAAATCAGAAAAAAACCGATATCCAAAACCGATATAAACGGTTTCGGTTTTATACCGGTTTAAAACGGTTTTTAAAAAAGTACCTATAAATAGAAACAGAAAAACATATTTTATTTTATATAGAAGATCGTAAGTAAAATGTCATTTAATAAAATTTTGAGTTAATAAGGTCTGTGAAGCACTTTTGTAGCTGTAAATAGCTTCAAAAGTGCTTCAAAAGTCGCTTCAAAATAGACAAAACAATGTTTTTTTCGCTTTTCTTCGCTACGCTAGTTCGTACATCGATTGTGCATATGCACATTATTATTTTTGTTTTATTTCTACACATAGTTTCTTTTTGTTAATTGTAAAATCATGAAGTTTACTTAAGTTAAGTTCTATGTGCATTTTTCATTCAACTTATAAAACAAAAAAAAAAAATAATATATGAACATTTTCACAGTGTACCTCACTTAGCTTATACATTGATTTTTGTGTTTTTCTTTTTTTCACAAATCCGCTGATTCATATGAAAGTGCAAAAACAACAGAAATGCAAATAAAGCAGCATCCAAGCTTTTGATAGAATATTTGGCGGGAAATTTTTTGTACCACAAAGAAAACTCGTTGTTGTTGCCAACTACATAGCTGTACTAGATACATACATGAAGTGTGGTGTCATGCGACTATCTGCTGTCATGCGTTTGTCCGTTGTCATGAGTCTGTCTGTTGTCATGCGTCTGTTTGTTGCCATGCGATGATACCGGATAGCAACAAAGAGTTGTCGTTGTGAAAGTGTGTATATACGAATCGTAATTCGTTATTGTTGTATTCTCTTCTTTCTTGTAGTGTTCGCTTTGTAGCGTTTGCGTTCCCTGCAAGATATTATTTGTGTTCTCTTTACATACGGATTTTTTTTAATCACTGACGAAAACAGAAATATGCCTATACGAAATATTCCTTATATTTATTATGAATGTATAATATACATTGAACATATTATGTTCATTTTATTATGGCCTTGAGATTTTGAATTGTCTTGTCAACATCACTTGATTTATATAATTATATTTTATTAGTTAATTCTTGTTAACATATAATTCAATTTTTTTTTTTTAGTAAAATAATTTTTTTTTTGTTGAAGAAATTGAAAATATGGAAAATGAGTAACTTAAATACAATTAGTGTTCAAATTCTATACGTTTTCATAATTAATATGCAGTTTAAGATATTTGTCTTCGATCTTTTATTTAAAATTTAAAAAGTAAAATTTTGCAAGATTCTTGCAAGCAAGAGCAAGAAAGGTATTGCAAGAACAAGATCGTATGTACCTATGCAAGAGCAAGACTCAGCGTGTAAGAACAAGACCAAGAACAATATTTCCATTTCTTGCCTTGCTCTTGCAAATGATCATCACTATTTTACATATATTGTAGTTCACTGAATTGTTGAAATTTAATTTCTTTGGCTTTTATGGATGGAAAGTGTACAAAATTCTTTTTCTTTGCAATTCAGATCATATCTCAGGTTATGCCAAAAGATTGCTTTTCATTGGTTTGTGGTCACGACAATTTAAATTAAAATTTTTTCTTGGTGTTAAAATAACAACAATAATAATATTAATAGTTTGGCGCTACAGTCCTGTATAGAACTTCGGCCGAGCTCTCTCACCATTTTGAGCTGTGTTATATTTGTACTCAAAGTGGTGGGACCTACAGTTTATTGCCGAACGGTGGGTGAGAGCTTTTCATAGGCAATGTTTTACTCTCGTAGGTTTGCCATTTACTGCCGAGAGGTAGCGCGGTATAGAAAACATACCTTAGCACCATATAAACAATGTTAAGTTATTGGAAAAATATGGAAAAAAGAAAATTTATACAAAAACCGAAAACAAAACCGAAACCGTAACATGAAACCGGTATACCGAAACCGTTTGCTTATAAAAACTTAAAACCGAAACCGTAACCGAAACGCGGAAAAAAACGAAACCGAAATCGAAACCGTTATTCGTTTAGGTTTCAATCCTTGTATAGAATACATAAGTTTTATATACATAAATATCTGTTATAATAAAATTTCAATTGGACGTTTAGAAAACCTCATGCTCACCAATTTGGAGTTTGTCGCAATCTCATGATCACCGATTTGAAGGTTACCACAACATCATGTTCACCGATAAGGTTGTCACAACGTCATGATTACCGATTTGGAGGTTCCCACAACCTCATTATCACCAACTAGTAGGTTGGTCCAACCGAATTAAGAGGGTGTTGCAACTACTTTATCTGTTGTTGCCGGAACCGAATGATTAGGTAGGGCAATTTATGGTTGTCGCAACAAATCAGTTCTTTGTGTGGTGTGTGCAAGCTACAATTCTCGTTAATTAACAATATCGCAAACTAGTTACTGAATCGCCCCACTGGCCACACGAAACGATCCGAAAGGAATCGTAACTACTTTATCAGTTGTTGCCGGAACCGAATGATTAGGTAGGGCAATATAGTTGGTTGCCGCAACAAATCAGTTCTTTGTGTGGTGTGTGCAAGCTACAATTCTCGTTAATTAACAATATCGCAAACTAGTTACTGAATCGCCCCACTGGCCACACGAAACGATCCGAAAGGAATTTTATTATGGATCTTGATCCAGCATTTGCTAGGTTGTGAAAAAAGTTAAATGCTGATCGACGAAAGTTATGCGGAAGAAAAGGCCTTGCTAATCCTTGTGAAACATTGCAGTACAGTTGGATATTTGTTCCAGGAAGATTCACTAATTGAATCTGAAGTCCCGAAACAGTGACTAATATCTTTTTTAGTTCTTCATATGCGTTCTGTGCTTCAACTAGTTTAGTGTAGTTAATAGCGTTAACTTCATCAACGCCCGATAAGGCGTCTGCGACAATATTATCTTCTTCAGATATGTGCACGATTTTAGATGTAAAACTGCTCTATAAAATCCAAATGACGATATTGCCACGGGGAAGCCTTGTTATAGTTTTGATTAAATGCATATCAATGGTTTATAGTCTGTAAAAAGCGTGAAATCGTGTCCGTCGAGCATGTGCCTAAAATTTTTTACAGCGCAGTAAGCGGCGAGTAATTCTAGGTCATATGCACTGTATTTCTGCTCCGTCGGACTGAGATTGTTTGAGAAAAAAGCAAGTGGTTGCCATTTTTTCCAGATCTGTTGCTCCACTACTGTTTCAATTGCGTAACCAGATGCATCTACTTTGAGTGATAGTTCACCATCTTCTAAAGAATGGGCTAGCACTTGCACTTTTCAGAAGCAGCAACAGACTCTTCTGTTCAGAGAACATTTCGTTTGTCATTTTTGACAGCGCCTTTCATGTAGACATTTAAAGGGGCCTGAAAGTGTGATGCGTTAAAACATCGATAAAAGTTTAACATGTAAATGAAACGACGAAACGAAAATCTACTTCTGATAATCCGAATTCACATTTCGCTGGATGTATAACAATGCTTTATTTGCGAAACTTCGAAAAAATAATGCGTAAATGTTGGATATGCTGCTTTTCGGTTGAAAAAGCAATCAGTACATCATCTATGTACACAAACACGAAGTCCAGATCACGACAAATTTCATCCATCAGTCGTTGGAAACTCTGAGCTGCATTACGCAAACCGAATGGCATCTTTCGAATCGAGGTATAATTGCGGTTTTCTCAATGTCGTCTGAATGTATTGCAATCTGATGATATGCGTGAATCCAATCTAATTTAGAGACAAATTTTCTTCCATGTATCGCAGCAGAGAAATTCGTTATGAACGGAATTGGTACCGATCTGGAACAGTGATTTTGTTCGAGAAACGGTAATCTCCGCAGGGTATCCAATCTCCGGTTGCTTTCTGCACCATGTGTAGCGGGTTTGACCACCTGCTTCTAGATGCCCGAATTATGCCATTGTTGATCATGAAATTAAATTTTTTTTAAGCAATTGCTAAACGTTTTGTGTCAAGTAGCACTTTTGCGCAAACAGGCATACCATTTATTTCAATGCGGTGATATACGCCTGGTTTATTGTTGATTAGCGCCATCGAGACATTGCGTATTTCGGGAAATTCCTCCAGTAGTTTTTTAAACTGACTTTGATCTTTGAGGATGGTAGTTATACCGAAAGAGGGTTCAGCTGTCAGGAAAGCGGGTGTTGTTATGAATGTAGTTCCATCAATTAATCTTCGATTTCTCATATCCGGAAGTAAATGAAAATGTTTTAGGAAATCGGAACGTATAATGCATTTTGTGACATCAGCAATAACGAAAGCAATAACGAAAAGCAAAATGATCGACACAAGCCAAGGCAAATGCTCATTGTACCATAAGTTCTTATTGCTGCGAAAAGTTGCGAAGATGATGCCAAATTTTTGTTCGAAACTTGTCCTCTTTTGGAATAACCGAAATATCGGCGCCGGTGTCTATAAGATATGTTTTATTCGAAGTCCTGTCTGTGATAAAAAGGCCTGAAGTTGAGTGTGCGAATCGGCGTTATCCGATAAGCATTCTAGTTTTTTGGAAAATTGCATGGTTGAACACATTTAGTGGCGTTATTAGCAAAAGCGATTGAGAACCAGCAATAATTTGGATTATTGGCATTGGAACGAGATCGAGAACGACGGCGTGATGTTGTTCTATTTCGATCGGTGTTTCGAGTATGATTCATATTATCGAATCTTCTCTCTAGAACCTCAATTTGTCGAAAAGTTTGGTTTAATGGATCATCAACACTCGAAACCGTTGCTGCATGCGTCATATCCATTATTTTGTCAGCTTGGATAGCAAGTTTTGCTATATCTTGCTGTTCGCTGATCAGGAGGTTCTTGCTCCAGAAAGGCGGAAACTTTTGTACAGAAGTTGCTTCGATATGTTGCGGTGAAACGTTGTCCGAGTCGATTAAGCAATCCGCTGATGGTACTCCGTTTGCTGGTGTTGGTTGCGGTAATCTGGGAAGTATGTTTTCCTGTACGGAATCCTGCATAGCATCTTGTGTGTCCCTCGTTGGTGAGTGAAATAGTGACATTGTCCGTGTTTTTAATATTACTTTTATTTCCTAGTCAGGACCACCTATTTTGGCTGTTTCTTAAATACCGAGCCAACAATTTCAATTTTTAAAAAACAACCAATTTTATTGAAAAAAAATCAAACATTTTAATGAAAATTTTATAAAAAAAAATCTTGAAGGAAAAAACTAAACAAAAAAAATAACGTACAGTTAATTAATACGCCACATTCTTTATATTTCTTGATGCACTTATTTAATATACGGACAACTCAAAGTAGATTGCTTCCAACCAGTTTCGATTCATTTCTGATTTGATTTATAATTTATTAAAATTTTATTTCATTGTAACCTCTTATTAATATATTTGAAGATAGAAAGTTACTACGGTACCGAAATGCATTGTATATGTAACTATTTTTAGTAATTGCTGAATTGTGGTTACTTGGGTGGCATTCCACCTACGATAACATCAATCGAACGCCCATCACCACAGCTTGAAACTCAAGCCTGTGTATTGTGTGAAAGCGCAACTCTGTAGCACAACTCTATAAAGACAACATACACCGTACCCGCGTACTTACCGCTCGCCAATATGTCATTGCCCCTATCGCCTCCTATAGCTCACATCTACAAAAACGGTATAGGTGCATTCTCAAATTCTGATTGAGATATACATTTTCGATTTAATTTATTAAATTTTATTCTCAGATAAAATAAAATATTAAGTAGAACATTTCAATAATTAAATAAATCAATTATTAAATATCAATACATATTTGTTTCTTTGTAAAAATGTGTGGCTATTCCAATTGCAACACCACCGACAAATGCAGTTAGAAAAACATGTAAATCATTAATTTTTGGACCATTGTCCAGATTTTGGGATTCTTGCTCCAGAAAGGCGGAAACTTTTGTACAGAAGTTGCTTCGATATGTTGCGATGAAACGTTGTCCGAGTCGATTAAGCAATCCGCTGATGGTACTCCGTTTGCTGGTGTTGGTTGCGGTAATCTGGGAAGTATGTTTTCCTGTACGGAATCCTACATAGCATCTTGTGTGTCCCTCGTTGGTGAGTGAAATAGTGACATTGTCCGTGTTTTTAATATTACTTTTATTCCTAGTCAGGACCACCAATTTTGGCTGTTTCTTAAATACCGAGCCAACAATTTCAATTTTTAAAAAACAACCAATTTTATTGAAAAAAAATCAAACATTTTAATGAAAATTTTATAAAAAAAAATCTTGAAGGAAAAAACTAAACAAAAAAAATAACGTACAGTTAATTAATACGCCACATTCCTTATATTTCTTGATGCACTTATTTAATATACGGACAACTCAAAATAGATTGCTTCCAACCAGTTTCGATTCATTTCTGATTTGATTTATAATTTATTAAAATTTAATTTTTTTTGTAACCTCTTATTAATATATTTGAAGATAGAAAGTTACTACGGTACCGAAATGCATTGTATATGTAACTATTTTTAGTAATTGCTGAATTGTGGTTACTTGGTTGGCATTCCACCTACGATAACATCAATCGAACGCCCATCACCACAGCTTGGAACTCAAGCCTGTGTATTGTGTGAAAGCGCAACTCTGGAGCACAACTCTATAACGACAACATACACCGTACCCGCGTACTTACCGCTCGCCAATATGTCATTGCCCCTATCGCCTCCTATAGCTCACATCTACAAAAACGGTACAGGTGCATTCTCAAATTCTGATTGAGATATACATTTTCGATTTAATTTATTAAATTTTATTCTCAGATAAAATAAAATATTAAGTAGAACATTTCAATAATTAAATAAATTAATTATTAAATATCAATACATATTTGTTTCTTTGTAAAAATGTGTGGCTATTCCAATTGCAACACCACCGACAAATGCAGTTAGAAAAACATGTAAATCATTAATTTTTGGACCATTGTCCAGATTTTGGGATTCTTGCTCCAGAAAGGCGGAAACTTTTGTACAGAAGTTGCTTCGATATGTTGCGGTGAAACGTTGTCCGAGTTGATTAAGCAATCCGCTGATGGTACTCCGTTTGCTGGTGTTGGTTGCGGTAATCTGGGAAGTATGTTTTCCTGTACGGAATCCTGCATAGCATCTTGTGTGTCCCTCGTTGGTGAGTGAAATAGTGACATTGTCCGTGTTTTTAATATTACTTTTATTTCCTAGTCAGGACCACCTATTTTGGCTGTTTCTTAAATACCGAGCCAACAATTTCAATTTTTAAAAAACAACCAATTTTATTGAAAAAAAATCAAACATTTTAATGAAAATTTTATAAAAAAAAATCTTGAAGGAAAAAACTAAACAAAAAAAATAACGTACAGTTAATTAATACGCCACATTCTTTATATTTCTTGATGCACTTATTTAATATACGGACAACTCAAAGTAGATTGCTTCCAACCAGTTTCGATTCATTTCTGATTTGATTTATAATTTATTAAAATTTTATTTCATTGTAACCTCTTATTAATATATTTGAAGATAGAAAGTTACTACGGTACCGAAATGCATTGTATATGTAACTATTTTTAGTAATTGCTGAATTGTGGTTACTTGGGTGGCATTCCACCTACGATAACATCAATCGAACGCCCATCACCACAGCTTGAAACTCAAGCCTGTGTATTGTGTGAAAGCGCAACTCTGTAGCACAACTCTATAAAGACAACATACACCGTACCCGCGTACTTACCGCTCGCCAATATGTCATTGCCCCTATCGCCTCCTATAGCTCACATCTACAAAAACGGTATAGGTGCATTCTCAAATTCTGATTGAGATATACATTTTCGATTTAATTTATTAAATTTTATTCTCAGATAAAATAAAATATTAAGTAGAACATTTCAATAATTAAATAAATCAATTATTAAATATCAATACATATTTGTTTCTTTGTAAAAATGTGTGGCTATTCCAATTGCAACACCACCGACAAATGCAGTTAGAAAAACATGTAAATCATTAATTTTTGGACCATTGTCCAGATTTTGGGATTCTTGCTCCAGAAAGGCGGAAACTTTTGTACAGAAGTTGCTTCGATATGTTGCGATGAAACGTTGTCCGAGTCGATTAAGCAATCCGCTGATGGTACTCCGTTTGCTGGTGTTGGTTGCGGTAATCTGGGAAGTATGTTTTCCTGTACGGAATCCTACATAGCATCTTGTGTGTCCCTCGTTGGTGAGTGAAATAGTGACATTGTCCGTGTTTTTAATATTACTTTTATTCCTAGTCAGGACCACCAATTTTGGCTGTTTCTTAAATACCGAGCCAACAATTTCAATTTTTAAAAAACAACCAATTTTATTGAAAAAAAATCAAACATTTTAATGAAAATTTTATAAAAAAAAATCTTGAAGGAAAAAACTAAACAAAAAAAATAACGTACAGTTAATTAATACGCCACATTCCTTATATTTCTTGATGCACTTATTTAATATACGGACAACTCAAAATAGATTGCTTCCAACCAGTTTCGATTCATTTCTGATTTGATTTATAATTTATTAAAATTTAATTTTTTTTGTAACCTCTTATTAATATATTTGAAGATAGAAAGTTACTACGGTACCGAAATGCATTGTATATGTAACTATTTTTAGTAATTGCTGAATTGTGGTTACTTGGTTGGCATTCCACCTACGATAACATCAATCGAACGCCCATCACCACAGCTTGGAACTCAAGCCTGTGTATTGTGTGAAAGCGCAACTCTGGAGCACAACTCTATAACGACAACATACACCGTACCCGCGTACTTACCGCTCGCCAATATGTCATTGCCCCTATCGCCTCCTATAGCTCACATCTACAAAAACGGTACAGGTGCATTCTCAAATTCTGATTGAGATATACATTTTCGATTTAATTTATAAAATTTTATTCTCAGATAAAATAAAATATTAAGTAGAACATTTCAATAATTAAATAAATTAATTATTAAATATCAATACATATTTGTTTCTTTGTAAAAATGTGTATGACTTCTCTTTAAAATTAAGCTGTGGCTATTCCAATTGCAACACCACCAACAAATGCAGTTAGAAAAACATGTAAATCATTAATTTTTGGACCATTGTCATCTCCAATTAATCTACTGTACCATTTTTTAGCATTTTGAGATTTAGACATCAAAACATTTTCCGCGCGATCTAGTTTACGATCAACATATCGTTCGGCCTGAAACATACAAATAATTAAATTTATAAAATGTTCTTTAAAACTATGAAAATTTATTTAAAATATATTAACCATAACCCTCCTGACAACATTTACATATGTAGACTCCTGACAAGGGAACCCGTGTGTATTTTATATTGAAAAATAGAGAATTTAAATGGATCGGATCGCTACTTTATTTGAGTGATGACAGCTAAGGTATAATATTGATACTCCTTCAATTCTTTGAGTTTATCACAGTTATCCATCGTGAAATTCAGCGTCTATTCGAAATAGATTTCAGCAAATATTATCGTTAATTCGATTTGAGAATGATTTTACAATATCAGAAAGCAGGCAACAGACAAGACCGCTCTCATCTTCATTTGGAATATACTAAAGAATAATCTACAAAGAAATTATCTGGATGAGTAGTTAATGGATGAGCAGTTACTCTAATTTAGAGGACGGACAAGTTTTATCCAATACATTCCGTCGAAGCCAGTAAAATTCGGCATCCACATATGTTGGTTGTGAAACACAGACGATGGAATAATTAACAATGGAAAAGAACCCTTTCGTCAGTGAAATATAAACGTTGGATAAAATATTGTTTTAGTTCTGGCTGATTTTTAGAAACAAGCTGGTCTGACAACAAAACATTTTTTTACGTCACACTCGATGATCGAGTTAGAGGAATGAGCATCGTCGGTATCATTCGACAAAACAAAGATTACATTCCCACAGACGATATAGGTACATCCCAATGTATATTCAATAAAAATGAAACTCTTTGTCAAATATAGCACCAAAAGGTAGGACACCTATATTCTCTTGGTAATATTTTTCAACATGATCGACGTGGCTGTGGCAAGTGCTTTTTGAATCACTTCCAGTTTCCTTTCCATCGAAATACCCGAAGCACTCGTATTGACTTCTTACAAATACTGGGCGTATTTGACGATGAACCCCATTAAAAGAAGGACGCTCATAATAAAATAACCTTGTACACCATCGTCCAGGTAGCTCTTGAGCTTATGATCCACACAAACATTTGCCTGGACGCTTCTAGTTTATCGCGTACAATTACGCTACATTTGCGTGTCTAATGATCCAAAATCCGACCTAAAGATTCTAAAAAATGCGATGAATGCAAGCGCCCAATGTGCAACACGCACACCGAAATCACACTACCACGCTACATTATCAGTTGATTTTCCATTTTATTTTTCTTTTAAACCATTATAATACCACAAATAATGTTTTAAATTACTTATAATTCCCAATAATCAATAAAACATTTAAAAAAACACTAAAAACAAACCAAAAATTAATTTTTCTTTTACATTCTTCATACAAAATATATGTAAGAATTTTCGGGTACCCCTGTCAGGGGGGTAAGGACTATTTTACTTTGTGCGGTTCCACAACCGACCCAAATATTACTAGAAAGCTACAAATGAGAAAAATGATAGAAAACGACCTCAAGTTTTTAACATTTTTGGTTTGAAAAATATTTGACATCAAAGTCCGTTCGGGTACCCGTGTCAGGAGGGTTATTAAAAAAGGTTACATTGTCAATATATTGCGTCGAGGGAAAAGTTCGTATCATCTTTTAACAAAAATGTTTACAAATTTTCTTATATTTAATATTAATATTAACATTATTCAACCAAAATATGTTTCGTTTTGATTGATAACCTTTTTTTCATTTTTCTGGTAAAACATTCCAGCCGAGTCGAGTCATTAAAGGTGCGTGTCGTCTGTCATTGACGTGATTGTTCACTGTTAATTCATGTGGTACACAAATATTGAGGTTCTCTTTGTATGCAGCGGAATGAAAATGGGTTTGTCAATTACTGTCGTTTTTACATTTTTATTTAACCAGTGCAAAATACATATTGTATTCGATAGACCAAGAGCACGACAAATTCATTTTTGCATTACTTCATTTTAAGGTCGACTAACAACATTAAATTATGACGCAGGTCACGGCGCACAAAAAATAAGAAATCCGTTGATTTTATTTATATCCAAATGGAAAATTCTAATATATAACTCTGTAGTTTCTACAGTAGACTGGTCCTTATTTTTCTAAATTTTAAATTGAATACTGATACCCTCAGATTTTGTTTATTTATTTGAAAGATTATTTTAACTAAAATTTTAAATCGATTGGATAACTGTAACCTGCCCCTCACGAGCCTTTTCTGTTTGTTACTTTATTCGGAAAAAATCATTTTTTTTCACACAGAATCCAACTATTATAGTATAGAAAAACTAAGTACCCAATTTAACATATGCAAAGCATCTGAACAAATTGCCGTTTGCAGTTTTTTAATCAGTGGCTAGTTTCTGTAACTCATTCGAGAAATACACGATTAAAAGTGACGTCGCGGATTCTCAAAATGACGTCAAGTAATACAGTAACAGGCCTCAGATGTCACGACAAGGGATGTCAATCCCGGGATTTGAGTCAAATCAGTCCCGAAAATCTGATCACGGGATCATCATTAAATCCCGGGATTACAAAAATTGCTAATAGATCAATTTCAAATAATTTAAATAACATTCTTTCAATGTTTTTATTCATTCATATTATAACATTAAAAATACTGTAATCTTAAAACACTAAGGGCATCAATCTGTATTGCGAACAAACGAAATCAACGAACGAAAAAAGGGCGTCAAAATAATTTGGATTACATTCTTTTTAATTTTTAAAAACTCACAATAGTAAAAAATTACGTGACTTTCGTCTAATAGTCTTCGTGTCGAAATACTGATAGAACTTAAAAATACTAAACAATTAGAATATTATGATGGTCTCATTTTAAACTAATTTTTATTTTGAAAACAGTCGAGAAATTCACTATCAACTTAGCTGCCAAATTAAATCTGGGTTTTGGTACGCGATAAAACTGGAACCGTTGTCTATGAACGTAACCTCTATTAATAACAAAATACATAAATAAATATAATTGAGCGAAAAAGCAAAGGAACCAATTTGCCCAAAAAAAAGTCCAATGACGCAAGCGGGTTCTGGCCAAATCCCAATTGATCCAATTTGTCTAAAAACAATGTCCAAGGACGCAGTTTGGTTCTGGCCAAATCCCACTGGAACAGATTCAACCAAAAAAAGTTCCAATTTAAGCAAAAGAATTTTCCCAACAGTTATAATTCACAATATTTTTATAAGTCCATTTCTTTTTATAAATCATTTTTTGTTCAAAAACATAAAGTAGTTCACTATATCTTCTTTTCCCTGCGATTATTTCACAATTAATTTTTCACTCAAAACAACAACCTTACACGATTTGAATCAACCAACTAATGCAATTTCAATTGTAAATATGTTGTGCAACGGTTGAAATAATGCGTAAAATAATACCCGTTACTTTTGTCTTGTTTACGCAAAATTTGGTTTGGTTTTTTCCATTCACGAAGATAGGGGCTTTATTTCGTAATGAAATAGGGCCCCAAACTGAAAAACGAAACAAAACCGCAATGTTGGGGTTTTATTTCGTAACGAAATAAAGACCCAATATTAAAAACGAAATAAAGCCCCAAATAAGTGAAATAACACCCCAATAGTAGTTTTGTTGTTTTCTGAAGAATTTTTGGGGCTTTATTTCGTTTTTCAGTTTGGGGCTTTATTTCATGGGGGCTTATTTCGTAGAGCCCCACATTCTAGCAAAACCCCAAAAAATGCGTTAAATTGTATACTTTAAAAATAATAATATATAATAATACTATCGTTTATTGCTTAACTAAAATATGAAATAATACAAAGTTTGTGCAAAAAAAAACATGAAACTTCTGGGTAAAATGAAAAATATATACAAAATTTACTTGTTTGATGTTGACATATGATTTGAGTAAACAATTTAATGGCAGGCATCAAAATAAATACAGATCGATAGAAAGAAAAACTCATAGAATAATTTTTTTCTGGTAGAAAATCACAAACAAATTTTTAGACGCAGCAAAATTGCATAAAATCATCAGTTTGCTCATGACTGACCTATTTGTGCAAATATATTGCCATTTTCTATTGTTTAATAAATTAAAAAATTGTTTAATTAACTTTTTGTTATTCTCGAAAACAGTGAATATTTGAGCTATTAGATAATACTAAATTACACTAATGGTCAAGTGAGATTTTCATAAGGAAACTTATGACTTGTTGTAATATTTAGCTACGTCTAAAAATTTATTTGTGATTTTCTCCCAGAAAAAAGTTATTCTATGCGTTGTTATTTAATGGTTAATCTATCGATCTACATACTAAGATTTTTATTTACTTTGATGCCTGCCATTGAATTGTTTACTCAAATCATATGTCAACTTCAAACAAGTGACAATTTAATGGCAGGCATCAAAATAAATACAGATCGATAGAAAGAAAAACTCATAGAATAATTTTTTTCTGGTAGAAAATCACAAACAAATTTTTAGACGCAGCAAAATTGCATAAAATCATCAGTTTTAAAGATAACCAGTTTTTTGATACATTTTTCATTTCACTCAGGAGTTTCATGTTTTTTGCACAATCTTTGTATTATTTCATATTTTAGTTAAGCAATAAACGATAACCTTAAAAATTTTGAATACTTTCAATAAGAGCGCTACAAAAGTTTAAATAAAAAAAAAGTTTAAATAAAAAAAAAAAGTTTAAATAAAACAAAAAGGGTTTTGGATATCAATTAAATTCTTTATTCCTGTAAAAGTACGTTCGATGCCATTATGTATGGAACTCGATTTATTTGCATGGCCACCACGGGCACGCTTGCAGAAGTCCAGACGCTGAACCCAATTTACGATGGTTTTCTAGCATAAATCGGCCGATACTGCTGCAATCTCACGTTCGATATTCGTACAAAGTTCATCAATCGTCGCTGGCTTGTTGGCATAGACCATAGACTCTACGTAGCCCCACAGG